>RSEF01000003.1:119642068-119701279 GCA_003993805.1 Himantopus leucocephalus
TCCAACTCTGAAAATTCCGTGATTCCGTGATTCCGTGAAATAGCTTGCACCAGAAGTAAAAAAAGTTGGCTTAGGACATTTTGGACAGCTGCTGTTTATTTTCAGTATACCTGGTCCTGGCACAGTCTGGAAGGATGGAGAAGCATTCACATCCTAATATTCAGAAAGTGAGAAGGGATAACCTGAGTAACAAAAAACCTTCTATAACCCCCAATAAATTAATGGAAAACCTGACCGTGCATTCATTTATCTTAGAGAGAAGTAAGGAACAGGGATATAAGTACTGCCTCTTAACAGCGTCTCTTGAAAAATAAATCATGTCACATAAGCCTGATTACATCCTTCAGGACACTACAAGTTCAGCTGATAAAGGAGTCAGTAGAGATATAACGTGCTTCGATTTCTGCAAGGCATTTGACTTAGCACAGAACAGTCCAATATTAGAACTATATTAGAAAATATTAGAACTATACAAAATTAGTAAATTCCAGTTTAAATAGATTAGACAACAACCTAATCTCAAAAAGTAGCTGTTAATGTGAAATCATTAAATGAAGAGATGAGATTGGTATGACACATTCATTGAGCAAGTATAAATATGCTGCTGATAATAAGAATGGGCAAATTTGTAAATCATCATTGCAGAGCAGGCAAAAAGAGGGATCGTGATTACTGTTTTTTTAAACTTTTTTTTCTTTTTTTGACTGTCACAAGTTATCTCCAGGAGCAAAGGCTGCAGTGCAGATATACAGACTAGGACTTGTGGAGCCTCCAAAGCACTTAGGTGTTCTGGATGGATGAACATGGAGCGAAAAGGAAGACTAGGAAGGAAAAAGTAATTGTTCATATGCCATTGGTAAAACCAACACCAGAATGCTAGAGTGTAGTTTTGATTTCCACATTTTATAAGGAATAGTGAAAAGCAGATGATCAGGTTGATGGGAATTAATGCACTGTGAGTACAAGTTTCCAAAAAACAGAGAACGTTAGCTGATACGATGCCAGACGAAAAGCAGGTAGGAAATCAGGTGTGAACATCCAGCAATGAGCGTTCAGCCAGGGACTGTGCTCTTAGCTGATGGTGGATTCCCAGGCTCTCTTTCTCCAGCTGAAGAAGGGATTTCTTCCTTCACGGTTCTGTGTAGCAAAAGTAAATTAAAACTAAGATTTGGAGCTCAACACAGGCAAAACTTAATAAAAGTCAATGGTCCACTAGAGACATTAAGACAAGTAAAGAAAAGATCCTCTCCACTTTTCAGGTCTAAATTTGGGTTGCATGAATGTTATGGGACACGTGCTAATCCTTATGTTGGCAGATTTTTAAAAAATACATATTAAAAATGACATATGTACACTGAGAGGGGCAGAAGAAAACATAGCTTCATCTATTTATGTTCTGAACTGGCCAGAGCAGAGCCAGTAATGCTCTGAAAGCTGAAAAACTTCATATCTCTTCAGGATTATACTGTAGCTATGTCTCATATTTTCGTATTCCCAGAAAAAAAAGAATAGCAAAAATGTGACTGAAGCAAATGTTGCTTAAGAGAGAGTTCAGATTTTTTTCCTCTACTCATTTTAGCTGCGTTTTGGCACAAAGCAGGAAGGCAGAAAAGCTGTTGGTGCCCTCTTATCTTAACATTTTCATCCCAGCCGTAGGCAGCCTGCAATGAAATTGCATTTGCAAAATGTGCCATAATGTTACAGCAAATGCTGCCATTCAGCTGGGATATTCCATCGCCCTCCAACCAACAGTCAGGAAATGCCCTATAGGATAATTGACAGGCTACTGTGAATTACACAGCTATAAATAGCACACCACCAGTGCCTGGTGAAAGGATGATAAAACACAAGTGAAAGTTGAGTTTTTATAAAGTCATTTGCACCACAGAGAAGTATTTATCGCTGTACTTGCAGTTTTTCTATTTTTCCTTCCCCAATACATATAGAACAGGGAGCAGACGGCAATAAAGAACTGTGAAATATGATCTTTAAGTTCGCTCTCTCTTTCATTTCTGTATTCTTTCTGTTCCTGCTTCTTTGCTAAAGTTCCTGTACTACCGTTCATATCAAATCGATCTTGTTCCTATCTCTTCCTCCAAACTGCTTTTCCATCAATAAACCTTCCTTTATTCTTCAGATCTTCACAAAAGACAGGGGAGGGTGGGCATGCATGTATTCTCGCAACATGCCTATGGTTACTGCTTTAAGGAGCGTAGATACATAGCACTCAGAATTTTCTGTTAGTACGGAAAGAAATCCCTCATTTTCTATTCTCAAGATTGAAGAGACGTCTTGAAGGATCATATGGTTCATTAGAGAAGAAATACCTCCCTCTGAAAGATACAGAAAAGATTCATGAAAATTTAAAGATGAAATACAACCTTCAGGAAGGTTAAGGACAAATAGCAGCAGCTACGCCTGTTATTTCTGTGTGGACAGTGTACCCTTATCCACATACACAGTATTTTAGCAGTGTATAAGACATAGATAACTACTTGTGTAACCGAGTGTTAGCCCAAATATGTCTGTATTTTTGTATTGCCATATACCTGACAGAAGCACACAACTGCAGTTGAAGGAATCTGAAGATCTGCACAATTGAAACTTCCATCCAAAATACTAGTTTCCATCTTTGCTACATTAATGTTGATCAAATAAATGTCTCAGAGTTCTGACTACTCATAGAAACCTTTCTAATCTATCAATAAATAATTACCATTAAAAATCTCTCATTCTTTACTAAAGACAGAGGCAGAGAAAAATCAAGGAAGATGCTTGATATGTAAAACAGTAAGTATGGTTCTTAAACCAACACTGCTTCTCCCTTCTAACTGACATGACATTACCCAAACTGCCCTCTGGGGAAAAATAAGGAAAAAGGTAGTTAAGACAGGCTGGAGCCTTTGTGTTTACTTGAGGTCAGAGTCATCCTGGTTTCCTGAAAGCCAAATATGAAATAGTCATAGAGAAGAAGAAAGAAGGAAAGAGAGGATGCAATATTTTGTCTCCATCCCAATCCACTGAAGAGGACAGCTGCACCACACCGTCTTCAATGGTGTAAATGTAATTTCATATTTTAGTGATTATTTCTGTACAACATTGACTAACAGGTTAGGTCTGATTGCCTTTGATAAGTACCAAATTTACACCTGATAGTGTAAACCACTGCAGACTGCTTGCTTCTGGGTCATGGGTTCCTACAAAACACAGTAAGTAACTGGCAAGAAAAGAAGATAAGAAATAAAGGTAAGGGAAGGAAAGGGAAAATAAGAAGAAACAAGAAAGGAAGAAACAAGAACACAAGTCTCACATTGCAAGTGAGGATCATGGCCTATCTCAGGCTTGGGAGATCTGATATAAACCAGATCATTCTCCCTTGTTTGGTCTAGTGAGAATGCCTCCCAGAACAACACAAGCCTGATGGTACCATAGACCATCCTGGTATCTCAGGAAGTAAAGATAAAGAGACTTTCCATCTGAACTTCATTCACCTGATTTCAATGTCACATTAAGCCTCTAGGAAAACAGATGAATGTTCTCATTCTTTTCTTTACTAGTTTCTGCTGATTGTTTTTTGTTCATTCACTTCTGATCTCTTCCTCGCCAGATATGATCTCAACATTGTTCTCAGGTGTTATCAGCAGACTCTTTTTGCTGAGGTGTGTTAGCTGTCCTCATGCATATGGCCAACCAATGGCAAATCTGCCGACTTAGTATCTTCTGCAATGAGCAGAGGAATAAATTACTGCGACTCAGCTGATGCAAGGGAATATGTTAAACTACTGTTGCTCAGCTGTTTATCTGAGTCAATGGTCTCTCTTCCAATTCATAATTTTTCAGAAGTAAAAGTTGCAATTTACCTATTCTCCACTTACTGCTTTAGCTTATCCATTTACTTGAAGGTTGATTTCATGTCAGGGCAAAGACCCTGTCATCTTCTGCACTTGTACAGAATCATTCACAAATGCATTTCTGATCTCAGTTACAGATTTAATAGTTGGATGTCTGTTTATCCAGACGCTACCATGGTCTTTGTCATTCTAAAAAGCACGAGTATGCAAAAGGAATGAAAAAAGATTGGCTTACTGGGATTGTATGCATGAAATTTGCGATATGAAATTATGATGTGATTCACATTTTCATTATCAGTCATGACCAATCAGATTTCCCGCCAGAAACTGATCGGTTTTCAGAATACTTTTGACGTTCATTCTGAGTACCCACTCCAAGAAGTCTGGACCAGAGACAAAAGGCTTTCATCATGCTAAGTCCAGTCAAATATTCTCTCTGTTCCTCCAACTCTTCCTTAAAATTTTACCTCTGCTATTTAAATTTTTCTTCCTCTGTAGTCAACTGAGCATCACAGACTCTCATTTAGACTCAGATTCAAGAAAGCAAACCAATCATAAAACAGAATCATAGAATGGTTTGGGTTGGAAGGCATCTTAAAGATCATCTAGTCCAACCCTACCTGCCATGGGCAGGGGCAGCTTCCACTACACCAGGTTGCTCAAAGCCTCATCCAGCCTGGCCTTTGAACACCTCCAGGGATGGGGCACGCACAATTTCCCTGGGCAACCTATTCCAGTGCTTTGACTCCATCACAGTTCTGAACAGGATTTAAGATAAATTTAAGGCTGTGACTAAGCCAAATCATCCTTTCCTGACCTGGTCCTCTACAAAGCTCTTAGGTTTTTACTAAAAAGATAAAACTACAGCAATTAGGAGCTGATTTCGAATGAATGAATGAATGAAGACTCCTTTCCTCTTCACAGGCCAGACAGGCTTTTCTATAGACTGAAAAACAGTAAAGCCCAGAGATAATGTTAGAGGCATGCAAAGGAAAAAAGAGAGATGAATAAAGCAGAATTTAAAGGTAGTCACACCACATGCAAATAACCAAATCCATAAGTGAAGCTCTGAAGAAAGGAGAAGCTCTCTAAAACAGTCTCAAAAGAAGAAAGGAGGCCAAGCTTCAACTATTTTTACATAGTGTCAGTTTGCGGCTCATCAGCAGGACAGTGCAAGGGAGGATTACGCAACTCCCTCAGGATGGTTATCCTGTGAGAAATGCAATTAAAAGAGCTCTGCTCACAAAGCACGTCAGTCTGGAAAGGTTTCCTCAATGGGAGATATCTACTACCCATCCTAAAAGTGGGGCAGGGTCAAGACATAAAAAGAAATGGAAAAGGAAAGGGGAGGGGTAGTAACACAGTGAAGGGGTGTATGGACCAGGCCGTTTACCCCTCCCTTGTACCCGTGAGGATGTCAGGGGCAGAGAGAGAAAAAGCATCTCCCCTCTCACCATAGGGTCCCAAGGAAGGGCAAATAGGCTTGAGACAGTGGTCATGTCATCACATTGCTGACAGCTGTGGCATCAAAAGCAGCAGGAATTCATAGTGGCAGATGGAAGGAGGCCAAAGATACGTGAGGAAAATAGTGTTCCCCCTTTAAGGAAGGAGTTTTTGATGCACCATAGATCTGCCTGTCCTACAGCTTGTTGGAACACAGCTAAGGCTGTGTTTGCGTTCACATGGTAATTGTTTCAGTCACAGTGTTCTCTGCACTTAGTAATGCAGTAAATAACTACACTGAAACCAGGTGGAAGGCTGGGATTGCAGAACCAGAAGCAAAACGGCTTCATGTGCACATGCTTCCTGCAGCCCTCTGGTACCAGAGCACCTTGCAAACTGCTCAGGTTATTCTTCTCAAGAGAGTCCAAGGGCTAATGTCAGAGAAGGTGCAGATCCTGTGGTGCATCTGTCCCCCCAAAATGCTAGACTGAGATAATGAGGCACCTAGTTCAACTGCAAGTGTGTGAGGGGTTTTTTTAATTTTTCAGTTACTGAACATAAAATTAAAAAAAAAAGTTTTTTTCACTCCTATTATTCAAATGTGGGTATATTTTCAAGCTGAAAGGGTTAAGGTCATTATTCTGTTCCTTGGGCCATTGCTTTTGATCACAGAAATAAAAGATGTAAACTAATCAAGTGATTTACTCTTGTAAACAGACCACAGCACATTAACAATAGCTGCCCATATCCATTCATGAAGGTGCTCAGCACATAGACTTAATAAACATGAACAGCAGCTCTGTTGACGCGATAAATTGTCCTGCCACCAATTCAAAAACTGTGCAGGATTTCAGCAACATGCTCCGGTAACAGACTTGTGTGACCCCATCGTGGTTTACTGGCTTGATAATAAAAGGTATCCTCCTTGGAAGAGAGAAATCAGAAGGCATCTGATCATGTATTCACTGACTTGCATACACCACAGTAATGATCCTTTTTCAACCATGTTTTAGTGAGGAGGCAGCTCCTCAAAGAATGGGAACAGAGGTATGGCTATTGCCATAGTACCACGTTGTTTGTCTCAGAGCAGTGACTTCAGTTCCTACTTGGATCAGTGAAACCAAGCAGGCTGACCAGGGTCTTTTCCTCTTCACGACCCAGTGTGCATAAACATAATCTTGTCTCATGCATTCTGCAGCCGGCTACTCAAGTAATTCAGAGACAGATGCTACATGGAAAGCATAAAACCCAATCAGCGTTCCCCTCTAGGAACATCTTCTCTCCATTGGGAAGGAGAGAGCTATTTAGCACTACAGAAAGAGCAGAGTTATGGGCTGATGCTCATTTTCCCATCGAAGTACCAGCCCAGAGGCCAAAACTAATCACAATGGCTCCTATGTACATTGACATGACCCTGGTTAGGCCCATTCTCAGACCTCAGGCCACCTGCTATAGGTAAACCTATCCTTATCACAGTTGTTAGGCTGTCAGTGGATAGAAGAAATCACAAGTCTCCCCCTGACACCTGCTATGAGCAGGTTGAATATGTCCCAAATAGCAGCATCACAAACAAGCCCTTTAACATGCGGTGGCCCCAGACCATAATCTGTAGGAAGATAATAGCCAAAACTTCCTGGGGGTCTGGCAAGGTTCTGAAGTTGGTAAATTCTGGTGTTTTGTACAGCTAAGAAATTATCAGATTTTTTTTATTTTTTTTTAAAGCAGAACAGGGAAGGCCCTGAGGAATTTGCTAACTTAAAATAGGAAAGAAACACCCACATCCACAGTCTGTTTTAGATCCAAAGCAATTCACTAATGAAGATCCTGAAATTCAGAGTCCCCCTCAGAATTTAATTTTAGAAGCTTAGCTGCTTTCTTATCTTAAAAAAAAAAAAGACTCTAAGAAAAGAAAATCAAACACCACCCACTCCCTTTACTACATCTATGTCAGATCTCCCACTCATCTCCCTTCCCCTTGGCTCCAAGCTTTTCTAGCTCCTGATTACAGTCAGAGGCAAGGGATTTTCCCATTATCACCTGTATATCACATCTGAAAGATGTGAAATGTCTGGAAACAAGCAGCAGCACTAAGCCTTAAGCCTGAAGCTAGATACAGGACCTAAACTGAACACCTTCAGCCCATCTCTGCCAGGGAAAGAATGTGACATCTAGTTCACCTAACTCATTCAAATGTTTTGCATATACATTTGCATTGCTTTGTCAACTAGTCCTCCTAAAGTGCATGCTCAGTTTCTGTACAGAATTAATTAGGGAGGGATGAAGGAAGGCTTTGAAAGGGTCCAAAGGAAGATGATCTTTATTCATTTGGTGCAGGTGCTTGAGTCTGACAGCTCTGCTGAGTAGGCTGTGTGGATTTTTCATTGCTCCTCTGAATCCACATACCACCATAAATGCTTGACTTCATCTGAGATGCCATGTGAGGTTACCTAAAACAAGTCCTCTGCATCTATAGAAAACCCCAAGCCAATTCCTTCCTAACAAAACATGACATGGCATACCCAGGTTTCTCCCTGGTGGTGGATGAATGAGTGAACAAACTTCATGAGGCAGATGTTGGTCTCAGTGCTTTGGTGGAAATCATTCAGACGTCGACAGTGCTGAGGGTTGTGTCAGGACAGAACAGCTGCTCTGGAAGAGCTTTAGTCTTGGAACAAAATATGTTCCACTAGAATCCAGTCTTCTCTTGTTGCATTCATCCATGAAGTAATTTAGTCTTTCCCTTCCTTCCAGCTGTAGGGGATTCTCTCTGCCTATTGGTACAGAGGGGTTTGCGTGCGGCATCTGACTGAGCCTCAGATGAATCCTTTCAGTCTGTATGGTATGGGCTGGGGGGAGGAGGAGAAAGGCAGAAGATAAATCTATCCATGGATGGATGTATAGAAAGATGCAGATGCAAGAGTCGTATCTATTAGGTATTCAAAATTCTGTAGTATTCTGGGCTTCTTTCCTCCTAGCATGAAAAATTACATATTAATATTGAAATACTATACACCTTAAACCACAGACCCCCACAAATGCATTTACTTGGCTGTAACTTTAAATTTATATATTAAAGTGGAACACTTGAGACTTATTTTTCAGCTGCCTCTATTTTAGTTCGGAAACCGTCAATCTCTTTTTTTGCTTTTCTGAATACAACTTTCTCTTCATAGTTGCAAAAATAAGGCCATAGGAACATAAGCATAGCAACATTTGGTAAGACCAAAGTACATCTAGAACAATCCTGTATTTCTCCTAATGCTCAATAGCAGATGCTCAGAATAGAGGCAGAGTAGTGGATCCTGCACTCCCAGCTTCCAGCTGCCTGATTTTTTAGTGACTTTCTCAGTTGGAAAGAGCACTCCTATGACCACATTTAACAGTTTTCAGTGGCCTTCTCTCCTTGCTAGGTTTTTCCCCTATAAACACACCCAATAATTTTTAACCTGTGTAAACCTGTTTTTTGGTATCTCAATTATTCTCCAACAATAAGACCCATGGTTTTATAAAGCATTAGGTGAAAAAGCACTCACTGTTACTTTATTAGGGTTTCCTTCATTCTCCTGAAATAAAAAATAATGAATATTTTTTTCAATTCAGCATCTCCACAGGACTCATGATTACAGATTCCTCTATCACGTTTCATTTTCTTCTTCAAGCTGATACATCTTCACTCTTTTTCATTCTCCTTGCATAACACTTTTTGGTGTTTCTAGGTATCCTCATACCCCATCTTTCTAATGTTTCGAGGTCTAAAAAGCTCTTTTTCAAGATATGCTCATTGGTATTCAGGATGTGGGCAAGCCATAGATTTATACAGTGGCATAATGATATGTTCTGATTCTTTCTTCATTCCTTTTCTAATGCGTCCTAACATTTTATTTGCTTTTTTGACTGCTAACAAGTATTAGGATGAGGTTTCCAGAGAACTGTAAATATCCAACTGCAAAGTTGTGGTAAAGTATTTTTGCACGTACAGTCCTTGATCTAGTTCTGTTGAATTTTAACTCGGTTGATATTAGTAGGAGTTTCAGAGATATACTGGCATAACAGCCAGGCCTCTGCATAAATGCTGCAAATACTTTTGAGATTAAGAGTGTCATGTGAGTGTGCTGCATTTAAACTAGATGAAGGTAATTTGAAAGAAAAAGAAATTTGATCCTAACTCTGGAATCTGGTGCTGAAATATCCATGTATACAAGAAGATAGTTCTTGTTACTGCAGGCTTCAATACTTCCCTGCCCAAACATCTCACTGAAGAACGAATGATGTTTATCACAGCCCTGCCATAGTAAGCACCGATGAACAGATAGTCCTTGCTGCAAGGAACTTCTGATCCAAGTAATATAGAAAGAAATGGAAAGATGAGAACAGGGACAATAACAGCATGAACAAGTCAGTGCCATGGTGTTCTGTCAGAAGAAATGGACGGGGTTTTGCGGCGAGAACAAAACCTGAGCAGGGAGATGGCAATGGAGAAAGAAGCTGGAATACAGGAGTACAACGAGAGTTTGAGAGACTGGGGTAAAGGTAGACCAAAGTGAAAAACCTGTGTGAGAAAGAGACCTGGATTTCACAACTGGAGGAGAAGAGAGTGCTGGAAGCTACGAGCAAGGTATCACAATAGTCTGCACTGCCATGGAGCCAAGAAAGGGCTGCTGTAATTATTAACCCTTAAAACAGCTTAGAAGGGCAAAGAATATGCGTCCTCCATCCCCTGAGACTGTGCTTAACCTCAAAAGGCCGATAAGCAGCTTCTTATCTGATACCACAGACAACATACTTGATGAACAGAGACAAGAAGCCACAGTGCTGAAGAGATACAGATTTATTGTTACTGCCCTTGCTTTCCTCATCCCTGGCAGAGATGCAAAACATGTTCACTGTTCCTGATCCTGCCTTCCCAGAGAGTGGGAGGAAAAGGATTACTCTGCAGCACTGAGCAACAACAGTTGTTCCTGCGGCAGGAGGAGACCATGGTTCACACCTTTCCAGCCAATTTCAACTTTTCTGATAGTCCAGTTCTACCTATTTTTCCCCATAACAGGGTTAGAGAAGGCTTTTTAAGGAGAGCAGTCCATCAGAGCTGGCTTCCCTATAACAGACGAGCAGATTTTGAGGACAGGAAGGGTGCCTACACTCAATCTTCTGAACTCCTGCATGTCACAGTGCTGCCTGGTATAGATCTGGCAGCTCCAGGGAAAAAATATGGTCCATTGGCAGTGCAGACTTCCTAAAGTTCTCAGAAAGAAGGAGGCTGCTGCTAGAGCCAGACATAGCTTTCCAGGTATTGCCCAGTGAGCAGCAGAGTGCTGCTCTTTACTGCTGTGGGATGCCTTTGGCAGCGCCTGAATGGAGAGAAAGTTTCTCAGAATTTGATCCCACTTCATACAGGGCTACAGAAAAAGCACTTTCTCACCTGCTTTCTGGCACAGTTCTGCTGCTTCCATGATTATCCATCAGTCAATCCATTTATCAGCCATTTAGGAAATTTCTCGTCGTGCTGACTAGCTGCACCTGGTGTCACAGCTCATTTGGTAAAGGAGAAACTGTGTTGTGGCAGCTTAGCCAAAGGCAGAAGAGAGTCTGTCTAATAAAGCCAGGCAAACAAAAAGCTAGTGAGATGGTGCACTCCCCACCTTCACCATCACTCCAGCCTCTTCCACTTGGCTGTTACCAAGAAGACCTGGAACATCTTTGTGATGTGGGAAGAGTGAACCAATGATTCACAGAGTGAGGGAAACAGTTCAACTTGCTTTTGCCTTTCTCTTTTCAGAACCTTCCCCCTTGTGATAAAATAGAAAGGCCCACGATCCTGGAGAAATAGTGAGTCAGTTTCAGTTTCCTTCCCCCTGTCCTGTTCCCATGCTTAGGAATCTGTACGTAGGTTGGTAACTACATATGCATATTTGTTGCTTGGTAAAGTAAAGAGCATAGGCACACCACAAGGCTATGTTAAATTCACTTCACAACCTACTTATTTCCTTTTCTGCCTTCATTAATTGATTTTTTTTCCTTCTTCTTCCAAACCCAGCCCCTTGACCTTGTGGGAATAACTTGTTCTTTCTCTCTCTCACCTAAGACTTCACAGTCTCTCCAGCTTTCTTTGCATCTTTTGTCTGTTTTACTATTGGTAGCATTAGAGGGCAGGGGCAGGAGGGAGATAAACATATGACAGGGATCACACTTCTTCTGTATGGTCTTTTTTTTTCCCGTCAGCATAGAGTTATTTGGAAACCAGCTTGAGTTTTGCAACCTATTTGTTGCCATAAGGCTTAGCTCTCCTCCAGCCCCTTTCCTCCAAGGATCTGAAATTACTTTACAAATGTCAATTAATTAAGCAGTCTCCATGCAGAAAGTTTCATAATACTCATTTTAAAATGAGAAAACTGGAGCAGTGAAAGTGGTGGTGTTTATTGCCAGCTAATGGTAAAATTAGTAATAGACCCCTGGAGTCTCCCAGACCTTATGTTGTACTGAATTGCATGCCTCTCCATTATTTAGAATGGGATGGTTTTTATCCTGTAGTTTTTAAAAAGACTTCTCCCTTTCCTTCCCCAATACGGTAGAAACATCTCCCTTTTGCTCATAACAAACACCGTGTAAGTACAGTTGCCCTCATGAATAGAAAGGAACCGCTCTCATACCTAAAAGGACTCAGTCTTTAGCCTTTCTCCCCTCTTTTCAAAGGCCTTTCTGGTTACCAGACCAAGCATAATCAGAACCATGCTGTATTAAGAATCAGAGCAGAGAAATGAGCGCATAAAAATCGTGACTTTATGAACAAATTCTCTTTTGCCAGTCTGAGTCACAGGACACCTGTGGTGTCAGGTGGCTCATTCTATGCAGAGAAAATAAAACCTTATAAATAAAAATATTTGCGCAACATACTTGAAATCACTGGGGAGGGAAATACAAACCTGCGTCCCATCTTGATGAGTGACTTAACCAGCCTGCTCTTACACTTCCATCCTCACTCTTTATGGTTGCATCTAATTTGGGCTGTGTGTCTGAGCTGAGCAGGTATGAGTGTTATGGGACCTGGACAGGCTGTGTGTCCTACCTGATCTATGACTCCAGATTCTTTTTTTTTTTAAATGAAAAATTTGGACTTAAATGGAAGGATGGTACATTTGATGCTGTCGTAATAGGGAAGATGAGATGCCACCATGTTTCTCACTCCTATCTAGGGGTGCAGAAGCACTTTTCTGTCTCCCACTGTTTGGAGTGTTTTAATCTTTAATATGCTTGTTTTTACATTAAAAAAACTATCTTAACACATGTAGCTTCATTTAATTCTCCTAGGAAAAGAGAAGGAATAACATTAGGAAGACAGAGCACATGCCCCTCCCCAGCTTTTAAGCTATTTTGACTTACTCCCCAATCTGCTTACTGGCGGTGGAGCACAGGTGGAACTTGCAGCCGGGGGATATAGACTTTAGCACCACATAGAGCCACCTAAATCCTTTTATGTGTCTAGAATCAAATCCTCCAGCTAGCTGTGCTATCAATCTACACTCTAAATTGTACTTGAGAGGAAGCAAGGGACATGGGGAAGGAGAGCAGAAACCCAGGCTGAACCATATAGCCTACAGCATCTCATGGTCGAGTTCTTTTGTTTCATTTCATGTGCTGCAATGCACAGGTTTTTAGGAAGTCACCGCTGCCTTGATACAACAAAAATATATCTGATCTAAACTTATGCCACTCACACTTAGTTTTTTCCTCATGCACAGCATCTTCCACAGAAATGAAACTACTGTGACTGAGGCTGATGGCAAAACACAGGAGAACCTGTGCTCAAAATCAGTCAAGTCAACATGGTTTCCAGCAAAGTTCAGATTCTTCTGCTTAGAGCAATCTCCTCCCTTAGCTGCTAGGCAAGGACTGATGTGCATCACGTCCAATGCCTTACTGAGGTAATTATACTCAATTATCCTGAATTATACTTCTTACACTGGCAATACAGCACTATCAAATGTTGCTTAACTCCATTAACTTTGTACATCAATGACTGACTTTGGGTCAACACAACACAACCAACACAAAGAAACACAGTTCCACAAAAGGAGCTGCATGGAGGATGTCACCTCAACCAAATGTGTTTGAACACAAGTCATCTCACACAGGGACAAACAGGGATGATTTACAACAGATCCTAAATTAGGAAGATTTCAGCAAAGGCAGTAAGAATGTTTCCTGTGACTAGACCTTGGTTTGTTACTCAGATCGCTTTGCTTGGTGCAGTTGTATGGTCTGATTCAACATTTCTGAAATCAGTTCTTCTGATGTCATTCGTTTCCACACCACCGTTTGTTTAAAGCAGTCCTCCAAAAAATTAATATGTCTCTCCCTTTCCTGTCCCTTGCACATGCTGTAAATGAAACAAGCTGTCCCTGATACTACTCCTGTTTTGTCCTTTGCCAGGGACCGTCCTTTTTATTTTGCTACATGCTGTGTAGTGTCTGCTGTGAGGGCTCAGCCACAAGTCCAGAGAGATGAGATCCATGGCTCCAAAGGCATTATTTTTTTCTATTAAACATAGACACTTCCACCCACAACAGTCACCCCAGGATTCCTTCATAGTCAACAGAGAGAAATAAGCATATTTAGGAGAGAATTTATCTCATCAGCTTTAACTGATGTCTAAAATAGCTCAAATGAAATGCAGACTAAAAGAACCCATCTTTCTTCATTGATTAGAAAGGAAGCCTGAGGGGTTAGCTCAAATATAAATGTCAACATTATAGGCAGCAAGACAGGTGAGATGAATTGCAAATTAACCTCCCAGTTAGATATGATGGGCAAAGGTAGAAAAAAGAGAAACAGGGAAATGAAGGCATTCATGAAAAGGTACACAGATTGTCCTGAGAGGAGCAGGGAATTGGACATGATGGCTTATGGGTCCCTTCCAACTTTAGATATTTTATGATTCTACAGACATTATCAGATCAGAAGTAGACCTCAAGCCTCTCCCATTTAGGTCCAGTTCCCTCAAATCTTTCTCTGCAACTTCAAATTAATTCTTGTACAGCACAATTACAAAATTCAGTACATAAATTCATACACACAGAGATAAAATTTATATATACTTAAATTATATTTTATATTAAGCCTGTTTTTTTGACCCAGTGAATTTCTATTCCTGGAGGCCAGCAAAACCGATATTTTGAAATCTGTTAATCAGGGAAGCACATAGGCAAATAAGCATGTCCTGACTTTAGTTCAGTGAATAAGAGTTCTTCTTTCTCCTCTCAATTTTTCCATCCTTGCTACCCCTGAGGCTGCTAATGTAATTGCTCCTTTCAACTATTGTTCAAAAATGAAAATTTTACTAGCAACTTGTGTCATTGGTTGGGATTAGCTGAGTAATTGTAACAGTGAATGTCTGAGATGACATAGGGTCCATTGACTCACTCCTGTCCAAGAATATGAAGACTGATTGCACCACTAAATAAATAATGACCTTCGTTTTTCCTCAGGTGATACTTAACACTGAGTTCAATGAATATTGATGGCCATTAAGATAAATGTGCTTATATATTAATCCAACTTGTCGGCATTTTTATGAAAATACTCCATACATATTTAGGTTAGGATTTTGCAATGAAAAGTGAGGTAGTTTGGCCCAAAATACTGCCTTATGCAAGTGAGGTTGGTATAATAGAACTAGAAAATTGTTGTTTCCAAAACCACTTAAGGGGCTTAGGTTCCTAGAATTAATTAGGAACAATCCTGTGCCCACCATCAGTAGCAAATAATACCCATGAGAAGAGGTGGTGAAAACTTTCCACAAAGGAAACATCATGAGAACAGAAGCTCCATGTCCTGATCCAATTTCATCCAGAAGTGAGAGTTGCATGGTAGTAGAAAACTGCACCCTAGAAGAGGGTTTAATAGTCCTATAAAGCATTCTGAATGCTGCCAAGTTGCAGTGCAATTAAATGCTCCAGGTACAGTATCTTTTCAGCCACAGAGGATGGGATTCATCTTCAGATGAAGGCATGCAATTCTGTGTGTCCACATGGAGAAGTCCAACTGTGTAACTCTGCTCCCATCAGTCAATGGGTATCTAATCAGTATAAACTGGTATAACACAGCCAGTGCGGCTTAGAGGGTGATCCAGTTCATCTGAAAGTTGGCACTTAGGATGTCAACTCAGTGGCCTACAAGACTCAGTGGCCTAAGGAGAGGTCTCCAGCATAACTTTATGGTGGTCTCATCTGCAACCCTATGATCCCCTGTGGGCTGTGTGTCACACCTGCCATGTGTGACTCACGTAAGGGTTACTCCAAGGGCCAGAAGTAATAATGTAAAAGATGAAACATTACTTGATGATCTGGACAACCAGGCCACAGCTGTACTGGTAAACTAAACAGTGTTAGGGCACATTCTCTGGCCTTAAGGCCAGCTGATATGTTCTGGCCCTATCCATACTGCTAAACCTTCTTAGCATCCAAAACAACACCCATCTGGGCTTTCCGAAATAGACCCTGGCCTGTTCCAAGTCTCAGGAATTGTCTGAAATAATTCTGGTTCGTTCACCCAAAACACTGGCAGGGGCTGCTCTGACAATTTCATGCTACAATTGAGCTGTGCAGTCTGTGCCCATGCCCTAGCACTGTTCAAATTACTGGAACAGGTAAAATCTACTTGTTTAACTGTTAGGCCTGTATGTCTCAGGTACCTAGATTAGATATGTAGATTCCTGTGATTAGGTTTTATTTCCAGCTCATTTTAGTGAACTATAGGCATCATGTTGCCAGCCTTGCTTACAATAGCCAGTGTGGTATCTACTGATTAAAAGCATTAGAATACCACTTGGATTAGGCTTACACACAAAGGCTCCGATTTCATCACAGTGACAGGAGGCATCTCCAGACCTCCTAGGAAGCCTCTTTCCCAAGGACTGAGAAAAGGACAATATTCCATCATATCACATACTGGATGTTGCATCAGTCACGAGAAGAATGTTGAGCTGCAATGCTGACCTGCAACTGGTGGTGGATGTCAGCCTGCTCGGAGTGTATCCCAAACCTGTCTGCCAGTGGTGAAACAGCAGCTGGAGATCCTGGATCCAGAGTGAAAATACAGGCTGTGACTCATGAGGACGTAACTAATTATGTCCTTTTGTCCCCAAAAGGATCAAACTGGTGGGTTTGGGGGGTTGGTTTTTTTTATTTTTTATATCTGGTCTTTCAAGTGGCTTTTATATTTCTTAGCATATGAAGATGGCTACTCGAGCCCCAGATAAGTTCACTGTTATTTGCATTTAAATTCAGTTGTTTAGCTCTCATTTGTTACTGCAGAAATTCTCCATTTGGAGATAATTTTTCATTTTTTCTTTTTTTTTTTTTTTCCCAAAGTGAATATTAACATTATCTGTTGTGATAACCGTTCTTTCAGCTACCTTGTCACAGCTGACTAGGTAATTGTCAAACCACTCACAGATCTGCAACATATTCTCTCCCTCCAACTCCATTCACATATGTGTGCAAAGACAATTTTTTCAGGGGAGACTTTATGTGGGAATTCAAAATGAGACCATTATCTCATGCTGCAGAATGACTGGTGAGCCTTCTAAGATGCTACAATCCCAAAGGTAGTTTAATCACAACTTTGCTCTGTACCATGAAATGCAATTATTTTATAGCTAACCAATTTCAGAAATGGTTAAGGTAGACTGAAGCAGAGACTGTGCTGGGCTAGCGTCTGACACAGGAGGATTTAAAATTGATGTGCCTACAGGCACTACTAGAGGTAGATGATTTGAGTGGAATGACTTTTGCATTTCTCCTTTTGTAAATGCTGTACGCTGTGATTAGTTTTCAGCTGCTACCAAAAAGAGCAAATCCATTCCCTGTTGTCCTCTCCACCAGGAGCCAATCTCCATAACATGGCCAGTGGGACAAGAGACTCCCAGGCAAGGGTCAGTCATCGCTGGTGCCTGCTCTTGTGGTCCTGAGCCTCAGCAGCCAAATCCCCAGAGAAGAAGGGATGCACTCAGCCCTGACATAAGACGAGTGCCTGCAGTTCATGAAATAAGAAAGGAGTGCAACAGAGGTGGGGTTTGAACTGGAGAGAGGGGTGGAGAGAACAGAACTACTTCCTCTGGTGACCACCTCACTTCATTACATAGCCCATGTTCAAAACTTCTATCTCTTTGCAGGAGAGCAGGACTGCACATTTATTGACTAAACAGCTTATGGAAGGACAAAGGGTGAACAAGTCATTGCCAGTAAAGTGCTTAATGAACTGGGTCCTTTTCTTCTTCATAAGTTATGCAGACTGATTTCCATATGTTATTTGTTACTCAGAGAGTGTCTTGTGACAATATTTTTCACCCTGGGGACTACTTAAAAACTATTTGATGCAACCATTGTTTCAAACATTCAGTCTAGATAATATGTTGTTGCCTCCTTATCCCATCACAGCATAGATTTTGCTGCTCAGTGGAAGCATTCACAACCCTAGCCTGAGTTTTCTAGATGGCTGCACAAATATTTCTGATAATGATATGCATGCAAGTACAAGTCTTTTGCTGGAGCACCTCTCCTATGAAGACAGGCTGAGAGAGTTGGGGTTGTTCAGCCTGGAGAAGAGAAGGCTCCGGGGAGACATCATAGCAGCCTTCCAGTACTTAAAGGGGGCCTACAGGAAAGATGGGGAGGGACATTTTACAAGGGCATGTACCAATAGGACGAGGGGTAATGGCTTCAAACTGCAAGAGGGGAGATTTACTTTAGATATTTGGAAGAAATTTTTCACTTTGAGCGTGGTGAGGCACTGGAACAATTGCCCAGAGAAGTTGTGGACGTTCCATCCCTGGAGGTGTTCAAGGCCAGGTTGGAGGAGGCTTTGAGCAACCAGGTCTAGTGGGATGTGTCCCTGCCTATGGTAGTGGGGTTGGAACTCGATGATCTTCAAGGTCCCTTCCAACCGAAACCATTCTATGATTCTATGTATATACCACTTTCCCTTTTCACAAAAGTGTTATAGTGGAAACAATTGCATACAAAAGGTTTTTGCCAAATTCAAACAAAGTTTGAAGTGTGTGGGTTTCCTGCAATAATGTCTCCTTTCTGTAGCACTTGTTATACTAAAGGATCAGGGAGCTCCCTGGGCTGTGAGGAAAAACCTGCAAAATGCTTTACAGGTCCACAGATTACCCATTTTTTCTGGGAAATTTGAGCAGCCTGCAAACATCTTAACAGAAGTGACCTCATTCTATCAAATGTGAATTGTTTCTCTACTTTAAGAATGTCAATACCTGAATAATTTGAGGAAAAAGAAGTTTAGGGATGTACATTATAGACTTTCTTCTCCTGGCTGGATTATGAGTATCCAAGCACAGCACATCACTGCAATACAGGGACTCGTTGCAGTCCTGTTGGTGCTGTGCATGCAACCAAAGACAAGTGCTCTCTGTGCTGAAGAGATAATAAAATAGGGTAATTTGATGCTAAAGTGAGATTATAAATAATTACTACATTCTCCTTCATTCCACATATCATTGCCAATCTCTGATAGAACCCAAGCTTCACCAACCCCTGTAGTCTTAACGGAGCACTGAAACATTTAATGCACAAAGAGATTGTTAAAAATAGTGCAAAAACATATTAAGCAGCATGCACAGTGCTAAGGAGAATTTAAACATTATAAGGCAATGCATTTCTGGTGCTCTTTCTATATCTGTTGATGTTCTTTTGCTTTTTGTGTCTGTTGTTCTATAAGATTTCAAAATCACTTTGTCATTTCTCTATTTTTGTATCCACATAAATACATAAATCTGAGTATCTGTCACTTAGGCTCCCTGGAGCTTGTAATGATATTCTTTTCAACTATCAACAAAGAGCCTAATATCCCCATAGCTAACACATTCCACCTGACTGTTCTCTGATGGGCAGTGAAAAAAAACTATGTCATACATTTGAAAACAAAGCACCTTTGGGATTTCTCATGTCCTAGGTCATGACAGAGCCTCTCAGGAGGAATTGTCTGTAAATATTCACATAGCTTCATTATCTCCTTACTTTCTTTCATCACAAGACCAGTAAAACTTCACACATCTGGCCATCCATGTCTTCCATTTACTTTTTTTCTATCTGCGGACCAGTGTTGTCTTATTTGTACTTTCTCCAGTTACCCGTGCCCTAAGTATTTGCCACCTTCATCTGCTTCATCTGCAAACTCTCAGGGAAAGAAAAGGGTGTGTGTTTGCTCCCAGCATGTATAGCACAGCACAGTGGAAGGCCCTGGATAGGATGCCTTCATGATACAGCAACATGAAAAATAACTAGTGTTTGGTTGCACTCCATTCTCTGCTTCTGCAAAAGCAGATGGACTCAGGAACATAACCAGAAAGATCTCGATGTTGTTTTCTTGTTGTGGTCTACCAAACACCACTTAGTCCTGACTGGCAATACCCCCCTGAGCTATTATCTCAAGGCTCTGAAGGTGAAGTCGGTTGCTCAGCTCTTTTCAGGGAGTTCGGAGCAGTCCTTTCTCTTTGTATCTTCATCTCCAGGCCAATACCTCACAGCTGGTAGCACTGGAGAGCCTCTAGCTTCCTGAATTACATAGGCTCTTAAATTACAGAAAGTTTGGTTTCTTTTATCATTTCTAGGACCCAACATTTCTGTAGGTGTTAAACCACCTAGCTACCCTACAAACTTGGAGGGCATCGTTGCTTTGGCCCAACCATTTCTACATCTCTGCTCAAGGGACACTGAATTAGGACCCCAGTTCTGCCACACTCGGCAACTTCTAAAGCAAACCCATGCAAGCATTGGAACAGGTTGCCCAGGGAAGTTATGGATGCCCCATCCCTGGAAGTGTTCAAGGCCAGGTTGGATGGGGCTTTGAGTAACCTGATCTAGTGGAAGGTGTCCCTACCCGTGGCAGGGAGGTTGGAACTAGATGATGTCTAATGTCCCTTCCAACACAAAGCATTTTATGATTCTGTGATTCTATGATTTTTAGTTATTGACACTACTGTTTTACAATCAATCACACTCTGTCAGTGGAAATTGGAGCAAGTCTTCCTTCAGTTGCCAGCACGTGTAATTAATGTCCTGCTCTTCCCTGTAGCTGGAGGAATTTTTTCTGTACTTGAGATAAAAGTTTGTGGTTTGATTGTTAGCTTGCTTTCTTACAAGGAGAAGGTTAATGCAGTCATGCTGTCAGTGTATTCGTGTCTGCTTGTCCCGTATTTATAAACTTAATTGATCTTCAGGACCAGTTTCATGCAAATTTGAAGAAGAGTAAAACTCTCAGGTACATCAAGCTTCTGGAATTTTCATGAAAATAGGCAGCACTAATAACGAGACTCTGTCAGTGACACTTCATAGGGAAGATTATAGTACAAGCTTAATTTTTCATACAGTTTAGATGCAAAGACCTTGGACAGTGGAAAAGATGCAGTACACGCTTGCATCTTATTAAACAGCAGAAATTCTAATGACAGTGCATAAAACCTTAGGAAATTGGGCTTCATTAGTTTTGTTAGTTACAGGAGGACTTGTAAAATGCAGATTTTGTCTGTATTTCTGACTATTTGCTATCCATACGTATATGAAACAACCAGAACTCACTAAAATAACATGAAAGATTTGTTTAAAAGCAGTTGTGACATGAACTTGCAACTGGAAGGACTGCTTATTTATCTATCAAAGGCTCTTTGATGCTACTTGAGATGCATATGGACACGTTTCCTACAGAACCGGTTTGTAAAAAAGCAACGTGATCCAAACTGTTAATGGTGAAATAAGGCCTCGAATACCTTAGGAGAACAAGCAGTGAACCCCAAAATGAGAAATACCTCTTCCATTGCATCACCGGTACTCATGAAAACTATATGGGTGAATCCAAGCCACTGCTGTGCACCCCCATGAAAGTGGGCAAGGCAACTGATACAGTGAAGAAACACCATGTTACCTCTAGATCTTTTCTCAGAAAACAACAGCTCTGTATATAATTTCTCAATCCCGTTTATGAAAGACTTATAAATGATCTTCAAGAATATGCCTAGAAACACAATCATAACTGTATTGGACATCAAAAATAATTGTATCAGTAGAGACACAGTGATCTGACACATAGTAATTTTCCTCAAATCTCATTCCAGCTAGTCACTAGCTTTTGTGCTATAATTACCTGTCTTTCTGTCTCTACAAACCACAGGGGTTACAAATGTTATTACTTCTATTCTGATTAAGTATCCTGCTCTGCTCAGATACCAACTGTTTTTTTCTTTGAAATTCTCTAATCAGATACTTAATTAAGTTAAATTCAGAGCAGTTTCCAAACTCTGCTTAGCTTCCAGCTCTCTGGTTCTGCTTTAGGACCAAAGACCCAGTGAATCTAACAGCTTCTGTATTTTTCCAGCTGGCAATAAGAATGTCTAAGAAATGATATTTCCTCTCTTTGAAAATTTTGTCTCACTTGTATCCTTAAACTATAACTGTATAACAATCCTACCTTAATTTCAACTAGACATTGGCTGGTTCTTATCTCTGTGCTCCTTATAGGAACTACAAAATCTATTAAGGTTCCTCTTCAAAACCGTATCATTGCAAAAATAAGGAAACCATACACTGCGTTAGCAGAGAAACAGAAAGATGCATGTGGGTAAACGTATGCATTTTACCTGTAATCTTCTGCCTTTTTGTACTCGCACATAGTGGAGGGCAACTCAGCAAGAAGTTTCCAACAGGAAAAACAGTGTGACAGGAGACTTTTTTGGTACATTCTTCTCAGTTGTGTGAGACAGCGTCATACAGGTTTCAGTGTCACAATTCCCAAATGTGTGGGAAACACAAGCCATAGGGCAAATATAAGAATGATGGCTGAGGACCCCAATTTTTTAGAAGGACAAAACATTACCAATTCCAAGGACTTCTTTTCAGGACCATCTATGAGAAGCTCTGAAAATCAGGTATCTGCAAACTTTAGACATGGAGATGTCTACAGGAATTGAATAATTCCGAGATGTCTGCAGCGATGGGCTCAAGGAGCAAGAATGAGTCAGCATCAGGGGAAGGACTGCCTGAACAGTTACCAGCACCCAGTGAAAATGCCACGAAGTGCTGATTTCTTTCTCTCATTAATTTCAAAGCCAGTCTGACAGGAGAGCTTCCTCCATTTGGTCTGCTGCTTGATCACTGCAGGGGGAAATAAAGATGTTGTTGTCAAAAACTCTGAGATTCTGCACAAAAATGACAGTGCTTCTACCAATTCTATCCCATTCCTCAGCTATTTATTTTTCCTTAAGAGTACATTTTTAGAATCTAAATTCATGTTGGACCTGCAATCTGAATCCATCTATCTTGCAATTGCTGTCAAAGACTGCCATGGGAAGATTTGTTTGTGGAAAGGAAAAACATAATTTGCTTTACTGCTAAAGAAAATTTATAAAGGAGGTTTCTCCTTTTCTGAATCCAAATCATTAAATAACCATATTTTTCGTTTAGCTTGGCAAATCTTATCCATATATTTAAACTTAAGGATAATCACCGCATCGGCACAGAAAGATACATACAGGACAGTGATTAAAGGATTTAGAGAATCAGTATTTGAGTTACAAATACTGAAAGATTTTTCTGCTAGAATAATGACTAGTTCCAATAAAGAAAGAAGAACAAGAGACCGTGTTTGTGACATTAATTGATAATAATGCAAAATCCCCATCTAAAAAAAAATAATAATAATCTGCATTCAGCAGAACATTTGCTTTAAATGACAAGAACTTGAAAGGGTTTCCCTCTGGAAATGTAAACAGGAAGATCCCCAATCTGTCTCCTTCTTCCTGTCTCAAAGCTGATCAAGGAAAAACCATGGAAGTGAAACAAACCTTTCCCAGACTGTTCCAAGCCTATTTTCTCCATGTAATGCCTGTCTAGTTCCTAGTAAAGCTAAAGGGATTTATTTGCATTTGAATCTGAGCAAGTACTGAACACCTCATTTCATCTTAATTGTATAGACTGAATTCTGCAGCTACAATGGAATTCACAGGTGTTAAGTAAACTGAAATGCACCTGTAATTGATTGCAATGAACCTGCGTGTTATGTCCTTTATTCTAAAAGATCTGGTAGTACATCTTATTGGTGAGAAAGTCAGGAAAAAATCCAAACATAATTGATATAATCAAACAAAAGGAAACTGTCACTAAGACTAAAATATGATGAATTTTCAAACTTTCTTCTAATAACCATGATCTAGAGCCACCTCAGGCACTCTTAATGTGAAACAAATGTCCACACACATGCGCAATATTTATTTTTATAGAAGTTGTGTGTTAACAGCTGTATAACACACAGCGAACTTCCCCTTTCCGAAGGTAAATCCGAAAGGAGTAAGGGATGAGTAGGTTAGTCCAGTCCCTGTGCACACTCCCAGGCCATCTCCCTTGTTGCTCCTGCACGTTCAGACTTGCATCCCAGCAGCTATACGAAAAGTCCCACTGGGACCATGCAGACCCCAATCTGCAAGTCCCATTCAATGTTTCAAATATAGTAACATATTACTGTGATCATCTGCATTTTATATTGGGAACACATTCACCAAGGACATGACCTGGTTTTTGTTAGGAGTGTAAGGGGAGTGTCAAAACTTCTTCCTCTGCTGGTAGTCCTTCTGCTTCTGTAACTTCTTCGCTAAGGTCATGAGACGTCGGAAGGGATCGTAGATCTGAGCCACCTAAATGGCATGGTGCTAAAAATATATTTATTCAGAATGGCTAATTAAGGTGAATAACTACCAGTCCTCATTAGCACTGAAGTGGTGTTAATTTGATTAGACTCCTGGCCTAGATAGGCTTGCAAGGTATTATGTTCCTCATGCAATTTCTCTAGCGAGAAAGCATTTCAGATGAGATGTTACCCGTCAATGTCTTTCTTTGTATAAATATTAAGTAGACATTTGCCTTTTAATGTTGCTGTAATTTTTAGGGAGCAGGGAAACAGCGAAGATGTGACATCTGTATTGCCTAGGGATATGGGAAGAAAGTGAGAAAATAAACTTGTAATTCTTGCTCCAGTCTCATTATTTAAATACTTTGTAATGCTTTCGCAGTAGAGAGTCATACTTGAAATGTGCTCATTAAACCCATCTTTCCTTTAACATACCATTATATGCTTCTTGCTCTTGAACTCAAAACGCTCTTCAATCAATATTTTAATGCTTAAACATAGTTAACATAGCAACATAAGTTTTAGACTAGAAAAAATGCCTTCTGCTCTGTTCCTTTTACCAGAAAGCCTGGGAGGAATGTGCTGTTTACTTATTAATTAGATCTGTGCTAGAATAATGCTCAAAAAAAAATTACCCGTTTAGTTGAACTATGATTATTTTACCACAAGAAGTCTTGCCTAGTGACTCCTGAACTGTAAGGCTTAGCCACCATCGGAAATCTAAAAGCCTTCTTTTTGTTCAGCAACACTTTGACAGGTGGAAAACAAGGATTTTGTGGAAAATGCCAAATAAATGGAGTAATTACTAAAAAATGCCAAGGAGTGAGTTAGTCTCGTGAACTTCACAGGTGATCCCTTGGGTTTCTGGCAAAAAAGAAAACAGAAAACAGGCTATATTTTTAGGACTTCCGGGGGCAGATTGACAGGGGCGGGGACATCAGACAATGTCATGGTGCCCATGGCCTCTCTGCCAAAGCTAGGGGGAACCTTTTCTAGTGTCCTCCTCTAGCCACAGCCCTTCCTGCTTCTCACCTACCCCAACCAGCAGTAGCAAGGGGATCAAACCCTTCTCCTTTCCCCACTTTTTGCGGCAATCCCAGCACCCTAGAACAGCCTGGCACTCTCTTTCCCCTTCCCCCTTTCCACTTTCACGCACATGCCAGGAGCTAGAGAAAGCTGAAGAAAGTCTGCTTCCCAGGGGCAGCTGAGATGGGGAGAAAAGGAGAGAAAATCTCAGTTACATTATATGCTGAAAGAGATTTGCTCACAATAGGGTGAGGAGAGATTGTTACACAGAAAGTACTCTTAGATGTTGTACTAAAGAGGAAGATGGCATGGGAAACATGGAGAAAGAGCAAGATAAACACCTTTGCCACAACCCCTTCAGTGACGTCGCTCGGTCCCTCTTTTCCACTGTATCCCCTCCGTACCAAACAGACCTTACCCATCCTCCTACCTCACTCCTCCGAAATGCACTCTGACACAGGCCTCCTCCACCCCCTTCCCTTGTAGCCATCATTTAATTCCATGTTGCTTCATCTACAGAAGAAATAAAAACACAACTTTATTTTGACATAACTGGTGTGGCAAAATTAAGATGCTTTATGCTGGATCTGCTAATTCCTGAAGTATACTTAGACTTCTGAAAATCTGCTGTAGAGATTCTCAGGGGTGAACCAGCCTCCGCAAACAGGAAAAACAAGTTTCATCAAGGGCAAGTGGGTCTTGTGATTCCAGATTGCTTAGGTGCATTTTGAAGAAATCTCTTCTCTGGGTGAAAAATTTTACTTTTATTTGTTTCACCATCTTCTATGTATACTTATAAAGTGGTTTTTGCAGGACCACACACTTGTGACAAATAAAACTGTGTGGCAATGAGAATTCAGTGGTGTTGAGTAGAAGATGATGTAGTACTCTGTAGAAGTAAAGAATCAGAATCTGGCTCATGGGAAATAAACTTATGGCTCATTAAGATTTAGTTTCTGGTCTTCAATACGGAACGGAAATTCTGCAGATGGAGAGCATATGCTTGGCTCTTGGAATGACAAAAGCAGTGATCAAGGGAGCCATTGCTTGCCCTAGTGTTTTCTCATTTAAAAAAGAAATTGTCTTCTCAAAATGTTATTTTTCACCTCATTCAAAAATTTCCACTTTTTAGCTAACTAACTAAAAACATTTGAACACTTTTTCCAGCATTCAGTCAATTTCATAACATAAATTATTGTTCTGGTTTTGGCTGGGATAAAGTTAAATTTTTTTACAGTAGTTAGTATGGGGCTATGTTTTCGATTTGTGCTGAAAATAGTGTTGATGACACAGGGATGTTCTCATTATTGCTGAGTAATACTTACACAAAGTCAAGGCCTTTTCTGCTTCTCACCCCACCCCACCAGCGAGCAGGCTGGGGATGCACAGGGAGCTGGGAGGGGACACAGCTGGGACAGCTGGCCCCAACTGACCAAAGGGATATTCCATACCGTATGATGTCACGCTTAGCAATTAAAAACTGAGGGAAGAAGAAGAAAGGGGGGATGTTCAGAGCGATGGCATTTGTCTTCCCAAGCAACTGCTACAGGTGATGGAGCCCTGCTTTCCTGGAGAGGGCTGAACACCTGCCTGCCGATGGGAAGTAGTGAATGAACTCCTTGTCTTGCTTTGCTTGCATGTGGGACTTTTGCTTTACCTACTAAACTCTCTTTATCTCAACCCATGAGTTTTTTTCTCACTTTTACCCTTCAGATTCTTGCCCCATCCCACCAGGGGAAAGTGAGTGAGTGGCTGTGTGGACGTTAGTTGCCAGCTGGAGTTAAACCATGACAGTTATTTTGCTTCCTTACTTGTAAAAGTAGTTGTCCAGTAATTAAGAACTTTAACAAGATGAAGTCAGAACAATTAGAGTGTTTAATACACTGTTGGACCAACATTTCAGTAAAGTCAGTGCCCAGTACAGTTGTCTCTGGGAAAGAATGGACATATATACAATTGGAGTTTTAGCACTGCCACTTTCATAATGCAGGTTGGGGTTGTTTTTAAATTGGTATGTTATTTACCTCTGAAATGCAGATGACTCCATGTCATGGAGCCATGACAGCTGCCTGTGAGTCAAGTTAAGTTGAAAGATAATAACATTGGGAGGAAGAGGAGGGTTGTGGGAGTCATCACAAATGACTATAACTGTGATTCATTCTGGCTGCCAATATTATCTTGTTAAAGAGATAACTTTATTTCCCCTTTCAAAAAAGTGCTACAGAAGACAGCTCAAGAGAGTGGATTAATGCTTGCATCCTTGTGTTCAGTATTATTAAATGCACTGAATGCCTCTTTCACCACTGAAGCTTTATATGTCATTAAAATTTCTAAATAGATTTATATAAAAACTTCACCTGGATTTATAAGGCCAAGTTTTAAAAAATGATGGTCAATAGTATCATAAAAGATTATACTTCTTCCAAAATTAAAAAGTTGGCATCACAATAAATAAGGAAGTGCGTTATAACACGGTAAAAACTTCACATGCGTCAGTTCCCCCAGTCACTTTACTACCCGCCTGAAGGACAGAAGAGCAAGGACTTTCATTTCATTTGGTAAAAGAAGCTTGAATGTTTAACTCCATTCACCAAGTTTCTGTAGCCTCTGAAGATTTATGTCCTTTTTAAAAAATGTCATTTTGTGTAACTATTATGGGACTGATCTAATAAGACAGTATATAATCCAACAGAATAATAGAAAACAGAGATGGCCTGGTTTAAATAGCCAGGAACTGTCCTGTTCTTAGTGAAATACCATGTTCTAAAACGTACTTTCAAGTGTTTTCTCACATCTGTTTTAAATATTTCCAAGAGATGGACCTTCTCTCCTTGCCTATGGACAAAATGAAGTATCATCTTCCATGCAAGATGATAATTATCAAATCTGTTGAAACAAATTCATCTAAATTAAAATCTTAGCTAATGTTTTGGAGGACAAAGTTCAGCTAAATTTGTAGACATAAATTAGATACATATCAAATGAAAGGGGATGTTATCTAAGGAAAAGCGAAAAAAATTGGCTTTGACAAGTTCATACAAGTTAAACTGCATCTAATGACTTTAGGTGTTAGGATGGCGATACAATGTGCATTTCCTATAAAAAACACGATCAGTCCAACTTCTCCTCTAAATTATATCCATCCAACATACTGATTCTAAATGGATAAGCCAGAAAACAGAATTCAGCACTTTATAATGCAAAAAGTAGATACTAAGTAGTTAGTACGTATATCCCTTCTAGCTGTATCCTTGCCTATCCAAGTATCTCAGGATGCACGTAACTTTACACATAACGGTACTTTTTACCTATTTCCATCACCCATCATTCTCACCTGAATTTCTTTGTTACCTTCTATATAATGAGAAACACTCAAATTGAAATTAAAAGCATAAAAATTGTGCTAATTTGAAAATATAATTGTTATACAGTTTTGAAATTTATGTGGGAAGCCAGGAGTGGATCAACCCAGGATAACATAAAAAATGCAACAAGGAGCAATAAAAACCCCTCCATCATTCTGTGCAGCTTTTCTGGGGACATTTTTCATAACATCTGAAAAAACACTCCTTTGTTAGCACCTTATATTTAAATACTATATGTTGATAGGACAGAAAGACTGTGTGTAGATGAACTTCACATAGTACAAGGGTGTCATGGATAAGGATGTCATTTATTCTTGGGCCTGGTTTTCTACCAGATAATGTTCTGATTTAGAACATTAAAACTTTAGAGAGGGAAAAGTACAGTTCAGAAAGAAACAGGGCATGTTAGAAGATATTATTTCTCCTTTACCAAAGCTCAAACCTCACCTTGACCTCTTCTTCCAGTCTTTTCATGGTTCCTTTCTATGTGACGTCTTGTTCGAGCCCATTCCTGTCTTTCTAATTAGAGATTTCCACCTTCCTGTGAAAGGTCTATGTTGTTGTTACAGAACAGGTATGTTCCACTTTTGTGAGTGCCATGTCAAAAGAAACTTGCATCTCTCCCTGAAGCCAATCAGAGTGAAGTGTATTGGGTCTTTATTGTGTCCACAGTGTTATACTGATCCTTGAGCACTTCCAGGGGTGCTGAGGCCCCTGTGCCATAGAAGCAGGGTTGAAAAACTCTGTTAAGATTTCTTTGCAGTCTTTTAAATATCTTTCCTTCCCTCTCATCAAGGACTGATTTACACCACGGTATTCAGTTGACATACAGCATTTCTATCTGCAGAGTTAGCTGCAGAGCTGGTTCAAGTCTCTTTACATCCACAGGGCAGGCATGCCCTAATTATCTCAGTGATAAAGAGCAAGATGTTCGAATTTGATATACTAGTCCCTGCAGGACAGAGCGGCTAGTTGAAAGCAGGTCTGTTAAACCTGTGGTTACACCCACTGTCGCTGCATGATCCTGATCTAGATGGGGCTTCTTAGGGGCTACAGGGGTTTAGCACAGGCTGTTGCTTTTGTCCAGCCAAGATATAACACAGGGGATGGTGAAAAGTACTCTAATATTTAGAGTGGGAAAGAGAGATTAAAGGACAAAGTAATGACTTTGATTTCAGTTCCTCAGCTTACAGCCCTCAGGAAAAAGAATTCCCTGACTGGAAGAAAACTTATCATGATATTGACAGAGATAAAGTCATCCCTAGATTAGAGATAGGCTGTGGTGCACAGCTTCTCACAGTAGCTATGCAAGGACTGTATCAAACTGCATATCAGCCTGAAATATTTGCTTTCGTATCCCACTACATCACTGGGTTTGGCTGCCCTAGGGTTCATGATCCCTCTACCTTCCTCCACACCCACCCAGTCTATTCCTGACATACTCCTCATACAGCTTTGCACGAGCTCAACATTTACTATGACTTTGCCTCCTGGTCAGCAGAAGGGTATGACAGAATCATAGAATCATGGAATACCAGGTTGGAAGGGACCTTAAGGATCATCTGGTTAAACCGTTCTTGGCAAAACACAGTCTAGACAAGATGGCCCAGCATGCTGTCCAGCTGAATTTTAAAAGTGTCCAGTGATGGGGAATCCATCTCTTCCCTGAGGGCATTATTCCAATGGCTGATTGTCTTCATTGTGAAATTTTTTCCTCTTGTGTCCAATTAGAATCTTCCCAAGAGTAACTTGTACCCATCACCCCTCGTCTTTTCCACGTGACTCCTTGTTAAAAGGGAGTCTCCATCCTCTTTGTAGCCACCCTTTAAATACTGGAATGTGATGATAAGGTCTCCTCTAAGCTTTCTTTTCTCAAGGCTGAACAAACCCAATTGTCTCAGCCTTTCCTCATATCACAGGCTTCCCAGTCCTTTGGTCATCTTGGTGGCCGTTCTCTGGACCCTTTCCAGCCTGGCCACATCTTTTTTGTATAGCAGGGACAAAAACTGAACCCAGTATTCCAGGTGTGGCCTGACAAATGCTGAGTAGAGTGGGTTAATGACTTCTTTATCTCTGCTAGCGATGGCCTTGTTGATGTAAACCAGAATCCTGTTGGCTTTCTTTGCCACTGCAGCACACTGTTCACTCATATTGAGCTTGTTGTCCACTGGGACCCCAGGTCCCTTTCCACAGAGTAAGGGCTGATCATGCTGCATGGGCAACATATTCAGACCCCAGAGGACAGCAGGCCCCTCCCTCCTGCACTTTCACATCCTACTTCTTCAGTGGATGGGTCTTGTAAAGATCTACTGGTTTAAGAGGCAACCTAATATGTGGGAGTGAAAAATGTGATCTCAGAGGAAAGAAATAGATCAAGGGAGTATACGGATGTGGAATTAGAGCTTCACTCTGGGATTTTGCCAGTTATCAAACTCAAGAGTTTATAAGGTACTGAAGTATTGGCATGGCCATTAACAATTAGTAACAGTGTTAGAAAATCATTGATTAGCGGTTGCAGTATGCTAAACTGTGAGGGAGTCTGCAAAGATAATAAGGCCATGAGGAAAGGAAAGCACAGACTCAGACAAGAGCGGTTTTGCAGAAGGGGCAGGAAGCAATGCAAATGCTCCTAGGCCTCCTTTCCACAGCTAACATTTCTACGAATGAAGAAGGCATCTAGATGAAAAAGTATTCAGGGAAGGATCCCCTGTGAAAGCAGACAAATAAATGCTTTCAGCCCAAAAAGACGAGCCCAGCAACAACTAACCCAGCTTGTCATTTCCTTTATTACAGCTTGGAAGCCAGTCGGTCCCCTTGTGGGACTGAGGCTAGTGCCCTGATAAAAATACACTATTTTCTTGCCAAATGGACACATTTTAAAAAGCTGCTATTTCATCACGATGAGACATTTAATTTGCCGTGCCATCTAATAGATAAAATAAAAAAAACCAGAAGCTCTAAACCACACCACTGACGTTCCAAGCTTCGAAGCTCCTCTCCCTCAGATAACACATTTCCTACATTAACGAGATGGAGGCACTCATGTGTAGTGCAATAAAGACAAAATCAAGTGCTCTTTTGCAGTGTTCTGTCAAATCCTCCAGGCAAATCTGTGACTGCAGCTTTTACGCCCTAATTCAGAATTGTATTGGAGGAAGACATAAAAAAGCAGAATCCAGATCAGACTCATCTGGAGGCTGAAGAAGTTTTGAAACATTATAATACTACCAGGTCATAGTTAAGCAGTAACATAATTAAGCAGAGGGTGAAAAGACTAGGGGCCTACAAAGCTTTTGAGGTTTTTTTTCACTGAGCTCAATGGAATGAAGATTTGACTTTAACTGCATGTGCTAAATTTGTCCACAGCTTTAGTGATGAGATTGTTCATCCTATTTTTCACCCCAGCATGAAGCTTTTGTTGCTAGTTAGATGAAAACATGTAATTAATCAGTAGTTCTACAATAGCATGCATTCCCCGTATTAAAAATATGAATCAGGCCACATGGGCTTCTAGCTTCTTTTTATGAAATCTCATTGCATCTTCTCTTCCTCATTATCTCCCAGAAATGAAAGCCAGAAGCCAAAAGTCACAGTCCAGAATACATCCCATGTGGGACTCAGGCAGATCCTACTCTTGATGTGTTATGCAAACAAAGCTTTTACAGTGAAGATGTCACTGCCCTTATACTTAGTTCAGCATGTCCAATCCGTGAGCCTCCTAGGTGTTTCTCAGCTTTCTTTTTTAATAGCTCCTTAGAACAGATGTTCCTTTCTTCTCCTTGTATTGCTTTCTATTCCCCATAATGATGTTTCCTCTGAAAAGTAAGATAGTGCCATAGAGTAGTCTGTGCACTTGTTTCACAAAAAGGTATTATGGGTGGGACCTTTAAGGCTTGGGGTCTGCAGGGTGGATGTACAAATTGGAGTTAGTCAACATGGTCTCTTCTTATAGTCAAATTGAAGAAATAGAAAAAGCACTTTATGAGATAATTAATTTGTCTGGTTTTACTTTAGAATGTCATGGATATTGCTCTAGAAACGTCTCACTACAGAGGGAGGCCAGGGTGACTGCCTCAGTCATAAGTGTAGGTGTCTACATCTGGTGAGATGAAACATACATCATCTGTCTACAGCTCATTTTATGTTTGGACAACAGCTGACAATCAAGCTCAGAACATGCCTCGCATCCAGTTGCAGAGGTGAAAGCTTTGCAGACATGGATCTGAGATACCTTCAGGGAATGCTGACAGAGAAAATGGGAGCCTGCTCTGATACCTTTAGATAGCCTGACAGTGCACCAAGCCTGTGGATGGGTCAGTTAAGCTATAAGTAAAACACAATGAAAATTGCAGATAACTCTTACTAAGTACATGAAGCAATTAGATCAGCAATTAGATTGGTCCCTTAGTCCAGCCAAAAAAGTCTTCAGTTACAGCCCCTGCTGTGAAATGGCTGTGGGAACACGTCATATCAACTTGCCTATGGAGACAAATAGTATCTAGCACAATTATGTTCCTCATCTTGCTTGCCATTCCTCATCATGGCTGCAATCCGGAAAGGTCATAAACCATTTGTCCATTTGACATTTTGATTAAGAATGGCAGAAAACTCAGTCTGATACAGGCTACTTCTCTTTCCTTTTCTGTCTGTTGCAAAGACTCGCAAAACTCAACTGGAAGTGCTGAGCAAAAAAAATTGCGTATACAGAAAACATCTCCATTTTATGTTCTTCTCCAGTTTCTACAGGGTGGAAAAGTATGCACTTGCTCCACAGAAATGCAGCTGGAATTCTGCAGAAGCATAAATGAAAGCTTTTTACCATCCAACTGCAAGCCTACTACAAAGCTTCATGTTACGTGGTGTTGTTAAGAAAAACTGTATCTCAAAAGGCCAAACCTTTAATTAATTAAATGTGGAGATCATCATTGAGAGAAAGGGAAGAATTAGGTGGTTTAGACAAGGGAAAACAGATGCTTGTTCTCAGTGAATATTTGATGAGCAAGTGTAAGTCAATGAGGCAGAGGCGGGCTGCTCAAAAAGACTGGAGCCTCAGAGGAGAAATTCCTCACCCAGTTATAGGTGTGTGTTGAAGTACCCAGGGAAGCTGAGAGAAGTAGCAGCAGAGAGCTTCTGTAAAGGGGTATCTACATGTTCCCTCCCAAGTGCACTTTAAAATATGATCCAAGTTGCAATTTGGGAAGCAAACAGCCAGCTCGTTGCTTCTCACCACTGCCCTGGCTGAAGCCACGAACTCCAGCACGTCCTCAGGTGTTCATCCTTAACCTTTTCCTGATGATTACCGTTTTCCTGTTCAGTTCCTGCACAGCAGCCAGTAAGAGTGCTGTTTCTATCAACAGGATCCAAACTATGTCAGCAAATCTGACTTGTTCTGTCTGAGTCAGGCTAATCAGCACAGTCCCAAGCTGCTGAGCTGTTTGATAGGAAGGAGAAGTAACCTGGCTGGTGAGGAATCGCTGGGAGCGGTCTGAGGCTGGTGACCTTTCCAGCCAGTGTAGATGCAGAGGAAACAGGAACCTCCCTCTGCCTGACAGCAGCCCGGAGCAAGCCAAGCAGGCTGGAAAGAAGGGCCATGACTACAGACACTGGGAAGACTTGTAAAAAAATTCAGTATCTACCTGAAAAAATTGAATTATTTGTTGGGACACAGTTACGCCTGTAAAAAGCTATAGGTCTTTCGTCTTTGCAGTTATTTTTGCCTCCAGTTGGCTCATAATGCTTACAACCTGGTTCTCTTTCCATTAATGTTCTTCCAGTTAACGTTCTCTGATGTGCACTAAAGCGCCTATCAATTATTCATATTACAACAGCACCACTATTTCTTTTAACAATGAGATTAAAGTGTTTATTGAAGCTGCTGACCTAGGCTAGTCACTAATGGCACATTTGGTTCACTACCCTGTGTTTTTCTCTCTGCTAAACCATCAGTTAGAAGGGCTCAGATGGGAATCCTCCAAGTTCCTTAAAGGTTGCCATGTAACAGGTGAGACAACACTAAAATGCGTGAAGAAAAGTTTCAAAGTCTGCAAAGGTGGAAAGTTAAAAAATATTAAAGAAAAAGCTTATTTTTCTCATCTCATTGGTACAAATCATGAGTTTTGCAATTTTTTTTTTTTAATAGAGACTCATTTACTGCACAAAGTGTGCAACTGAGAAGGGAATCAGCCTTGATGAATCCAGCTACGACTTAGAAACAAAGTATTTGTACCACAAGCAATTAATTCTGCTGAGATTTATTTAAATTGCAAATGGAGGAAGGAGATAATTTCAGTTCTGCCCTGTTCATCAGAAACTCCACCCTATCCCAAACCTCTCAGCATCAGATACAGTCACAAAATATGCAGAACAATGTCATCAGAGCAGACTTTAATTAGGGGATCATACCCAAAGGGCATGGCACTGTTTCTAATTGAGAGTTTTTTGTCCCTTTCAAATTATCATTTCAAAAGGCATCACATGGAGTAAAGTCTTGGTCCTTTCCATCAGTTTTAAAGTTCTTTAAATTTGGGACATGACAGAAGGAAGAAACATGATACCTGTGTGAAATGATGAACTGCCAGGCTGCTTGTTCAAAACAGGTAGACTTCTGCTTTGTGAGATAGATTAAATTCAGCAATACATGTCACAGGTTTATCTATGTGGAAGAAAGAAAGGAAGAAAGGAAGGAAAAAAAGAAGGAAGGAAGTAAGCAAAAGAGTAATACCATTGTCGTGCTTTCAGTTGGGATAGATATAACTTTTTTATTAGCAGCTGGTGTAGTGCTGGTTTGGATTTGGGATAAGAAAATACTTTTGAAAGCACAGTGCTGGTCTTAGTTGTTGCTAGGCAGTGAAGGCCTTTTCTGCTCCTCATATCACCCCGCCAGCAAGTAGGCTGGGAGGGCACAAGGAGTTAGGAGGAGACACAGCCAGGACAGCTGACCCCCACTGATCAAAGGGATATTCCATACCATGTGATGTCATCCTCAGCATATAAAGCTGGGGGAAGAAGGAAGTGGGGGATGTTCAGAGTGATGACATTTGTCTTCCCAAGCAACTGCTATAGGTGATGGAGCCCTGCTTTCCTGGAGAGGGCTGAACACCTTCCTGCTGATGGGAAGTAGTGGATGAATTCCTTGTTTTTCTTTGCTTGCATGTGGGGTTTTTGCTTTATTTATTAAACTGTTTTATCTCAACCCATGAGGTTTTTTCTCAATTTTAGTCTTCCAATTGTCTCCCCCATCCCATTTGGGGGTGGGGTGCGAGCAGCTGTGTGGTCCTATCTGCCAACTGGGATTAAACCACGACAACCATTAAAGTAAAAAAAAAAAAAAAAAAAGAANTTCTGCCAACTGGTGCTCCCTTTGTTCAGACTGCCATGCCAGAGGTCTGAAATCCCCAGCACAGGTAGGGTGAGGCTCAGATGCTTCCAGGAAAGTATTGGCAGCAGCTGTTTCTGTGCTTAAAAGCATTTTGACAAGGTGAATTTACTCAACATTTGAATAGAGACTGACAGAGCATCTGTTAAGTGATCTTCTCCTTTATTTCCCTTGATGGAAAGGGTTAAAAGAATCAGTGTTTCTAGCTGAGTAAAGATTCATGCAAGATATTGTGAGTTGCAGGAAGTAATTACCATATGTCCTGGTGGCTGATCACACATTCAGTACCTAACACTGGCAAAAGTAGCATCCCCCACCCATTCCAGATCCCACGCTTTCCTTTTGAGATTAGCCGGGAGGGACGGATGCTCACCATTGCTTAAATGACCAAAGCTTCAGAAAGCAGATGGTCTTTTTGTTTTCACCCTGCCCCCACGCACTGCAGGGCACCAAACCTCCCGCAACTGCCAGAAACATCTCTTGGGACCATCAGAGTCCAGCAGGGCAGGGGGGCTAAATAGGGAAAAACCATGGAGAAGAGCAGTGCAGGAAAGTGCAGCCCAGCCAGGTCCATCTCTGGGAAACCGTATACCGTTGGCTCCGTGCAAGGAAAATCAAGGAGAGAAGAACTGCTGAATTTAACCTTGGAAGGGAATGCTACATCAGGATTTGTGGTCAGCTGCAGAAGGAAGAGTGGCTTTTTTTTTTTCTTTCTCCCATAATTGCTAGAGAAGAAAAAGATCAAAAGAGAAACATGTCACTGGTCAAACCCAAAACTGCTCAGGGAGAAACAGTATCATGATTTAGCACCCCCTAAAAATAAGAATCCCTATTATTATTATTTGAAATAATATCAGGAGGCTTTGTTGTTGTGTGGTTTGTTTGTTTTTTATCTTGACAGCTGCTCTGTGGAACTGAATGTTCAAATATTTCCCCATGTCATAAGACTGCACTTTCTCTCAAAATTAAAGTTCAGTCATTTGAGCAGCAGGACATTAAAGAATGGGACCTTCAGGAAAACAAAAGGAAAACAGTAAATACTAGGAAGTTTGTCATAAAATCACAAAAACTGGTAGCGCTGGCAAAACAGGAGAGAGCTTGCACATAGTAAGAGTGCTCCCAAATGTATATTGGGCCCAAATAGACACCGGGCAACCTGCAGCACAGCAGAGAGGTGTTCAAACTGGTCATGTTCATTAAGTTCATGGTGCAGCACTTTACAGACTGGCCAGTTCAGATCTGCGTACTGGTTGGAGCTCTGCTCTCTTTGCCGAATTAATGGCAGCACGGAGTGACTCCAAAGCCTGTGAGCGCTGTGCTGCCCGCCTTTCTGGTCCTACATTGTGGCAAAATTCACCTGGTTAAATGTAGATATCTGTCTCTGAGGTAGACACCGTGGGCACTCTTTGCAAGCAGAGGGGATCTGGGCAAGGCACTTGGTGATTAAGCTCCTCCTATGACAGGTCAGATGAACAGCGTGTTAAAAGCACCCACTTCTTCATGTCTGTAAAGAGGATCCAAGGAGAGTTGCTCAGATATAGGCAGCTATGTGGTAGTCTTCCAACTTCAGACAAGAGAAATCCAACTTTTGGGGAAGAATAAGTCCATGGGGAGCAGAGGAGACTATCAGCATCCAAAGGGCTGTGAAGATCTTAGGAAAGGAACATCTTAGGATCTTAGGAAAGAAGGTTGTAACGAGGTGGGGGTCAGTCTCTTCTCCCAAGTAACAAGAGATAGGACAAAAGGAAATGGCCTCAAGTTGCACCAGGGGAGGTTTAGATTGGATATTAGAAAAATTTCTTCACCAAAAGGGTTATCAAACATTGGAAAAGGCTGCCCAGGGAAGTGCTTGAGTCACCATCCCTGGAGGTACTTGGAAGACGTGTAGATGTAGTGCTAAGGGACATGGTTTAGTTGTAACTTGGCGGTGCTAGGTTAACAGTTGGACTTGATGATCTTAAAGGCCTCTTCCAACCAAAACGATTCTATGATTCTGTGATTCTCACTGTAACAGCCTCTGCTGAGGAAGACTTCAGAGCGTATGTGATCTGCTTAAAGTCTGAGAGACATAGAAACTTATTAGAGAGCTGCATCAACCTCTGTAACCTTCAAGGTCATTTTGCATAGCGCTTACTTAACTTGCATTGGACCTAGGAAAAGGAATAATTAACGTTTTCAGGAAAATTAATTTTCCTGGGCGCACTGAGCATTCAGGCACTAGCATTAATCTTTCTAAATGTTATAGTTGCATTATTGTTTGCTTCTTTGTTTATTGGCTACAGTTATTCCTGACCTTCTTGACTATAAAAAAATGCAGGCAAAAATTTTATGTAGGCCACAAGGAGCTCAAATTAGAAAATACAGGAGAAAAGAATTCATTTTCTTAGCTCACAGGAATTAGTGATCTGATCTACTTAGCGACTCTTCAAGGTTCTTATGCATTATAAAAATCTAGTAAGAATGTGCTACAAATAATGTGAAGGCAACTAGTGAAATTAGAACATTTTTCCAAGGCCTGCTTGAATGCCCTCTGAAGTCAGGGAAGCAAAATGGGAGTGTAGGGGCTTGAGTCGTGTTTGGTACCAAGAGTGTTGAGCACACGGGCAATGCAATGTCAACTCTTTGCTCATTGTAAAAGATGGGAATGTGAGTTTATTGCTTGCGCTACAGTTTGTACAACTACAGGATGCTTACTACAGCAATAAGCTTTCATGTAAACATGAAATGCTTGCAAAACTTTAGTTTTGCTACAGAAATGAAGCAAACATTTGTGGATACGCAAAGGCCTGGAAAAAATTGACAAAGGGCAACTATTATTCATGTCTGTAAGAACGCTTCAGGGGAAAAAAGAGAGCTTCATGAGTATCAATTAGTTAAGATACTTGGAAATTTGATTATGGAAAAATCCTTTCCCCTGCCGTTTGATATTCTGATTCAGGCATAATACTGACACTCACAATTGAAAGTTCTGGAAAATATCATAGAATCATAGAGCGGTTTAGGTTGGAAGGGACCTTGAAGATCATCAAGTTCCAACTCCCCTGCAATAAGCAGGGACACCTTCCGTGAGACCAGGTTGCTCAAAGCCCCATCCAGCCTGGCCTTAAACACCTCCAGGGTTGGGGCCTCCACAACTTCCCTGGGCAATCTGTTCCAGTGCCTCACCACCCTCATAGTGAAAAATTTCTTCCTAATATCTATCCTCAAACCAGGACACTAAATCTACCCTCTTCTAGGGTATATATATGAGATACTGAATCACTTCATTTGGCTCTGTTTTTTTCAAAACGTCTTATCTTCTTCTTCTGAAATTTAATTATTTCGCTTCAGTTTATTGAACTGAGTCCAAGGACCTCTTCATCAGTCTAGTAATCCCTTCAACTATCACATGCTTTTTAGGAGCAGTAGTCAGGGTGCCATCCACTCTCTCCTTTTGGTAACCCTCCTTGCTTGGACTGCGTCTCTCAAAACCACAGTTATTATATGAAAACCAGTAAGCAGACCTCTGTCTGAGAATAGGAAAACTAGTTTTACTGTACATTTTCAATCTAACAGAAAACTCAGTACGTAAGAGGAGAACAAAGGTACTAAGAACTGAAGTACAACTCCAGAGGAAATTATGGCACATGATGTGGACAGACATTAATTTTGAACTAGATAAAAGATAAAATTGTTTTTCTTTTTTTTTAAAAAAAAAGCATTATTCCGTTATTATAAGAGAGGTGAGAATAGTAAGAGTAGATTTTATTTTCTATTCAATTAACTGATGTAAAATGGAGAAACTTTCAGATGTTTTAACCTTTCTTCAGGTCTGAAAAAAATCAAGAAATTTCCAAGCTAGCCTGAGAAAAAGTCAGATGGCACACAATCTATGTATCTGCCTGATGTATCCAGATCACTTAAGGCAAGAAGAGAAAATTTGGCTTTGCTTTTACAAATGCTATGCCCTTATAAATGTCCCAATCATCTCCTGGGTTGCTGATTAAATAAGAAATTTGTCTTCTTCAGGAAAAAACAAGATAAAGTTCAATCAAATGAGAGGCTGTAAAACCCTTATCTGACCCAGCTGGGTTCATTGCAGAAGGAATGTGTCCAGTTCTTTCCTTGAGCTCTATGTACTTCCCTGGTCTCGAGCTTTATAATCGCCTTGTTCTCTCTTCATGTCATATCTAGCCACTGCCATCTTTGTCTGCAATTGGTACCACTAACAATAACTACGAGAGGAATAGAAAATTACTCTAATTTTATAAATAATACACTGCTGAGATATTTGGGATACATTTTTTTAATTGATGAGTTGTCATATGAGTAACATTCTAGCTTATAGAAGATTCCCTCATGTTGTTCTTACTTCTAAGGATAACAAATAAACAATCCAGCAGAGGACCAAGAACCCTATTCTTTACCTGGAACCACACAGATAACTTCTGTATGCTGACAATTCATATATCCTTGAATTTTCTTAAGAGAATTGAGATTTCACTATGGGTTCTTCCCAGACAACTAAAGAATTCAGATGACAGTAGGTTTGTGGATAAAAATTTTGGGTTAAAACAAATCCAGAAAAATATCAGAGGAAAAAGTATTGGGGAAACTAGGGAGAAGTAAAAAAAGAAGTGGTGGGAAGGCGGTACTTTGCTGTTTCTGCCCAGGAAATGACAGGAGTGAAATGATGGATCTGGGAAGGACACATGAGTGGATTTACTAATCAGGAGCAGAACTGCTCAGAAATACTCAGATATTCTGACTTCATTTGTCAATTGATCACAATCAAAACATTTGTAGGGACTGTTCAGCTCAGACAATGTTGCTCCAGAAATCTGGCAATGTTTTGATGAAAGCTTGTTTGGCTTCCTACCAAGTTATTTCTCCAGGACTGTCACAAACCAAACATTCAGGGTAAACTTACTGATAGATTGACTCAGATCTTGGAAACCAGAATCTCCTAAAAAACACAGATCTTTTCAGGTCCAAAGATCTGAGGCCATCTCACGGAACCAGGCTTTTCAGATTCTGGACTTTTTTTCTGAATCAAAAAAGAATACATTTTAAAACATTAAAATCCTCTTTAAAATAAAATTTCTCCACTAAACTCTGCACAGATCAATTTTATGAAAAAAAAAAAAAAGAGTGTCTGGGACAGTTAACTTTTCAGCTTCTTTGCATGAAATTCAAACTTTCTAAGGGATAGTTTGATATCCTTTCTTTGAAGGTTACAAGTAGGTCATAATGGCGCTTATTGTTCCCATTTTCAGATGCTGTGGTTCTAACTTTTGCACTGTTCTGTGCTCTACAGAGTCCTGCAAAGACCTAAAACCTGGCAAGTGCTCCAGCCAGGAATTAACACTGTAGTTCAACCACAATTGAGTAGGAAGGTGATATGTCATCTGAGGATGACACTCAGATGCTTTAGACAAAGGTTCCCATGTTTCCACATTCCCATGATGTTGGGGAGGCATTTTATACCTCTGCCTTCCCATTCTTTCCAAAATCCAGGTATCATTGCCCCTCATGCCATTTTCCATCATTTTTCCAAGGACCAGGGGATTGCCTATCCCCAGATTTCCCCTTTATCAACATGTCCCAGTCCTTTTTCCTCTCCTCCTGCCCATTATGGGAAGACTTCTATTACCAAATAAAGTGGGAAAAGGATTTTTCTGCAGCCTCGAGGGCAACTGGTACAGAGTGGCTCATATCTATGTAGCTAGACTCGCTTGGCACCCCAAACAGGGCTGCATCCAAAGTGGGCATTGGGAAAAGCTGTTGGGAATGGATAATACAAACATCAATTACTAAATCAAATAGAGCCAGGACAGAGATCTGAGCCCTGGCACACAGCTTTTATTAAAATAGTCCCTCTTGGTGTTGTCACCGGTCAGCTAGCATTGCTCCAGTGCTGCCTGGACACAGGCATTAGCCCTGGCCAGAAACATTCCCAACAGAAATCTTGGATGTGCTTTTTCTTGTTTGGAGGCAGAGTGTTTATCAGTAAGGCTGTGTCCAAAATGTGCCAGCAGGCTTTGGGGCCAGTGAACAGGCTTATTATTAGAAGTATAGCCAGTGCAGACCCCTCCCCTCCAGCCTCTATCCCTGCCATCTGCTCTATGTCTTTTCCTCAGGTTCCTCGCATATCATCCATCCTGCTGTTTCCCAGAGCCTCGGGGCTCAAAGAGCCACCTTCACAGCCCTGTCCCTGTCCTCCACCATCCAGGGTTCATTCTGGTCCGAGTACATTCCATTCCCCTATATGCCAGAGACTGTGCGCTCAAGTTCTCATTCCCTTATACATTTTGTCTCCCCCTTCCTTCACAGCATCCTCTTTTTTTTCTTCTCTCTGAGATTCATCATTTAGGGTGTCAACACTTTAAACTGTTGGGAAACACTGACACTGAGGCAGTTTTTACACTGGAAAGTGTCAATATGTGCTGTCAACTGTTTCTATGATATAGAGACAGTGACAAGAGCTGGCTGCTGACAGGATTTCAGCACGTCTGTCTAACACCCACATCTTCCTCCTCACTTCCCACACCTTGCCAAAATCAGCAGGCTTCTGCTTGTATTAGGTGCCCTCGGATATACCACCTGGTCTCCATCTGCCAGATCAGAAGGATATGGGTATCCTATAAATTCTTTGCCGTATCTTCGAACCCCATGCAGACAGCTCAGGCATCCCTTGGGCATCTCAAATGCACTAGGTAACTATGTGCCTACAACTGAATTTGATCCCTAAAAGCTCCATTGACTATGGCAGGAGTTAAGAAAGCTGGTGTAACTGTAAGCATTTACCTATGGACACCTGATTTTTGCTTTAGGCTGAGATGAATCACTCTATAGTTTCCTTCCAGTATATTGATAAAATAAGGAGGCTCTGACTGAGATGTCAGCACAGGTTTCTGCTGCTATTTGAGGTGTCTGAGGGAACCCTGTCTGGTCACCAGCAGCCTCTACAGGAGGGCTCAAGTCTTCCCTAGGGTCGTTGTAATGCGCAGCCCTGTGCAGATGCCTTGGATAACCTAGGGCATCACAAGTGGCACAAAGCATCTATGCTCAGGTGGCTAAATCCCATTCCTAGTGCACTTAAACAACTGCATGTCAATACCTAAATTTAGATCTTTTATCTCAAAGAGAGTTACACCTTTGAGGTCTACGCTAAAATTACAAATTAAGCCTTTCTAATGCTTTACAGAGCAGATTTTGAAGCACTGTGTCCTATATTTTCATTGACTTCACAGTGCCAACAGCCCAGCTCGGTTAAAATTTGTGGTTTCCGAAATAAACCCTTGTTTACATTACTAGGAAAGGAAAATTACTCTGCTATAGTATGTAAATAAGTAGTTAAATTTTAAGCTCTCTCCTAACTCTGCTAAGTGTCAGACAACCACTTAAATGTCCTGGATGTCAAAAAACATACTTGAAATTCTATTAGGTTATTTTCATCCATTTCAATATGCAGAAACATCTGCTTAAGGTTAAGTCCATGGTAATTTGTTTTGTTGAGTCAAATACATCATATATTTAGGGCCAGATATTCCACATCCCACTTCCCCATAGTCATTACCAATGACAAGGAAAAAAAAGAAAAAAAGAAAAAAGAAGAGAAGAACTTTCTCTACTAGGAGGGCAGTGCAACACTGGAAAAGTTTGTCCGGAGAGTTTGCACAGTCTCCATCCTTGGAGGTTTTGAAGACTTAGTTAGACAAAGACAATGTATGATCTGATCCAGTGTTGGCAATACTGCTTCCCTGAGTCAGAAGTTGGTCTAGAGGAGTCATTTCCAACCAACATCTCTATAATTCTGTGATCTATAAAAACCTAAAATTTGCATACAACTTCAGAACCTTTTGAGGAATAGAGGACAAACTTTGCCCTTGGATTTGTGCTAAGCTTCCACTGATGTTAACAAAAATTATGACCGTGTAGCTGAAGGCGAGATTTTGGCCCCAAAATGAAGGTTCAGTTGATATATTTGAGATATATGTCAGATTTTTAGAAAGATTTTACCAGTGATAATTTTGCTGAGAAAGGTCAACCGACAGGTATCTTCTTATTAACGATAATTTCTAATAGAAAAAATCCTTTACTCTGAACTGAAAACCACATTACAGTGGGACTTGGAACTTGTGGCCGGCCAATACAATACATCTTAATAGGGCTGCAGACCTTCCTGCGGGAAATGCTATCAAATCTTTAAAGCCAATTTATTGAAGGAAATTGAAGACAGCTTGAAAACATCCATGATCTTGTGTCTTGACATCGGCTTTTAAGATTGTGCTATGACTTTGTGTCACTGTTCTTTCTTATTTTGGTCTTTCACTTTATCTGACTTTGGCTTTCATGTCATATCTTATGTATCACTTTGTCTCCTTTATCCCACCATTGTCTCCTCTCTTTTTCTATTCCAGGTATGACAGGATCTATTTATTTTCTCCAGTGTGTGCCCTGCACATGCAATTAATGAACCACAGTTGTAGGGTTTTTTGTTGTTTTGGGTTTTTTTCATTAAAAAAATTATTTTCCCTACAAATGACCTCTCCCATTTTACAGATTGGTTCTTAGGTACGATCTTTGACTTAGGCATTATGAACATTGTGGGTTTGGAGCCCATGGCACACCACAGAGTCCATTTCTTTTTTTTTTTTCTTAGTCTTGGCACTCCAAATTCCTTGTCCTAATGCTTTCATTATGCTTTCAGTTAATCTGACAAATGAATCAAAATCTTTCCCTTCTCTTTACAAAAGCATATCTGTTTTCAGTGTCTGTGTATAAAGTTGCCACATCATAGTTCAGTTCCGCTGACAGTGAGGACACTGTGACTTCATAGTCAGGCTATGTCGGATGTTTATTCTCAAGAATAAGTACCATGGTGAGTTTTTAACCTTTAATGTTTGTCACCTGCGGAAACAAATATCTTGGAATGATACAAAAGCAGGTTCCTCCTAATTGTCAGGAGGAAGGGAAGAAATAAGAGACTCAGAAAACAAACAAAAAAAGAGAGAGTGTAAGCCAAGCAATAGGTGGGTATTTAGAAATTATTTACAGTTAAAGAATACTGGTTTTATTGTACTGACCTGTTACCAAATTTCATTTGAAAATACTGAAAAGTTCTGATCAAAAGAAGTAATTGAGAGCCAGAGTCTAAAGTGGAGGTATAGTGCTTTTCCCCTTGAATCATTTCTCTGTGAGAAGAAAGTCCCCAAAAGTAGCTGAGAGCCAGACTCAGTTTCACTCTTTCTTTCACCTCTTCCCACACCTCAGCCCAGAGCAGCTTGCTTAGGAAACGCCTTTCCAGTGTCAGGGACATCACTCTGTTTCCCTGAGACAATGGGATACCCTTTGTTGTGGTTTAACCCCAGCTGGCAACTAATGTCCACGCAGCCTCCCACTCACTCCCCTGCTGTGACAATTGGAAGGGTAAAAGTGAGAAAAAAACTCATGGGTTGAGATAAAGAGAGTTTAATAGGTAAAGCAAAAGCCCCACATGCAAGCAAAGCAAGACAAGGAGTTCATTCACTACTTCCCATCGGCAGGCAGGTGTTCAGCCCTCTCCAGGAAAGCAGGGCTCCATCACCTGTAGCCGTTGCTTGGGAAGACAAATGTCATCGCTCTGAACATCCCCTCCTTCCTTCTTCTTCCCTCAGTTTTTAATTGCTGAGCATGACATCATACGGTATGGAATATCCCTTTGGTCAGTTGGGGTCAGCTGTCCCAGCTGTGTCCCCTCCCAGCTCCCTGTGCACCCCCAGCCTACTCGCTGGTGGGGTGGGGTGAGAAGCAGAAAAGGCCTTGACTTTGTGTAAGTATTGCTCAGCAATAATGAGAACATCCCTGTGTCATCAACACTATTTTCAGCACAAATCCAAAACATAGCCCCATACTAACTACTGTAAAAAAATTTAACTTTATCCCAGCCAAAACCAGCACACCCTTCTGTTATGGGACTTCTTGCTTTCTGAAGGAGACCTCCAGTTAGTACATGGAAAAGAAATTTCTTTGTCAGTCTGTAAATGGTACTTAAATTTATCTTTTGACTGTTCCCACTTTGCCTAAGTTAAAATGCTCGGTGAAGAGTAAAAGCTTTCTTTCACTTTGGTTGATTTGGATTTTTTCAAGTATCTTAAAGTTAAAAGGAGAAACATGAACCACCATAACATTTCCACTCAACTGAAGGCAAATTCCTTTCTCTGGTAGATCAAGATTTAAATTCCAGAACTATACTTTATTTCCCCAGGATAAGAACAAATGTGAGCTAATGCAGACCAAAAGATTCAAATAAAAGAAAAATTTTATTGGATTTATCACTACTCAATCAGAAAATGCAGAATTGCATTCTTATGCCGATAGCTGGCGTTGCATAAAAAAAAAAGTCTGAAAAAATATTTCTGCGATCACATTTAAATAGCAAAGTTGCAGGGAGGAAAAATAGGATTTTTATTTAAAATGGAAAATATTATTAAGGGATTTCAAAACCTGAGACATTTTCAAAATTGAGCAGTTTTACCTATGCTTTGTCTCCCCTTTTTGACTAGCATGTAGAAGAAAATAATGGTCCTAGGCTTAAAGGGTAAAAGAAAGGTTTTGAGAACTGAAAGAGAAGGTTACATTTCTTTTCAATGCAATTTTTCAAAAAGGTAACATTTTTGCAGAACACAATGGCAAACACAAAGGTAAGAAATATAAAAAAAGACCCTCAAGATGTATTGTTCTTTGGTGGTTGATTAAAAAAATGGAGGGGTGGGAGATTTTGAACAGTGGTATTTAATTATATTAGTGATACACAATTTTGCTAGTTAACAGCAACTACATGGTCTGACATGCATCAAATAAAGAGTGGGCAATTAAACCTCTTTTCCCATGACTTCAAAAATATACCACAAGCCCTCAAAGGCCTCACTCAAAAGACCGATTGCAAACAAGTAAAGGAAGGGCAGTCACAACATTTATGCCACGTTTTAGGTTGATCTATCTCAAACATAAATGAGGCATAAAAAATCTGTCCTCTAAGAACAAAGCTTCCTTGACCTTATTATTTGGCCAGGAAAGAACATTGAAGCTAAAATACTCTGGTTATTAGGAAACATTTGCATTCTTCAAGAACTCTGGATGGTAAAAAAAACCCTTTGAGGAGTAGCTTAGGTGACCCTCAGACCTTACAACAGTAGTACTAAGTGAACCCATACCACTGACATCCAGAGTAGTGGCAGGCAATTACCTTGATTTGCAGAATTTCAGCAACTACTAGTTATATATCACCTTATTCCTTACATGCTGCCATTGTTTTTCACTAATCTGCAGGAAATAGCCTGGAAGTGTGAAAAAGCATTTTGAAAATTATTTTAGCTGCATAGTAGAGTGGCAGTTTCTCCATCACAGTGCTGCTGCCACCACGGAAACTGCACTTAATCAGACAAGTCGTGATCTTCAGCTTCAGCCCCACAGCTGGCTAAGTGGAGGGGGAAACTCCCCTAATAGACTGAACCTGGCTGGCTCTGTGTCACGTAAGCAGCTGGAGCACCTCGGAGCATCAGAAAATATTCAAAGAAAGAGTGCAGAAGCCGATGTAAAATTACATCTTAAGGAGGAAACCATACAAGTAAATCTGACATTGTCAACTCCCTGACAAAAATAGAAATGATCAAACTTTATGTCATGCTGATGCCATATCATGATAGTGGAGACAGTGGAGAACATATAAATCTCCAGGTATTCTGAGGCCATTTTGCAGCAAGAAGTTTATTTGTCTCAAAAGCCACTAAAACAGTCAAAACACTAAATAAAATCAGTAGCAGCACACAACTAACCAAAAAAGGGAAACAAAGGGAAACCTTGTAATTCTGAATGAATGATAGCACGTTTGCTCAATCAGATCCTATTGCCTTTGTTGGATAAAGGTGGATATTACATGCTGAAAACAGAAGGAAGTGAGGCACTGGAGGAAAAAAAAACAGATAGGCATAAACTGTCTTTAGGAGAAGATTGGTGCCAAAGTCCCCTCTTCCCCCTCTTCCTTAGAAGAGATTTTTATTGTAATATTTCAGACCATAGTCCAGTTTCAGTGTTGTTTTTTTGATTTGGCAAAAGTTGTCAGGGGGATAAACCAAATCCCTCCTCCTGACGGTACCACAGCACTCAATCCTGTTTCTGGGCTCAGGGGGACGGGGGTGGGGGATCCTCCTTGCTGCCAGGACTGCACATGCTTTGGGGGACCAAGAATCCTGACATATCCCTGTCAGCGCCCTGTCCAGGCCTTGCAGCATCAGCTGCTTCCCATCACTTTCCAACCGTAATTAGTTTTTTAACTGAGCTGGGGTGTTTTATTGTTTCCTAAAAATATATATGTTCCAACTCATTTAAAAGTGAATGAAGAGAGCGGGAAGTGCTACAGTCAGTGCTCCTGAGCAGGTAAGGCTGAATGTCCAAAATGACTTCCTGCGGTCTTCTGATCTGTGAATCAGCAAAAAACAACTGGACCGGCTCAGACTCAGACCTGCAAGATCCATCCTGGTCAGTTCAGCAGCACGTGTCCTGCTCAGCCTGTTTCACTCCCCATGCAGCTGAGGGGACAAAGGCAGGAGGAGACCTCACACCCCCTTGTGCCCTGCCATGACAAAGCAACAATCCAGCTGCCATGTCTGGAGGACTCCAGCAGCAGAGGGTCCCACAAGAGGAGCCTGCAACCCCCATCAGCCCTCGATCCCCTGGCATGGAGGCAATTGCCAGATGCCTGCACGGAAGCTCAAGGAACAGGAGAGGTTGGCAGGGTGAATGTCTCTCTCGCTACCCTTGGGCGAGAGCAGCAGCCCATGCTGCTCGCTCACCAGACTGAAGTACATTCCTCTGTCTCTCAGGCTTTTGTCACTCTCACCGTAGCCCAAAAGATGACCAAATTTAGACACGACAGATGTATTTGCAGTGTTTTGCCCTAGTGGAAGAGAAGATCTGGTGCCACCCAGGACAGAGCCACCCTCCATCTCCAGCAATATCGATTTCTTCCCCTCAGCAAAGACAAGATGGCCACTGGCGCAGCCATTGCTCCTTACAAAATGTCTGCCATGGTGGCCCACCTTCACTGCAAAAATGGCTGCCGGTAGCCTCTAGAAACTGCCAAGGTTCAGCTGGTTTGTCACTATTTTGCCCTTCCCCATGCCAGGATTTTATTCTTTCTGCTGTCATAGCTTGGCCTCTGTCTCCTCTGCCTGCTGAAGAGAAGAGGCACACCTGGCTCTGCCCTTTGGGGTGCCATTAATAAATCTCCCACAAGCACAAGGTGGGGAGGAAAGGCCACAGACTCTGAGCCTCATTGCCACCTTCCCTGATTTAAAAGGCAATGTAGTGAATTACGGGAGATTAAAAGATTACAATTCTTAACATTATTGATAGGGACCAGAGGAGATGAGGAAATGTAAACAGCTAGAGAAAAAGCACAGGGGAGAAAACAGAGACTGAAAGTGCAAAAAGGAAAATAGGCCAAGAATAAATTTGCATCTTAAATTCTGCTGAACTTAGTCTATTAATAAGTAGACAAATCTGTCAAATCTGCTCATCTGAATGGAAAGTTTTATATCAGGCTACACTTCTCCAGCAGAAATTAATACAGGCTGTACAAGGATAAAGGCAGTGAAAGCCCCATCCGAAAACAGTCAGCAGGTCTCTGCCAGCAGCAACTATTGATTCCCTGTCCTGAGAGGGACCATGGCTGACAGCAGTGCAGGCTGTCCTGGTTTGACACTGGGAAATATGCAGCTCTTTAGCCATATCAGATGTGTGCAAACCAGGAGTCGACATCTTGGAAAGACTCCTGCCTGTGCCTGACTTGACCAAGTAGGAACAGCCATTGAAGTAATTGCAAAGGAAATTAAATTTGTGAAGGACAAGTTAATCTTGATGTTTGATTCTTTTAGGGAACTCTTGGGTATATTTTTCCCGAAGTGCCTCTTGCTGGAGGCATGCCATTAGGCACTGTTTCATTCAAGATACATGTTTTTAATCTTACAGGTGAGAAATAAAGGATGAACAACCAGCGTCCAGTAGAGACATTAAAAACAAACAACACCAATACATAAGACCAACCCAACTATAATGTTGTTTCTTAAGACTTATGACTGCTGGAGCCTGAACCATGACTTGCAAATTCTCAAGACTGGTATCACTGTGCCTTTGCTTGTCCATTCCTTTATTATTAAAGTTTTATTTCCTGGATCTCTATCCTTAAACTGGAACATTGAACCATCCCTCCACAGAAACTTCTCCCAGCAATGCTAGCCCAGCTGGAATTACCCAAATCTCCCTTCCAGAACAGATCATCTGAGGTGACTCGGCCATAGACTGGCAGTTCCCTTGTATTCCAGATTTTGATCTTCCACTCCTTCTTTCCCAACATTGGAAAGTTTCTGTCTTTTTGTATGTTTTTTTATATAAATGAGTGGGCAATGCATGCTTGCAGCCCAGAAAGCCAAACACATCCTGGGCTACATCAAAAGAAGCGTGGCCAGCAGGTCGAGGGAGGGGATTCTGCCCCTCTACTCCACTCTCATGAGACCCCACCTGGAGTACTGCATCCGGCTCCCGGAGCCCCCAACATAATAAGAACCTGTTGGAGTGGGTCTAGAGGAGAGCCACGAAGACGATCAGAGGATTGGAGCACATCTGCTATGAGAACAGGCTGAGAGATTTCAGGTTGTTGAGCCTGGAGAAGAAAAGGCTCCAGGGAGACCTTACAGCAGCCTTCCAGTACCTGTAGGGGGTCTACAGGAAAGATGGGGAGGGACTTTTTATCAGGGAGTGTAGTGATAGGATGAGGGGTAACAGTTTTAAACTGGAATAGGGTAGATTTAGATTAGATGTTAGGAAGAAATTCTTTACTCTGAGGATGATGAGACACTGGCACAAGTTTCCCAGAGAAGTTGTGTATGCCACATCCCTGGAAGTGTTCAAAGTCAGGTTGAATGGGGCTTTGAGCGACCTGGTCTAGTGGGAGGTGTCCCTGCCTATGGCAGTGGGGTTGGAACTCCATGATCTTCAAGGTCCCTTCCAACCTAAACCATTCTACAATTTTATGATTCTGAACTTGATTGTCAGCTGTTGTCCAAACAAAATGAGCTGCAGACAGATGATATATGTTTCATCTCACCAGATGTAGACACCTACACTTATGACTGAGGCAGTCACCCTGGCCTCCCTCTGTAGTGAGATATTTTTAGAGTAATATCCATGACATTCTAAAGTAAAACCACACAGATTAATTGTCTCATAAGTGCTTTTTCTATTTCTTCAATTTGACTATAAGAAGAGACCATGTTGACTAACTCCAATTTGCACATCCACCCTGTAGACCTCTAGCCTTAAACATCATACCCATAGTACCTTTTTGTGAACAAGTGCAGAGACTACTCTACGGCACTGTCTTACTTTTCAGAGGAAACATCATTATGGGGAATAGAAAGCAATACAAGGAGAAGAAAGGAACATCTGTTCTAAGGAGCTATTAAAATGAAAGCTGAGAAACACCTAGGAGGTTCATGGATTGGACATGCTGAACTAAGTATAAGGGTTATTTATTCCGTGATTCCGTGATTCCGTTATGATTCTATAATTCTAAATGCAGTCACTACAGTAGTTGTTCTCAGCAGTCATGGGTGGGCAAGATTCTGACACCCAGATTGTGCCTTAAGCCGAGGTACCTACTGCTATTTGAAATGCTATGGTCTATCCCATCTAGTGGAGACCTGATGGGACAAAAGGACACAGGTCCTTCTGGAGGCCTTTTATCTCTCCTGCTATTACCATGCAGATTTCTGGGATAACCCAGCATACCTCAATATACCAGGACAGTGCCTCTTTCTAGGCAACTGCATCAAATCTCTTCAACTCAACTGGGTACAAGAGTAAGACATGTAAATTTAAGTAACTAAACTGGGTGGTTTTATAGACACTAAGAGCATAAACTTCTATTAACATAAGAGATCTTGCCAGTACTGTCTGTGGACCCTAGAGAGCAATTCAGCTGCACAACTAGGAGGGGCTCAGTTTGGGGATTTGTCCACAGATGTTGGGCATTAACAGGTATTCTTCAGAGGAATGTTCTCCTTCCTCCCTTTATACTCAAGGAAGAAAAATGAGCAACTGTAGAATTCATCTAACTTATTTGGGATGACTATTTTTGGATGAGATTGTTTGCAACCTAGAAATGTCTTTTGTTACCACTGTCTATGTCAAGAGTCTATAAGAATACCTCAAAGGCATATAAGTACAGAATAGTCATATGCGGTTAGGTAAAATGAATCTAAAGCTTTTAGTCATGTTGGTTTGTACCTCATTTTTAAGCCATCCTATATGAATCAAGGTTATCTTCTAAAGACACAAACCCACAAGATTTTCCAGGCAGTTAGGAGCTCACTCTTTTGCTCCAAAATGGGCTTGTATAAACCAACTTCAAACCAGAAACTGAGCAAACATTTTTACTGCAGTATTAATTTAGGACTAGTAATCTCTACTGATTGGCAATGAAGGAGGATGCAGCACTGTGCTAACGCGCTCCTAAGACTTGCTGTTTGAGCTGGCTTGCACCCAGGTCCTTTGCCCACAGGGAGTGCCAGTTCACTTCAGACTGAAACAAAGATTATCTAGATGTACCGAAAAATGGATATGTTCAAATGCCAATCTTAGGTTTGACGCAAAAGTACTGAGTGAAGTTCATCTCAATGTTATATTCTTAGAACCTAAGGTCATCTCTTCATCTTTCTGACTTCTAATTCTTTAGGAGTAATAGCAACACAAATAAGGATGTTACAACATGCAGAGCTATGTGTTTTATTTTTACTTGAAACCAGAAATCAAAACATTAATGAGGTATTTTAAAGCCTTTGAGGATTCGGACCTCAGCCTTTTCAGATACAATACAGATTTTCTTCATCAGGTAGTAGTTTGTATTTATTCCACCCAAATCTGTAAGTCAAGGTCAAATATTTGCAGCTTTATTCTATGGAGGACAATAAGCAAGCATTACCATAACAGTACAGTTTGGTATAGCAACAGAAATATTGAAAGAGATTATTATTCATTATTCTGCTAAATAATGAAACTTTTTGTAAGTGGAAAGAAAACCACATATAATACAGTTCTATTTTTGCAAAACAAATAACAATGGAACAAAACCCACAGAATATTACCAGCTGGCGTTATACCCATTAAATGCAACAGTATATGTATTTGGAGTGTTGCAAAATGCATAATTACAATATAAACAATTTCTAGACAAGATTCTTCCATGGTGATACCTTAAAATGGAAAAGCATTTTGGCATCAATAAAAAGATCTATCTATGACATATGTCAGAAGAAATATATGTGCTTCAGTGAGCTAGTAATGCAAGTTCCAATCACCATAGTCTCAGGAGAAACAATCTCATTTAAAAGTTGGCAGTCAATTTTGAATTGTACTCTATCCTTTCTAGTCTCCCCTAATTTAATATATAGCAATGAAAACATTTGGAAATAATTAGATGCCAAATAATCATTACTAATTTACCTTGTGACAAAGATCGAGTCATTGAAATCAAATATTTCAGTGCTTTTAATGAAACCAGTAATGAGTCTTCATATTTAAGTTCTATCGTCTCCAAAGAAACCGAGAAATGCATTATCTATATGCTCTGATATATAATGTAGACAGCATTTAGCTGCAGATAGACATCATAAGGACATCCTCTTTGTGTTAAAATGGTGATTATACAATCATTGTTTTTAGTGAGTACTTGTATGCCTTATATTAACTGTCCAGGACCTATTAATTAGCAGTAGCTGTATGTAGCAAAGAGGCAGCTATATTGTCATTTATATGCACTGTCCCATGTTTATAACATTTACCCAATATTTTAGTAATTATGCAAATAAATTATGAAATTATGCATAAAATCAACGTACATTACCGGATTATAAAGAGGAAATGTAATCTGAAAATAGCGTTTTTTCTATTGCCTGTATTTGTGACTCCTCTAAACCGTCCAGGAAGACATAATTAGCATGGTGAGCTACCTACAGGTGGAACTTGATGGTAATCTGCAAATCTCTGTGCATGTTTGCGAGTAAATTACATCCTTTTGTAGACCCTTTGATGTCCTTTTGCAGACACTTCATCTTGGGGAGATGACAGTTTCTTTGCAGAAGGCTCAGTTTTTCTTGTTGAGATAAGAGTGGTAACATCTTGTCCTAGAGGATGTGCCAATGCCTGGCCAGCCTCTGTGTGCCCTGCTGGAACCACACAGACAACACACTGCCTGTTCCCCACTATGATGGGCCACTTTTGTTGTCATTACTAGAATGGGCACGGAGGCCAGTTATTCTCATTTCTTGTTTCTTTTAGGGACCTTACAGAAATCGTTGTATATGTATTCTTCAAAGACTATCAGTCAACAGTTACTATTACAGTAGAGCTGATTCCATGTGCATTCTTTCAGGTAATACTTTCATCAACACTGATCATCATTCATTCCCTTGAATAAGGATTCAGAACAAATAGTACAAAGTGCTGAACATTAATGAGTTTAGAGCAAAACTGCCCACAACTGAAATTTGTTTATACAAACAAGATATACAGAACTGCCTATACCAGATACGCTATGGGGAGAACTGTATGATTGTGAGAACCGGAGTACCAAAACGGAATAAAACCAAAGAGCACAAAGTACAGACTTGTGCCCTTAGGGACCAATAGCAAGAATTTCTACCTCTAGGTAGAAATTTATCAGTCACAAATAATGAAAAGTAAAAGGATCTGGGTGTCTTAGACAGTCACTGGATAACTGCAAGCCACTTATGTGACACAGCTGTGAAAAAGGCTAATGCAAAGCTTGTCTGGTTTTAGGAGATATAGAGAGATACGCTATCATCTACAGTCCTCCTGAGACCTCGGTGAGAGCATGATTGTCATCCACAATTAAGTAAGACCAATTCTAACTAAAAGAATAAAGGAGAAAGACCAATACAGTAATGTTATGAACGGAGAACCTGCCTTTAAATGAAGCAACTAAAAGAGGCTTAGGAAAATAAAGCCTAGATGTAATGTGGTTACTTGGCCTATATATATTGGCATCTACACTCCAGAAAGATACAAGTACAAAGTAGGCTGAAGGTGGGTAAAGAACAAACAGTTATTTAAAGACTCTGAGGGCTGAAAATTACAAGGTGAGTATAGAGTCGTCAGGTTTTGGAACGAGAGAAATTAGAGGTAGGACGAAGGAGTTTGCCTTCTCAAAACGGAGTTTGATCAGTTTATGAAAGGAGCTATTCAACTGCTTCTTGAAGATATCAAGAAATTGGATTTGGTGACCCAGGAACTTCTTTCCAGTCTATGCTTTCATGAGGAACTATCTGGTAAGAAACAAAGACTACATAAGGTGGGTCTTACTGATGAATTTTAGGTATTTTATCTCACTTTTGCTTTAATGCTTGTTGGAAGGTGTTTGGACCGGAATCCAATTAAAAGTTTAGGATCTCTTATCTTATTAATCAACTAACTTCCTATTAGATGCAATAATTCATTTATCTGGAAATGAAGGAACCTAAACAGATTTCAGGAGCTTGAATTTCAGATGGGAACTGTGTCACAGACAATGCAGGGAAAAGGCAGGATAAGAATATGGGGAGGGTGATCATGTGTAGACCAAAGCAGAGTTGTCCATAATAAGAGTCTTTATCAGTTTTAGTTCTAAGCCAGAAAAGATCACGTTTTACCTCCACTGTATGAAAAAACATTAAAATTTACTCTATTACCCACAATATCAACCCCAATAACAAGTATTGTACTTGACAATAATGTGTTTGGCTATCATATAAATTCTAGGAGGGCATCCACTCTTGACTTGAAGATGTCAGAAATGGTGAATTCATCAATTCTACTGGTAGTTTGTTCCAGTGATTAATCATGCCTAGTGTAAAAACTGTGTAGCGCATTTCTAATTGGAATTTGTCTGTGAGATTAAAGAGCCATTTTATATCTGGTATTTCCTCCCAGCAGAGGTTTATGTATTCTGCAATGAAGCCAATGTTTAAGCTCTGTCTATATGGCACTCTGGCATCATCCCAGCTCCTCATCAGAGTGAGACTAAGGCATATGTCATTCCCCTCCCATCACCCACACTCTGACTTCTGTGCAAACAAAATCCTGGCTTCCAAACTGCATGGAAACCATGGGTCTCTGGGTCTGGACTACCAGAAAATCTGAACTCCATGGCTTCTCCCAGAAAGTAAATTATGTGCGATCGCAGTCTTTTTTATTCCTCAGAGAAACAACTTTTACCATATTTTTCAGCCTGGAAAGAAATTGTGACTCTGCCATATGTTGTCCAGAATGTCAGTGTTACTTTAAAATTCATTTTCTATTAGTATTTTATATTATATTCCAGTACCAGTCTCAGCAATGCCATGGCCATGGTGAAAACCACCTTCCTGCTCCTATTCCATTAACACATTCAAAAGATACTCTGACTGTTTTTTCCCCTTAGCTACAATGGAAGGTCAGATTCAATCACTTACCTCTTATGACCCTACATACTTTTCAGTCATTTTTTTTCCTAGGATGCAGTTTCTTCTTTCTTGGTGTGATAGCTAGTCAATATTCTAATAAATCCTAGCTAATATCGTGGTCCTGAGGAAATCTAACATGGAACAGTATCCATAATTTTTGGATTTTTCATGACCTTGAAAATGTGATTCCAGGGGGAACTTGGATATTATTTTGGTTTGGCTTTATTTTGGCATAGTGCTAAAAAATAAACAGGGAGAGAAAGGGAAAAAATACTTGTCCACAAAAAAAACCAACCCTGCATCACATTTTTAGCCAACTTTAATGTCTTTGATGAATCTCAGCAGTAACTAAATGATCATGAGGACTGAATTATCCTCCACCCCAAAAGAAAGAGTAGAGTAGAATAGCATAGTGGTTCCCTTTCCTGGCTACATTTTCAGGAGACAAATACTGAAGGCTCAGTTGCCTGAGTATAAATATCCAGCACTTTTGAGATGTCCCAGCGTGCATTGCATTCCATAATACCTGTGTTATTTGTAATACCAGAAATATCTGTGAGATGTACAGGAATGTCTCTGATAACCCAGAGCAAATCAGACAGCATTATGCTTGGGAACAGGGTCAATACCTGAATGACTGGCTCTAGTAATGGATGTGCATAGTCAGGTCTTTCCAATCGACAGCTGAGATGCAGATACTGTTACGCACACCATGTGAAGGCTACGGTTTACTAGCAGTGGGTGAACTTCACATACCTCAGATATTGGGATGAGCAAGCCCTTGGAATGTTGGCTGTGTACAAATTTAAAAGCTATAGCAATCTCTTTCTGCTATCAGATTTTAAAAAGTAATTGCTAAACCAATCCTTCAGTAGGATTATATGCCAACCATGGATAGCAATAGTCTTATTTATATTTTGTCTTTAGTTGATTGTCCTAAAACATACAGGGACATTTTGTGCATAATACCTCAGAAAGCATATAATAAAGCCAGGAAAATACAGAGAAGGCTGAAATGGATGATTCCAAGTGTGGCCTCACTTTCCTGATAGAGCCACTAAGTTATATAGGACTAAGTTAGCTTTGACTTTTCAGCCTGGAAAAGGCTACTCCTGAAGGACATAAAAATTGATGAATGATGAGGATAGAGTGAATAAGAGATGATTTCTTACTACCTCCTCCAGCACAGGAAGAACTAGGGGACACCTGCTAAAGCTATTAGGTGGCAGGTTCAAATCAAAAGCAACAGCAAAAACAATTAGCTATGGCGAGTTTGGCCAATGGATGTTGTGGTTACTACAAGTTTTACACAGGCTCGTATAAAAACTGGGCAAGACAATATTACACTGATGTTACTAAATATGCAGAGACTGTACAATTCTCAGGAAATGTTGGAGCATGGGAATATATTCAGGAAACACACCATTCAGGCTTAGTCTATTCCTATAATGTTTTCTCGGCATTTTTGTGTGTGCGTTCACTTATATAATGTGCTATGTAAAAAAGCCTTTGTTATGGATCAAAAACGCTAGTGCATCATGAGACATCACCAACAGAGCCTGAAAAATTAAAATGTGATGCAGTTCAACAGAGCACTTAAATGCATGCTTAGTTTGATTTCGTTGAACCTTCAGTTTATGCTTAAGTGCTTTGTGGAATAGGAAAGGAAACAACTATCTGCTTAACTCATCTAAGGAAATAGAATCTGTGTTTATGAAACACAGCAAACTACAGACCTCAGTACTGAAAGGGCCTGCATTAAGAATGTACATCTCAAGTGCAAGGAATTTCATATGTTGAGGATGCTAAATTAGAGCTTTCATGCAACAAAATTGAAGATGACAGTATTTAAGTGGGAACATTTTGTTTTGGTAACATCAGCTGTAAGTAATAACATATGCCTGTATAATCCAGGTCATATCTGTGTTCAGTCTACGTTACAAGACCTCAGTCCTGCTGGACTGAAGATATGCATCTTTAAAGATATGCTAAAGATATATATCATCTAACAAGGCCCCGCTGGGAGCTCCTGGCTCATTAACTTGCTCTGCATTGAGGAGTAATGTAGCACTAATCTTACCAGAGAAAAAAGCTGCCAATTCTTAAAGTTTCATCCTTGCGAGTGGGAGCACCTTTCTTGTCCAGCCTGAGTTGGCATTTTGCCGCAAGACTTTGGGAAAAGTAAGGAAATGGTTTCATCCACTTGCAATGAAAGTTAGAGCTGCGCATCAGCTGCAGTAGCTTGTTAATTATCGTAAGGGCATAAAAATATCCAGGACTGGAGGAGCCTCAGGAGATGCAGCTTCTTGTTGGGAATTTTCCTTGCTTTGGCTTTCAATGTGCTTTATGTCTGGTTTTCAGTTCCTTCTGGATGTCCTGATAAAATCTGTTAAACTTCACATCAGTTATCAGAGCAGAGATGCTTGCTACCGTTTGGACACATTCACAGAGTGAACAGGTATGACACAGGACCTTAACTCTTGTAAATGACACTTGGAGGTTGTATGGATGCCACAAGGTAACTCAGACAATAATAAAATATTTAGGCAACTTAACCAATCCCTTAGGGTTGTGTCAGTTTGAAATTAGCAAACCTGAAATATAGATGTCTGCATGGGCTTGATCAGTTAATTAGACATAAGAGCCTGGCTACCCTAAAATATCAAAGTCATTTTCAGAAGCTGAAGTGAACAGGACTTCTGGAAAACTCCTGCCCCAATGAAGCAACCTGTCAAGGTGAGTAGGGTACTTCACGTCATCTCAGAGGGCATAACATGTCTATGTTTATGTAGGTGAATTTTGCCCAAGACATTTCCTTCAGGAAAGCTGAATGGCCATCTAGGCTCCATAGACAACATTTACTAGAGGTGTAGTGCTACTTCAGGCACTATGGGTTACTACATCATAGAATCATAGAATCATAGAATTGTTAAGGTTGGAAG
>RSEF01000003.1:119701379-119729985 GCA_003993805.1 Himantopus leucocephalus
CCTGTTCTCCTGCATGTGCCGTGTAATGGCACTGAGGATGATCAGTTCCCCAGCTGCCTCTTCAGAAGGACACAGGTCTTTTGTAGGTTCTCTGTCAGCCACTGGTAACCCTTGGTCCTCTTGAATACCGCTAAATGCCTTCATGTGAGCAACTGAACTGAACCTGAGATCTCCACTGACTACAATAAAAGTTTATGACCTGCCTCAGGTAATGACACCTATGTGTGAGCTTCCACATTCAGGTGTTCTGTGGCACACCTTGATTGTCTGAACACATACATCTAGTGTCACTGAGAAACCTGGGCTATTTCCCTTAGCCTGCAGTTGATGCAGCTCCCACTGGCACTGTGTCATGTCTGCAAGCCCTTTGGGACATCTCAGATAAACTAGGGTTCTCAAGTGACCATGGACTCCTGTTTCAATGGAATCTCATTTTTAATTTTCAGTTGAATTCTGCAATGGTCTCTTTGCCTGCTTCCTAGCATACTTTTCATTAAGACAGTTTGCTGTTGTGCTTTTGATGATCTTTTGACTGATAGCTTGCATGCAATCTTTAATACTTTCATTGATCCTTCTAAGATGCCCTGCCTTCCTCCTCTCTCTGGGTATAGAATCAAAATCATAGAATAGTTTGGGTTGGAAGGCACCTTTTAAGGTCATCTAGTCCAACCTCCCCTGCAGTGAGCAGGGACATCAAGTTGCTCAGAGCCCCATCCATCCCGACCTTGAACATTTCCAGGGACGGGGCATCTACCACGTCTCTGGGAAACCTGTGCCAGTGTTTCACTACCCTCAGCATAAAAAATGTCTTCCTTATATCTAGTCTAAATCTTCCCTCTTGTAGTTTAAAGCCACTGCCCCTTGTCCTGTCACAACAGGCCCTGCTATAAAGTTTGTCCCCATTTTTCCTGTAGGCCCCCTTTAAGTACTGAAAGGCTGCAATAAGGTCTCCCTGGAGGCTTTTCTTCTCCAGGCTGAACAACCCCAACTCTCTCAGCCTGTCCTCATAGCAGAGGTGCTCCAGCCCTCTGAATCATCTTCGTGGCCCTTCTCTGGACTTGCTCCAAGAAGTCCATGTCCTTCTTATGTTGGGGACTCCAGAGCTGGATGCAGCAGTCCAGGTGGGGTCTCACCAGAGGGGAGCAGAGGGGCAGAATTACCTCCCTTGACCCGCTGGCCAAGCTGCTTTGAATGCAGCCCAGGTTATGGTTGGCCTTCTGTGCTACGAGTACACACTGTCAGCTCAATGTGTGTATGAAAATCTTCTTTCCAAGGTTCACTAAACTTGTGTTGCTATTTTGCTCATCGTTTTTAGAATAATGATTTTATCTTTTCATGGCTATGCTCACTCAAACCATCTTCCATCTTTCCTCCTTATTAGTCAGAATCAAATCTAGAAGAACTACTCTCTTTATTAAAGTTCCTTGTCCTTAACATATTGCAAGAATTTTGAGAATCATGGCTGTCTCATCACACTGTAGACCCCATAATATTTTACAGGATATCGTCCAGTTAACTATAAAATCAGTCCCGTACAAAAGAAAACAAATGGTCTAGAAATAAGTTTGTACCTTTTGTCTTCACTCATAAGTACCCAGTAACTTTGCCTCTCATCACTTCTGGAACTTCAGAGCAAACATTCTTTTCATGCAAGGCAAAAACCTTTTTTTTGCCTTGCCTGCTTGTTACATTTCAAATGTTGTTATGGTAAAAGTGAGAATATCTTTTTTTCTGAAGCCTAGAATTTATTGTTAGGCTAATTTAAACGCTTAACAGTATAGTAAAAGAGTTATCATTATTCCAGTTACAATGATATTAACATTTATAGTCCAAATGATCTAATTATTACAGAAGAATGTTATTAACAGTCAAAATTGTTATATATAAACTTTTCACTGTTTAAATATCCATCCTTTTTTTTGTGAAGCATTGCTCATCCTTCCAGTGCCCTCAGGTCCCGAGGCTGACAGTGCCAGTCTGTCTCAAGGATGGCAGGGAGGGGATCACAACTGGTTGCCAGTGTCCCAGATCTCTTGCTAAGATATTAATCATGAGGGTTGCTTTGTTTTCTATTTTGCATCCATTTGGAGTTATTTTTATACTTATTCTAACACAGTATGTATATTCAGTCTTGCCTCACTGGCTCCCAGTTAAAGTTTTTCTATCTTCAGCCATTAGCTATTGTTATACAGTTATATAAAGTTATACAGTACTCCCCCCCTCCCACCATGTTTTTTAGACCTTTAGATATATGGAATACACAGATAAGTTGAACCAAGCTAGACAGTAGCTACCTGACCACTGGAAAATCCCTGTTACTGCTAAAACAGCCTAAAAGCAGCCCAGGGAAATACAAGTTTGGAAAATTTTTGAGACTTGCACTCAGGGGTCAATACAAAGCCCATGGCCTATGCTAGCAATAGCAAAAACACGTTTACGGGGCTACACGGTCTCAGAACAGGGTACGTTGCACTATTTTTAAGCAAGATACTTGCTTGTACCCAAACCAAACACACTGTACAGATCCCAGAACCCAGCTAATAGCAATAAAAATAAGTAACGAACTGTATTTACCATAGCTGGTACTTTAAAGAAGTGGTATTTCATCTTCTCTGTGTCCTGCTCACTCTTTGATTGCACAAAGGTCATTGCTCCTTAGGTGGGCTGTTGCAGCACAATATCAGCATCTTGGATCCACCTGAGGAGCTGTTTATCTTGATGATACTAGTTTCCTCCTCACCTTTACGTTTTATACGCTTGCTCTAACAGTCCATGTACTTATTCCTTCTAAACTGGTCTGCAGTTTTATGTTATACCTGAGTGTTGCTCTACAGAACATTCTACCAAAGGATTGCAATATATGGTATATTTGCATTTATATTAGCTGTTGACCACAGCTAAATGTTACATCACACAACTGTTGTGATTGTTTGTGTCCAACAAAAATTGGACAAAGGTTGATATTATCTTAACTTCTCAGGCCGTATATCCTGCTGTAGGAATTTTAATTAGGTCACAGCACCAGTATCCTGGTGTTTACGACAAAGAAAAGCAGTAGGGTTAAGCGGTTGCCCAGGCAGTTGAAACATCTGGCTCATAGGTGTATCCCTACATTGAAGACACTTAGAAATAGATGCCCACACACAGGCACCTGTCACCATTGGGGACATCCTAGGGTACGTGAGGCATCTGCACACAGGTGTATGGTATGCCATGGTGTTTATAGGAAAAACATATCCTTTTGGAGCATCAGCTAGAAGTAGAAGCAACACCTTGTAATGTCAGGTAATAATACTACATGCCTGTACATTGTCAGCTGAAACAAGCCACTACTTTTAGGAAAGTAATCTGTTTGTCTAAATATAGAGCCACCTGAAATGTCCTTTGAGTATACAGGACATCCATATGGGGACTCAATGCCTTCCTGCCATCTCAAATGACTTGAGATGCTTCTATTTAAGCAACTGAGTCAAGCCCTAGGTCTCTGAAGTTGATTCCCACCCTAAATGTCAGTTTTATCTACATTAGTACTCTGATAATGTTCACAAATGTATCAGCATGCTTTAAGCTAATATTTAGACCCTAGTTAATTAAAAACAGCTTTTTAATCAAGAACTTTCCTCATTTCCTCATTATGAATGTTAATATGATTTTGTAAATCAGTCATTTTTATCAGTGTCATGCCAATGCTGAGGCTTTTAAAAAGGCTTCTTGCCAAAATAGTTTAGGCATATGGAGTAGTGTACCCCGTGATAAGATTCACATAGAAAGCTATTCCGTTATGAATTATTTTCTGCAAGGATTTTAAGCCTGCAGGCTGCACGTACAGATAAAACAGAATCTTGGAATTGAGTAGCATCTAATCTGAAGTATCCTTTTATTCTGTCCTAATAGCATTGTTTTAAAAGATTTCTCATTTTTATGGGATCTCTGTGAACAAATACTTATAAATGCTTGAGCTTTTTTTTTTCCCTTAAATTCCACAACAGCAAAAAAATAAGGTTTAATTCAAATGACGTTTCCTGACAGAGAACTGACTGCAAAATTTTGTTGATCTGAGCAACAGTTTGAACAGAAAAACAGCTTTGATAAAGTTCTCATTCATTCAACTGTTTACTAATTTGCATTGCCATGTTTTCTTCTTTAGAAACACAAAGTATAGTACATTTTGCCCCAGAAGGGAATACAGTGACAGGTGGTCTCCATCAAGGTTTTTTTGGCTACCTGTACAAAGCCCAGATTTCACAATATGCTGGTTATTGAACTTCTGAAAGCTATAATTGTGGAACACAACTGGATGATCTAAGTCTGAACAGGTTGTACAATACTTGCTAGATAATATATTATTCAAATGATGTGCTTTCTGAGCAGTCTTAAAAACTGTCAGTGGACTAGACTAGGTATCAGAGGAATTAAACAACACATGTTTTGCTCAGTTCTCTGCTGTGGTAAAGCATCTTACTTAGCTGATGTGGCCTTACTGCTTCACAAGCGAATTTACTTAGAGCTAGTTTGAATATATGCACACAGCCTGCATTTTGTCGCAACACCTAATTTGGAGTAAATAACTCTTAAGGTACAACCTTCCAGATAATATGCAAACTAACTCAGCACGCAATGCAAGCTGGACATTTTGTTTTTCTGTGTCTTTCTAGGTCAAATCGTTTTTAAGATCTGATTTTCCAAAATAATGTTAGAAGATATTTCAGAACTTGAAGAGTCTTTCATCTATCGAAATATCACGTGATATGCCAGTAAATATGTCCTATTGCTCTCAAAAGTTTAAAAGTATTTCAGTAAACTGGCATTGAAAAAGAAGATTTGGGGGCAATTAAAGGGAAGATACTAGTGCAAGAGAGAGATAGAAGACACTCAAAATCACAAAGCTAGCCTCCTGTTTTTAAATTACTGTATTCATGCTAAAATAAAGTGTCTTCAAAGGACAAGACATCTGTTTCATACCGGGCAAATACACCTGCTCAGCACACCATGTCCTTAAGTCAAGGGGCTTTAAATCTATGTGGAAGTCATTATTTGAGGAATCATGCAGAAATGGTTATTACGAATGTGAAATATTTCCCAACCTTGTTCACTAAACGATTTCACTAAAACATACCTCAAAGAGAGGGAAAGACAAGAACAGTCATCACGATTACACCCTTCTGACTTCCCATATATCATTGGACACAGGTTGTCTGGATCTTACTATCATTTCTGCATGAAGTAAACAATTTATTTGAGATTAATGCCTCTATTTCAATTTTGTGAAGCTTTTGGTTTGTGAAAGATTTTCAGTCGTAAAGAGTGCACTGTGCTTTTGAAGTTGTTACAATGGTCGTTCCTCCTAATGTGAGTAAGTTCTGTTATTTCTATTTGTCTAGCTTCAATTCTGTGTTGCATCCTCTTAAACATTCTTCCATTGTAATGAAGCACCTAGAGCCATAAGAAATATTCTCTATTTGTAGGTATTAGAGACTGTGATCAAATCACTGCTTAAGTCACTGCTAAGCTAACAGAAAAGCTTATGTTTGTCCCAGAAGACCATACTCCCATATCTGTAGTGTTCAGTAGCTATATGGGTGGTTTTTTTCTTCTATGGTGTCTATGAGTCCAAGTTTGTTTAACTTTTTTGTTTAAGAAAGAGCTGCTTCAATTTAAGTATTAAACCTGAGATGCAAGCAAATGAAAATGTAAGCTATGGTACAAACTTCCACTGTGATAGCTACAGTAGCTGTCTATATGCCTTCTTTTACTTCAGAGTAGGAGTATGCATGTATACTAAGCTACGTCACCTGTAGTCTGGGTTGCTGTAGAGTAAGGGTTTCTGTAAGTCCAGTGACTGTGGGGTAGTTGCTGAACTACAGGTTCCCCACCTAGTAACCTGCTCATCTGCCTGTATGTCACAGGCCAGTACTGTAAGTCTCTAATAAAAGCGCTGGGCTTTAACTGAATCCTACACAATGGAAACGCTTACCTTGTCCAGGAGGCATTCCATGTTTAATACACAATCAGTGACAAAAGGAAAATAAAGTGAAAATTATTGGGCAGCATCCTTATCCTGCAGCATGCTTCTCTCTGCAGCAAATCTGCATAACGGTAGTTTTTCTCTTCTTGCAGACGGCTGATAATGCAGCAGCAACAAGGAAATGTCAATTAGCACTTCCACTGAGAGCAGAAAATTCCATATAGATGGACCCTCACTGCCTTTGTGAAAGATTATATATACATATCATTGTTTACCTCTGGTTTCTACCAGCAGATCCAATCGAAATTATTTTGGAGTAGCAAAATACAGAGGATTTTTTTCTTCTGAAAAGAGCAATGCTAGGAAATGCTGGGGGAATAAGGTAAACTATGACAAGACAACAAAGTCTTTACACCGACCTTCCAGAACAGGCTGAAGTTCTGATTAAGAGACACGCTTTAATCTTTACTTAATTCCTGCTTAGAGATAAAGGGGCCTTATCAAGAGCCATAAGTATACCCAGAAGGCTAATACATGCCTAAACACTCTGCTGAATATATTGCCATTAAAACTTCAGCTTACAGAGAAACTTGATAGTTCTATAAAAGGTAGACTTGGAGGGAGTGTTTGGTCTCCTGTCTTTTAGATATTTCTTCTGTTTGAATTCTTGTTTCTTTAGTATAGCAGTCAGCCAAAGAGTAATGTTAACTCTTCTCTGCACATAGCTGTACTGTAGCACACCGTACTTCCCCATGTTTAGATAAGATAATGATACAAGCACGACAGCCACCTTCCTGGAGACTTTTCACGCTCACCTTCCTCCTGCCTTGATTCATCCCAGCAGCTAGGCAAAATCAAGATGGTACCAGTGGACAACACGGGCTACGAAATTTCTAGAGATTGTCATCAGTTTAGAAGTGAGGTGCAGAGCAGCCTCAAGGATGTGACAAACTGTAAGCAATGCAGAAATCTGGCAAGGCAGGGGTTAAAATAATTCATTAGGTACAGTACAAGGTAAGAGAGGGAAGTCTATATATTTGAAAAATGTATAGACACCAAACACTCCAGGTTTAACTGTTACAGCTATGAATGCAGGTGTAAAATTTGAGAAAGCATGGGTTAAAACATGCATGCAGACTATTAATTTTGGCAGTAAGTCTTCAGGATCAGTCTCCTGAGAGAGAAGTGTTGCATGTTTTTCTGTATGGGACATTTATATCAAACCTAGATGACAGTGACAGCAGAACAATTTTTTTGCTGTGCCATCTTGGGGAGACTGGAAAATGTCCTGACAGATACAACTGCAATTTTTTAAAACCTTTTTGCCTCCTTGTCATTTCAGTTTCTCCCCTCCTTGTAGCTATTCACCTCCTGTCTTCTGTTACCAGTCATACACTAGAATTGCACCTAACCTCCGTATTTTAAGAAATAAAGATACGCCTTGTACGTAGAGCAGTTCTCTCCAGCATCTCCTTTGACTGCTTTTCGCTCTTTCCTTTTGCCCTGTGCACTTCAGAAGTAAAACAGACATTTCAGGAAAGCCCCACCTGAACCCAAGTCTGCTTTTAAAAGACTCCGCACAAGATTTGCCAGGGAGTTTGAAGGGAACAAAGTTAAGCTGTATTAGCTCTTTTGAAATCCCATGTATAGGTGCAGCAGCCTCTTATGAGCACAGAGAAGTTAGCCTTCCATCCGACACGTGGTAGAGGATGTTTCCTCATACTTCAGAAGGGAGGAGAGGTTTTATGAATAGTACTAAAGGGGTCTATTAAGAGCAGCACATGGCAGCTTCCACAGTTAATGTACAATAAGGGCTGCAAATTAAAGTCACACAAGAAAATCAAGTGGAGTCATGGGAAATGTCCTCCAAAAGAGTTAAGACAAACCTGCCAGGATGGAAATGTAAGGCCAAATCTTCAGTTAGTGTAAATCAGCATTGACACTAAACACATTTATGATCCACTCAAAGATCTTTCTCCACCTCAGCAATAAACTTACCGCGTTTTCTCCTTAGGATTCTTCAGCTTGGACCTGATTCACTGTAAATGTTCATGACATTAATTCCTCTCTTCCTTTCTCAAAACAGAAGCAAATGGTCTTATAAAGCCTACGCAATCACTACGTTCTTCTTCAAATATATTTTGAAGGCTTGATGTTGCTATGAAGACCAGAAAAAGTAGTGCATTGCTCAGGCTACACAGATGACAGGTGGAATTATTTCTCTTCCCTCATCCTAACCTTCCTCTGACGTCTCTGAAAAAGGCAAAAAAAACCCCAAACTTACTTTCCAAACCACTAACTAAGCTGTGTCCTTTCCTCATCATATTGATTCATTTGAACGTTTAATTTCCATCCTACCCGAATGCCTGGGGCCAATGGTCACTTCTCTATGCCTCAGCAGTGTCTAGGAGAAAAAGATACTTCCTTTGCAGAAATATTTGCCGTTGCCAGCATCCCCTTGCAACCAAATAAAATAGAAAATTGTTCAGAGATGAGCCAGAGAAGTAATCGTGCTCTGCCCTAGGCCCCTGCGCTCTGATTCCACTTGACATCCACAGGCTCTACCAGGCATTTCCAGAAATGTTTTAAGAAAAGAAGCAAAAGAAAGGGGAAAAAAGCTCTCCCTGTGCATGTTATCCTCACATAATAACTTTTGAGGGAGCCTTTCCTAATGTACTGTGCTCCCCAGACTACCAGGATATTGAAATGGGAATCTGCAGACCAAAGGATACTCGGTCTGAATATCTCAATGAAAAGAATTATTTGAGATTCTGCTGGCATGGGCAAATTACAGAATAAGAGCTGGATATTTGGCACTCTTCTGCTGAGTCTAATTTGCTGCATTTGACTAGTTTGCTGTTTGCTTCACCACAACCCATGGGATGTGCGCTGGCTAAAACATTGCTTGTAACCTGGATTTCTATTTTATTAACCTTCTCCTTTATCTAATGACAGTCTGTCATGTTCTGGGATGCCAGAACAATGTTTGCCTGATAAGATGTCTCCTGGGAAAACAGGCAGTTATAAGGGATAAAAACATACAAAAATAGCCAGCCTTAGCAGAAACTGCTGCTCTGTGAACCTCCCTTAATTAATATGTGCTCTACTCTTGGTGCATTTGTACTGCCACAAATGTCATTATTTTCAGTTTATTAAGGAGTCTTGCAAAGAGAGAAGAGTTGTTCTGGAAACCTGACCTCTTCTATGTTTTCCAGGTTGGTGGTATGAAAAATAAAGTGTTCTGGGGGGAGGAGGAAAAATAGGCCAAGAGAAACTTTATTCTAAAACTACAGCTCTGAGTTACATGTTTTCATTTGGACATATTATATGGTAATATTCTGGTACCAGAACCCTGCTATGAGCAATCTGTCTTCATTGTGCATATTTAATATGTGGAGAGAACAAGAGCTTTAATATCAATTCTCCCTTCACCATGATTTTTTTTCCTTGGATTGCCTCATTTCATTTCCCTCCATGAACTCTTTTGCAGCTCTTTGTAACGCCAAAGAATTATTATTCATGTGACACGTTCTTTTCTTGTCTTCTCAGCCACCACTGGGCTTCGTGTTCCTGACAAACAGAATTTCCTGACCAATAAATAAGCTTTCTGAGGAGAGCAGTTTGAAAAACAGGTGTGAAATGTAGCGAAAATGTTATCTACTTCAACTTAGATATTCTCCATTTCAGCGACTAGGCCAAATTTTGATCCCAAACTCGCACATAAATCTGTCTCATCCTTTTTTTGGAGTCCGATTGCTTGAGAGTTTAACACGGACCATTCACTGTCCTGGGAGAATACCCTTAGGAAATCAAAGAGCAGTTTATTTAGTGAATATATGACCATCATTGTAACAGGCAGAGTTTCCTATTGATTAAAATATTAAAATGTCTTATGTCCTTCTTGCCTTTTTGTCATCTTGTGGATTCCCAGGAGTTCACAGCAGGAAGACCATGTTTTCTAAGCTATGTTATGCCATAATTCGCATGAACTTCCTTATGTTTTCTGGGGTTTTGATATGTCTTTTGACTAGGAATCTCAGATGAAAATCAAATTATCCTCTTCATAGTACATACAGTCACCACTTCTGGCTCTAAAGCTTTAACTTTGGATATTGAATATTTTTTTTACCATTGCAACAAAGAACCCTCTGTAGTAGCCCAGACCATGTATTATTCTGCCAGTGCTGAAAAGCACGGTGCTTTTAATGAAAATCCACAGCCATTTAACACAGGCAGATAATTGCATACAATTAATGCTGTGTAGGATTAGTGAGTGATGTGCAAAAAAAATCCTTTAACAGGTACAACCTATAACCTGACCCTTGTCATCCCTCAGGCCATGTTAAGCAGTCTGCATGCGTGATTTGTGAAACCTCATCAAAAACCTAAGCATACTGTTTCCAATTAGAAGTTTCCATAATAGTTAATAAAAGATACTGAGGATAACAAGAGTCTGAGGGCTGATAGGGTCTGCCAGGATGCACATATCAAGAGCACACATGCCAGTTAGCTGAACACTACATTTTTTCCCCTTTTGGGCGTTTCTTTTTAATGAAACAAAATATCAACCCAGAAACAAGTTGTGAAATAAGAATAAAAACAATTTAATTTTATATCAGCTTCTTTCTCCTTTTTCTACCCACCACTGTACTCCAGCTACGTTCAGTACGATCAGCATGTCCTTATTGGAAGGTCGTTATTAATATATGTCCTCAGTGCTATGACATCTCTAATTAAGCATAGCCAGATAACAGCACAATGCCACATCAGTCAGAAATCTTCCAGGTAGATGGACCAAGTGGTGTTAGTTCTAGCCCAAGACTACTGCTCCCTTGGAGGCACATTGATTAGATTTTACAGATTGTTACTTAAAATCAAGAGAAATATAACGTTCAAGTAACCTGTTTGCAGCTTAATTTCTTAACATAATTAATTGTTCTTCCCCAAGAACGGTAGGCTCTTCTTGCCACATGTTCTTTTCATTGCTGTTAAACTGTTTATTGAGGTAGCTTGCATGGGAAGCTCAGCTAATTGTAAACAGCTGAATGCTAATGTGACTTTGATAGAAGTAAGGCTTAGTGACAGAGTGCTGGCATTTTTTAACTAGGACTAAACTCTATCATCCTTTTTTAATTCAGAAGATAAATTAAATGTCAATCTGAATGCCCGCATCTGTTACAGCAGCCTATATTCAATAAAGGTAGCTAGGAAAAGCAGTCAGAAAAGAACATTATGCTTCTCCGGGCTTGTCTTTGGAATTACTGTCTCTGTAATTATTTAGAAATGTTTGGTATGGTTAAGATTCAAAACTCAGGCTCACACCATCTGGAGAGGCATCTCTGCCTACCTATGGCCTCATGATACAGAAGCCCCACATATTTTCTTGAGAGATGGAAATTGGTTTTGGTCTGGGGAAAAAACAATTTCCATCACCTGAGAAAACTGCCAGGTGAAGGAGGGAGATCTGACGGCAGGATCAGGAGACCTGTCACCAGCATCCCTGGGTGTCTGGATGTCTACCTGCCACTGAGCAGAGCCCAACAGCAAACTATTTACTTAAGCTATTCTCATTTCAATTTTCAAATCCTACTAAGTGTGAAATAGTGTTAGGTTTGCAACGAAGGAGGTGTCAGGCTGCTAATGTTCATACTTAGATATACACAAGAATGCAAATATAGCTCTAATAGACAGGTTCCACTATGCTGTCCCAGGCAGCTTGGGCACCAGTTATCCATAAAAAATAAAATTTACCTTTCAGCACTCTTAGCTGCCAGTGCAAATAGACTGAAAAACACAATGACAGTCTCTAGACCTTGCACAGAACTTTCCCCTGTATCATCCTTGTAGCTAGATTAAAGAGGAAAATGCTGTGTGGGCAGGAAACTAAGTGTTGTTACTGGACAGTTCCGACATGTTTTTATGTTCCAACTTTGAATGCAAATATCTTAGTATTCCTTCTAAACAGAAACCATGTCTCTATAATCAGTAGGCAAATATCAGAACATTTTCCAATTTCCTTTTTTTTTTTTTTAAAAAAAAAAAAAAGGAAACTATATTGTATTTCCAGAAAAGAAATCATAAAAACAGAAAGTCAGGAAAAACCATGCATGAACTTGGAAGGAACAGTAATGAAACCACACACTCTAATCAAACCTGGAGCAATGCTAATTCAGATAAGGAATGACTAGAAAGCCTTTTACTCCTCATCACACAAAAAACTCAGTCAATCTCAATTGAATAGGATTGCAGAAAGCCGAGGGCATGCACCTTCATTAAAAAAGACAGCCTTAGTATAAATCTGTACATTTGTTAATGAGGCCTCAAGACAGCTGAACACGAGCAGACACCTAACACTGCTGAATAGGGACAGACCCAAGCACGTTCTTATAATTAAGCCTGTGCTTGCAGCATTTATTTCTGTTGGGACCTCCTCCCAACCTTCATTATAAACTTGTGTTTCAGGGATGACGCTAAAAACACAGAGGGTTAAGGGAAAAGCTTTGGAAGTCTTTGCAAAGGCAAAGTGGGAACAAAAACATTAACGTGCACTGGATTTTATTTCTGGCTGCTTTGCCCCCAGGTTTGATCATCTGTTTGGAGAGTTATTACCTACTGTGTCTCCTGCACCACCCCAGCCTCAACCCAATGATTTCTTGTTTATTTCAGTTCTAAGATTTAAGAGCAAAAGTGACAATCGAAGTCCCTTCCTTCACAGCTGAGTAAGCAGGCTCATGACAACTTATGAAATGAGAAAAAGATACTTTTGCTATGACTGTAAGAATAAAAAATACATTTTTTCTTTATTGTTTATTTCCATAATTAAGCTCTCAAGAATCAGAACTGACTGACAGGGACTTTTGCTTTTACAAATGTGGGGACAGAGGGTCCATTCTGGCCATAGGGATGTTCGACAACATTATTTGAGGGAGAGAAGAGTTACAACAAAGGTGGGTTCAAAACTAAATAAATCATTAAAATTCTTAATCATCAGGTGTTTATCAGATGGTCATATCCCTATGACTTGTAGATCAAAAAGAGAGGGAAATCCCTGAGGGACCATTTGTGTTATTCATCTGGCCCCTTCCCTCTGCCCTGTCAGTAGTAAGGTCCTGGTAAGTTCCTGTTCTTGCCTTCAGATTTTGCCTTCAGCATCTTGTAGTCGTTTGTGCTGTTCATGTGTCATGCAAGACGGTGTCCATCAAATGCGTGCACGCTGCAAACCCCATGAACCGTGCCTATGCTCCTCAGCCACGTAAGGATCATGATCCCCTGCCCATGTGGAAAAGTTCGGGGAGCTATTTTCCTTAGCACTTTTTTGACAAGTGTCAAGTAGCCCTGCAGTCCCTGGATTCCAGCAAAACCAAGGAAAACTTACTTCCTCCAATGCCCAAAAACTATTGAAAACCAGCTGAACAAAAGCGTGCTTTATAGGTCTTGGAGCACCAGGAAAAGACTGGAAGAAATTTAGTTCACAGTGTAAAATGACATCTCTCTCCATGACTAAATATATATATATATATATATTTTTTAAATAGATAGATCTGGGTCTAAATAATAACAGCATTATTGTTTCAAAATGAAAGCACAAGAAAATTGCACAAGTATCTTGTGTTCACCTGTGAAAATGTAGAAGGGTATAAATTCACACAGATTTCCTTGTATGCCTAGTCTATAACAGATGGATATTGTTCTATTAAATGGCGCATTTATGTGTGGATCTATATACACGTAAAATAAACGCATTTTAATAAAAAAAAAAAACAGTTCCATAATTAGAAGTACCCAAGGGGAAGTGACGTTTCTATGATAAACTACAGACTGACCCAACAAGATTTGCTGTGGCTGTGTTGTTGCTCTATTACTGTGAACTACTTGATTTGTACATGAGAAAAAGTGATTTATCTGAGGCCTGGTCTTTCTGCTTCAAAGGTATTATTCATCTAAATCCCCGTATATGGATTTTGAAGTATTCCAGGCCCTGAGTAGCTTTAAGTGATATTACTTGCACACCGATGAACTGAAAGGTGATACCACTTTTCTTGTGGTAAATTTGGCAGTGACTGTGCCTGAAGACTCAAAGGGATTATGAAAAATAATAGAAGTGTCTTCCAGAGCTCTCTCAGTTGTGATTTCAGTTCAGCCAAGTGACCAGAAGGAGTTAGATGACAGTTTAATTTCAGGAGAACAGACATTCACGGCACAGAACCATTACCAAAACTTACAGCAATGAGATTCACCTGAAAAGGGTGAAGAACTTAATGGAGTTGGAACCTGTACTACCTCTAGGTCAAGCCAAAAGTGCCCTGAGGAGAAGCTTGAGCTGTCATGGGCAATAGGAGACTTTGATCTCCAGGGCTGTATCAATCTTCAATCAGCACTGAATTAACAAGAACAATTCAGAAGCAAACTGAAGGCTTGTGGGCTCTTATCACAGCTAGTCCTCTGTGACCTTCACAAATAAATCTAGGCTGGAAAAAAAAATAATGTTGTGTAACAAATGCTGCACAAGGAAAAGTGATGCAATAGCTAAACTTTAGAGGACAGCACAGATCTCTAGATCCTGATGAAAGGGAATCCAATCAAAAATAGCCAGGGGACACCCAATGGCGGAGATGAGCAGCTGATGACCTCAGCAGCTCTTGACAGTAAATGTCATTATTTGCTAAAAAAAAAAAAAATGTCCCTGCTAAGTTTCTTTGGAGTACTTTTGCTTGTCTGTTCTCATCAGCACTGTACTTTCCCTACATTTACTGTGGCCCGTAGGAAGGGAAAAGTCAGTACAGCAACGGGGTAACTGACAGCTGGTACAATCACTGCAGCAGAGAGCAGGTGAGTAGGAAAGATCTCAAACCTGACTATGGATGTTGCCCTTTCCAAAGGGAGGAGCTTTTTCATTATTTTGGTAGGAGGTTGTTGCTGCTGTTCAGAGGGAGTGCAGATCTCTGGCATAAGCAGGCAGCACTTTGCCTGATTTTCATTCCTGCTGTAGAAGTTTAGTTCATGAATAGGCTGGAAATTGTTCTTACATTTGTCTGACAAAACCCTTTTAGTTTGAATGTTTCCATTCAAGCTCTTCTACATAAATAATGTAAGCTTAAAAGATTTTTACAGATTACTTTTTCTTTTTTTCTTTTTTTGCCCACCGTCTATGGCAAGCGCTATTCTGGGATATGAGAGTGTCCATCCCCCATATTCTAAGACTATACTAAAAGCTGTTGGTTACCATAACTTTGTACTTTCTTGAAGCAAAGTCTAAATCAAGTTCTGTTGCAGCCATCCTAGGCAACTGCAATTGCCTTACAGTTTCTTTCCGTTACGGTCAACTTCCCATGCTGCAGTTCCCAGTGTCAAATGCTTTGATCCGTCGCAGCTGGCATGCAGCCACACGGGAATGCAGGAATAAAGAGCTGCTCACTCATCTCTGCTATGTCTCAGCTGGTCAGCAGTGTGCTATGTAGTTCTCAGGGACATTTTCCCTGCAGATTTTCAAAAGTCATGGGAAGTAATCAGAAATATCAGGGGGGATCTTATCAATACTTACAAATACTTAAAGGGAGAGTACCTGCTAGATGGCAACAGTCTTTTTTCACTGGTGCCCAATGATAGAACAAGAGGTAATGGGCACAAACTTGAACATAGGAAGTTCCATCTTAACATGAGAAGGAACTTTTTTCCTTTGAGGGCAGCAGAGCACTGGCACAGGCTGCCCAGAGAGGTGGTGGGGTCTCCCACACTGGAGACATTCAAAACCCGCCTGGACGCTGTCCTGTGCAACCTGCTGTAGGTGACCCTGCTCTGGCAGGGGGGTTGGACTGGGTGAGCTCCAGAGGTCCCTTCCAACCCTGACCATTCTGTGATTCTGTGAAATATGCATCTTCCCTCAGATGCACCTGATCACATAGGAATGCTGAGTGATGGTAGGAGTAGGATGAATTCTCTATGACGATTTAGCTGTTCATGCTCATCCTTTGATTTCTGTAGCCCTGGGAAGTGTTGGTCTTCCCCTGAAGAGCACTGGTCCCATCGGACTCAGGCACACCCGCAGTGCCTTATGCAGAGTGGCTGTAACATAGGGTTGGGCCCTCGGGACGTGGGACTCTGCTGTGCTCCGTGATCCTGCCTTTTCTAAACTGGACCAATGGAAGAAAAGCTCTATTTTGTCTTCCCTGAAGGATGCTTACCTCCAAAGTAGATTTTTGTGGCTCCTCTGAAAATGGAGAGGGAGCCACTGTGTTTGAGCAGTGAAGTGTTCTGTTGTGCTTTTCCTGCTCCACAGAGGGATTTTTCCTGGGATGATGCTGATGTCAGTCCATATCAGACTGTTTCAGACTCTCAGCAGACTCAGCCTGGAAATCACTACAGGACTGTGTTTGATTCATGACAGCAAACTCTCCTGCACAAATGCTACAGCCACAGGCTTTAACAAAAAAAAAAATAAATAAAAAATTAAAAAAAAAGAAAGAAAAAAAGGATTACAAAGGATAATAGAGAGCTTGGCAGCTGCCACCTAGTTTCAGGGCTGGAGAAACCTTAACCATGCCCTAAGCCTGCTGTGATAAACACTACTACTCTCTAGCTTCACATGATGTATGTCTCTGCTCAGTCATCATACACAAAATGTTTGAAAACATAAGGTACCAATGTAAATGAGTCCTGCACTGAACATGGCCATCTACATGGTGAAAATTACACTTGAAATAAAACTGATTCTCCTTGCTTGCACACTGTTTTCAAAAGTGCTGTTAAATGTTTTAGTGATGTTAATAAATGATGCTTAAGGCACTTTGGAGAGAATAACAATCCGTGTTGTTATACTAATAATGTGTGCCTTTAGTCTCTTCTAGAACAGTACATGAGAAAGCAAGGACAAGTTTCTCATTTGCTTTGGGCTTCAGCTACCTTTGTAATATTGTTTGATAAAATGTCAAACACTGAAGGGTGTAATTATTGTTATCCTCAAACAGTTACATATCATGAGTTGGACTCCCCAATAAATTATGAGATTATAGCAACAACACTCAAAGTAAAAGTGTTGTTTTCATTCAAATCCAGGTTTTGAGCATTCATACGTAGGGGTTTTTGGTTTTCTAGGTAACCATGAAAACTAAAACATTTTTGTCACCACTGGATTCCAGGAACTGGAGCTATAACAAAAGCAGACAATATTTTGAAACTCAGGCTGGTAATATCACACTCTGTTCCCGTGTAGACTGACTCAAGTCAGAACTATTTGAATGAATGAAAGTACTGGCTCATTAACCTAGCTGCAGAAGAAAGCCCAGTTTGTTTGCACAACTGTAGATTTAGATCAGGACATTTGAAACAAATCAAGCAAATCAATGAAATGGATGAATAAGAATACACACAAGATGGTAATTAAGTCAAGCAGAAATAAAAAATTAAGATAGAAAAGTGAACAATCGTTTCATTCAATTTGATATTGTATATAAGACAATACCAATCCAGTACAGTCAATGCTACACTTGTCGGCCTATGAGAACCAGAACAACACAGCACCTTTCTGAATCACTTTGAGTCAGTATAATGTACTGCACCGTGACATTCATTGCAATTGTGTCTCTAGGAGAACAAGGAAAGAGTTTGCATTGCACTTCTGTGTCACAGCCTTCCTGTGTGTCTCCAAAAGGTTGACCATAGTAGCTAGCTGCTCACTTGCAGTCAGCCACAAAGAGTCAGTGTTTTTTACTTCAGTGGGTCCTTTTCCTGCCCAGGAAGCTTGTTGTAAGCCCTTGCACGACAAAGAACTTCAAGTTCCCAGGTACAGTATCACCTACATGGACGTGTTTAAAGTGAAGGGTTAAAACTGGACCTTTATCTTACCACTACAGACGTTTTGCACTGTTGGGCATTGAATGAATCTAGACCAGCCACTAAGGCATAACATTATCACCTTCCATGTACACACAAAAAATTTAGAACTGTTTTACTGTATATGTCAGGATCTGTGAGACAGGCAACAGCGCAGAAAAATCAATTAATCTTAACAACCTTCTTTAAAAGGCAGTTGTTAACTGCAGGATTCCTCTCTGTGTGCAGGTTGGAGGTAGAGCAGAACAATCCACTGCCAGTCATCTCAGCTGAATCCCAGACTGGACTTGGTGATGGACAGGAACTGTATTTTGGATCTGGATTAAGGAATGCACAGGTTGGGATCAAAGGCAGACAGAGAGAGTCCTCCTCGGACACTGGCCATTGAAGAAAGAGGACTGACCCTTTGATCCCTCAGCTTTTATACTGAGCATGAGGCAGATGGGATGGAATACCCTGTTGGTCAGTTTTGGGTCACCTGTTCTGTCCGCTCCTCCCCGCAGGTGGGACCCCCTCTACGCTTTTCCGCTTCCGACCCTCCAACGGGGCAAATAACAAAGTTAGCTGACCTTGGGTGCTATAGCAATAAGTATATGTACGAGCCTCTCTGCATACCATGCCTGGGCATAAATTATAAATAATCAGGTCTTATCACTCTGGGAGTGGATTACAGTCTTAAAAATACACAGTTAATTTCAGAGAGTTCAGTTAGTTAGAAGACGCTTAGCTAAAAAGTAAAAGTTGTTTCTGTTTTACCTCAGACCAGGACAGGGGAACACAAGGAAGAAAAAATAGTTCTGTACCCAAGCCAGAACTTTACTCTTTAGAAAATATTTAAGACTTATAAAATTATCTTTTCTGGATTTGTGGCTTGATTTTGTTTTTCTTTGTGTTTGTGTTTTTGGATGGGGTTTGGTTTGATTTGGTTTGGTTTCATTTCATTTAGTTTTCATTTGGTTTCATTTTGTTTTGTTTTTTTCAAGTGGGAAATTTGTGAAAACAATAACTAAAACAGGTTTGATGCTTGATGAAATGGTATTTTTTAAAAAAAGAAAACATTTTCTCCAAAATTCCCTATCCATCTTTAGTCTAACTCTACTTTAACATTGAAGAAGAAAGTGGGAGATTCTCAGATTTTCATAGAAACAGCTCTTTCACCCACCTGAATCATATCTAAAGTTGAATCACAGCTCTTACAAGATAATGCACGCTGTTACCGAAGGATCAATGCCACAGCTTTCTATTGATGCAAAAGAAATGCAGCAGATTTATTTGCAAGTATTCTCTGTCCTCTTACTCTCAGAACGGCATTGCGTTCCTTATATTTCACAATATCTACATGCTGCTATGCTCTGACCACATAATACCTTCATCTTATCCCACTCAGCTGCATTATGTCGGGACACTATTAAATATTTACCTTCTGCAGCATAATGCAGCACTTAAACGCTAAACTTGCCATTTCTGCCAGACAAACATAAACTATAGCAAGGCTTATAAAGTTATAAGTTCCAGATGGTGATGAATAAGTAATGTTGCACCCTGGGCCTAATTGCTCTAAGTTTCTAGATACCTGCAAACCATCAATTATACATTACCAGTGCTGCTCCTTAATTGTTTCTTGCTGGCATTTCAAAAGGAATTCTAGCACAACAATGGCACTGTACTTGCAGGGAATTTATCTTTGAAAACTCTTTCTTTACCACTACTAGATTTTTAAACTGTTCTTTGGCTTTGAATGAAGTTCATGAAGCTGGCATCGAAAAAGTTCCCTGATGAGAAAAAATGGGAGTCCTCGCTGCCTGTTTTATGATAAAAATGGGAATTTACTTGCTGCATGACAGTCATTGTGCCTAATAAATAATCCAATAAGAGGCTGCGCACTGTGCTTCCCTTATTAGTGATTTTAAGAGGCTGATCCAATTAACTCGGAATTTTACCCTAATTTCAGCAGAAAAAAATTACTACTGAGTATTTCATAGTTCACTCTACCCTTTCAGCTCTGGAGAAAGCATGTTGCCAGCCTGGTCACAAGCTCAGCAGGAGTTAGCTGCCCTTGTCTTTCACAAGTCAGCAGAGCTGTCTTGCCTGGTGAGCTCCGTTGCATGTCTGCACCTGTTGACCCAGCCCTCTCCCATTGCAAATGCACCTCTCCAAAGAGCTGGTGGTGCTTGCAGAAGAGTTCCAGTGAGCAGCATGCATCGTCTGCAGGTCAGACTGATCTCCAACATCCTACCTACCCTACCGTGCCTTGCTGCATGTAGGATTGGTCTCTCTTTGCATTGATCTAGGACATCAAAACACTCTTGGAAGGTCAAACATGCAATCATAGAATAGTTTGGGTTGGAAGGGACCTTTAAAGGTCATCTTGTCCAACCCACTTACAATGAGCAGGGACATCTTCAACTAGATCAGGTTGCTTAGAGCCCCATCCAACCTGACCTTGAATGTTACCAGGGATGGGGCATCTACCGCCTCTCTGGGCAACCTGGGCCAGTGTTTCACCACCCTCATTGTAAAAAAATTCTTCCTTATATCTAGTCTGAATTTACCCTCTTTTAGTTTAAAGCCATTACCGTTTGCCCTATTGCAACAGGCCCTGCTAGAATGTTTGTCCCCATCCTTCCTGTAGACTCACTTTAAGCACTGGAAGGCCATGGCAGGTTACACCCAGGCACCCAACCTTATGCCTGTACCCAATTCAAAGCTCCATCAATTTCAGTCAGTTGGACAGTGACAAGGACATTGGTTGAGGCCCCACAATTTCAGTCTGTCTACTAATAAATTGTAAGGATGATCCTGGCCTGGCTTTGCCTCCCCTCAGTTAACACTGTCCCAAACAACCCCTGGGCACGGCTGGGTGTTAGTATGAGCAAGAAACTGCTCCCAATAAGAAGTTTGTATATGGTTGTCCTGCCTTAGAGATTGAGAAGTTTAATAGCTTGGAGAATGGCTGGTGCATGCCAGCTGGCCTTGGGGCCGGAGAATAACCCTGGCACTGCTCAGTGTGCAGAGATGAGGCTTATGGATATGCACACACACTGCAGCCTGTGCCGAGGCAAAGGGAACCATGCGCTGCCCTGGTTTAGAGTTCACCCAACGCTTGCACCAGTCTACTCGGGGAAAAGGCAAATTTGGATTTGAGTAAAAGGTGTCGTACCACCTGCTCAGCAGACACAGCCTTTCTGTGGAGCCTGAGTCAGTGAAGTACTCTTGATTCAGGTATTACCATATTATGCAGTCAAAGTTTAATTTTAACTGCAGCAAAGATTGGAAAATGACAAAACAAAACCATAGTCCAGTGAATGTAAAGGCTCCTGTCTGACAAAATAAATCATAGAATCACAGAATTACAGAATGACTAGAGTTGAAGGGACCTTGAAGTTCATCGAGTTCCAACCCCCCTACCATGGGTAGGGACACCTTCCACTAGACCAGGTTGCTCAAAATTCCAAAGAATTGTTGAAATAGAGCATAGAAACAGAACAAAATATTTCACCTCCTGCTACCTTCGTGGTGCAAGATTTCAGGAGAGGAAAAATAAAAACAATTTTAAAAATCACTCTCACAGAATAAAATACTGTAGTGATTAAGATAATACAGCTGAAAGATATCTTTAGCCTAGACCTGGTGGCTGATTGTATGGGTCAATTCAGCGAAAGACTGATTTCTTCTCGGGGAATTAATTGACAAATTGGACCAAGGAAAATACATCCACAGCACTATCCATGTCTTGGTTCTCACATCAACATACTTGTCACTGTCACAACTCTTGCATTCCATATACTAACTAGGGAGCAAGAATTTATTTCATTGATGTTTTCCATTTGTATCCTGTGCTAGTGAACTTCTGCAGTATAAAGGTTTCGGTTTCTGGCTGAAGGCAAGTGAATCATTCCCATCAGAATATTAGAAATCCTGAATATCCACTTATTTTAAAGCTGAATTCCAATGTTAGGACTGGCGTCCTGCTTGCAGATAGTTTGGTAGTGCTCCAAAACAACACAGGAGCAGAATAGAAACATTTCCAGGTATGTGTGCCATTAGCTGCAGCTCCTTTAGTGTTTTCCCAGTTAATTTTGGCAGGAGGAACTGTACATTCTTTAGGAAGAAACCTTAATCATTACTTAAGTGTTCCCCTACAAATATATAGCATCTGTCCTGCATATGTAGGCAGATGCCAAATATTTTTCTGTGTTGCTGAGTTTTCTATTGGGATTTTGCACTTTACTGTGAGTGAACTCCTTGCCTCGCCTCACCTCGCCTCTCCCTTCTCCCACCACTTGTTCAACAGAGAGCATGGTGTACTCTGCTGATTATACCCATGTGAGCTACAAAACTGTTTTTCCAAAAGTCCTGAGTATAGGGCAGATAAAACCAGGCACTGTGATTCATTTAATCTAAATTTAGACAAGAAGTATAGACACAGCTACCTCTAGACTTTTCACCTCACCAAAAGTTTCCCAAATAGATAATCTTAAAGCATGAGTCCTCCAACCTATTCTGTCTATTTCAGGATGTCTGAAAATATGTATACATCTAAGTGGTAGTCATTTAATTAGTTGACTATGGGTCCATGTGTCTCTTATTTGTCTTTCTGGTTGACTAGAATCATTTTTATGTGTACTGTCTGTTTGGCCCCACAGACATTTGTCAGCTAACACAGCTGTTCTGCCCTTTGTGTTGTGCGCAGCAGACTCAAGGCTTCACCTATTCCTTATTTTGTGTATTTCCTCCCATCCACCTGCTTGGGTTGGTTCTGCATAGGCTGTTCTCCTCTGTGAGTACAAGTGAGTGCTTTGGCCTTTTTAATCCCTTTCACAAGTGTATGGATTGAGCCATGACTTGACCCTCTAGTTCTAACCTACCACCCCATTGCTAATGGTCAGCGTAGGCTATTCTGGTCAAATTTTGTGTCTTGTCAATGCAGAAGACATGTTGAGCTTCCTCCACATCTGTTACAACATGGATCCCAGCCAGTGACTTGGTCCTCCGTCCCACCATTGTGAATCCAGCTACATATTTACTTTATATCAGTCTATATTGTCACTTCACAACCTGGTCATTCAAGTGCTGCAGAGCCCAGGTGCCCTGTTTATCAAACAAAAATGTTAAAACCAAAACAAAGCAAAACAATTAATGTTTCATTTGAAAAGATGGTACATATATATGCAGATGTCTACATTTTTGTAGTAGAAAACGGATATAGAAGAAGAGGATCTAGAAATTCCTTCAAAATTTCAAGCACTCTACAGAAGAGAATTGTTGGGGCTAAAGAAAAATTTTCTTTGCCATTTTAAGTCACCGGAGAGAGAAATCAATGGACCCCAACTGTGCTCAGATGCACTATTTTCTGTAATCATAAACGTTAGGGTTGGAAGAGATATATTAGGTTTATCTAATCCATCTCCCTGTCATATAGCTTCATTGTTCTTTACTGTACATTCTCCACTGCCTTTCCTGATTCAGCTTTTAAAACCTGTACAGCTTAAAATAGCAGGTTAGAGACAAGAAGTTAGTAGTTAGCTTGGGCTTATTCTGTCCCCTCACTAAAATACAGTATTAGTGCATTCGTTCTGTAAGACTGTGACCTCTGTGTATTCTTGTCAGCTCCTTTGTGACATTGTATTTGCTTTACAGCAGTGAAAATACAAAAAGTTTAAGCCAATTCCGTTTGAGACATAAGTAGTTTGTCCCAGGTTTTTGCATCCATTTTAAAGAATACATATTTCTGTCTGATTATATATTGCTAAGTTCCTGTGATAAGGAACCGGGGGTGTAAAGCAGCAGTGCAAAGGAAGAATCCCATGGAAGGAGAAGGAGGGTTCACAAAAAGTCTGGTTGTCAGCCAGCCAATATTGTAAAAAATTATTCATATTCTGCACACAACACAGCTGTTAGGGGCTCAGGATCTGGGAGGTGGGAGAATCTAGAAACAACGCTTGAAACGATAAAAGGGAGCTGCAGAAAGACTTAGGAAACTGATCCATGTAATAATGAGAGGAGCAGTTTCTGAGACCCTGGAGAGCTGTGCATTAAATAATATACTATTTGTCAGGTAAAATACCTTAGGCTTGATACTGATCTCACCCACTCAGATGTTACAATGCTGCTTTTTCACTGACTCAGAGGAAGATGACCCTGATTTATACCATCACAGCTCAGAGCAAAGTTTGTCCCTTGCACTGGAACAGAAGCAGGTTATTAATGAATTCTGTTACAAGTTTAACCTTGTGGTCTCCGAAGATACTACATTTCATATGGTTTAGGGGGTTATGAGAGACAGTGAGATTAGGAAACAAAAATCCTCAGGGAAAAAAATTAAAATTAATTAATTCATTCTGACTTCTAACGTGTCCTAGGTCTTCTCATTCCCTGCCATTCTCTCAATGTCAAGGAGGTGTCACTTTGAGCGTTGCTGGCGTACTCCTGTTTTCTTCAAGAAGAGTATTTTTCCTGTATCACATATTCACATTTTCCAGGTGCTCGATTTTCAGCCCAGGCATTCTGAGACTTGCTGTTTCCAAGTTTGTTGTCAAACCCTCTTTTCTTTTCCCACCAGGGGATCTCTGATACCTGTTTTCAAGAAAGAAAGAGCAAGGGAAATTTCAGTAGTCTGTAACATAGAATGAGAGGATCACGGCAATTGCTATGACTACTGCTTTCATCTTAAGGCATATGGCTTGCAAGTTACCCATGCAATCACAAGGCAAGGGAGACGTGATGGCATAACAGATAAGGGGGATGAGGAGATCGACTGAGACCCACTAAAATCCCGCTTAGCCTTACCCATGATCAGCATCTCCATCCCATTTGACCAGGGGTGTACTTCACAAATCCATTTCTCACACAGTCTTTCAGAGGACAATCTGGTCTGCAACACCTTGCTCTCTGCTTTCTCAGACACAGCACTAATGTCACCCATCAATCCTTGGGACACTAAAATTGCAAACGGGGTATATTTTTCCCTTCTCTCCAAGAAACGAGATCAGATCACTTGCAAGGATGCATGTGCATTGACCTGGATTAGGTCAAAAAACTGCATGTGGAAATGGTGAGAGTCTGCTTTGGGATTGTTTCTCGACTGTTAGCTGTGCTTTTTGCTTGGTGACTTTCTCTTGTTAGGGCACAGGGTTCCTATATGTAATAATATATTTATGGAGTTCTTCAGGGCACTGTTCAACAAAGTGCTCTGTCCACATAAACAGGTTAAAAGTATAGAATGCAAACTCTTGGACTGGGACCAAACCAACGAATGACCATACAGGAAGGTAACCCCTGATGTGCAATGAGCTAGCTATTCCCACCAAGAAAAGAGAATTGGCATCATAAGTGCCAGTTCAATGCAAATATTAGATCAGTGCTTTACAGGGCAAGCAAGTTAGGAACTGCATTGAAAGGAACAGAAAAAAATAGCAAGCATTATTACACAACTCTTTAAATCAATGGTGCATCCATAGATTGCATGTGATACGCTGTCCTGATTCCCCCATCTCCAAAAGAGGAGTTAGAGAAGAGTAACAAAGTAACAGATGTCATAGAAACAGAGAAAAAATATATGAGGTTCTTCTTCCTGGAACATAAAGGAATGAGAGGAATATAAAAAAGTGTGCAACATCTGTTAAGGTCTTCTAACCTGCTGAAATTTGTAAGCTGGAGAATGTGTTTAGATATTCACATATATGGATGGGAACAGTCTTTTTTCAGTGGTGCCCAGTGATAGAACAAGAGGTAATGGGCACAAACTTGAACATAGGAAGTTCCATCTCAACATGAGGAGGAACTTCTTTCCTTTGAGTGGCAGAGCACTGTCACAGGCTGCCCAGAGAGGTGGTGGAGTCTCCCACTCTGGAGACATTCAAAACCCGCCTGGACGCTGTCCTGTGCAACCTGCTGTAGGTGACCCTGCTCTGGCAGGGGCGTTGGACTAGTCGATCTCCAGAGGTCTCTTCCAACCCTGACCATTCTGTGATTCTGTGATTCCTTGATCTTCTTTTTTTAATTAGCAATAACTATTAGAACAATACAAACTTCTGCCATCTATAGAAATTAAGAATCTGCCCTTGAATGTTGCTTGCTAAGATCTTGGCGCTGGTGATGGAGAAAAATGTCCAGTTCTGCACCAAAGGTCCTTTTTGGTCCCCCTGCTATAGCTGTCCATAGCAATGCAACTACTGTGGCATCTGAACTAATGAACGAGTCACTGCTATGTGCAGTTGTTATCCAGTCAATAGAGAGAGAGAGTTGAGGCTCCAGAGTTAAGCAGCTATAAAGTACAGGCAGATGCAGCTTTGGATGACAGGCATCTTCTTTCATATATTTTGATTTTCTCCCACTGCACCTTTCAGCAGACCTTCAGAACGAGAAGCCTTTCAAGGCATGTGTCTCGCTCCATTGACCCAACAGGGATCAGAGGAACCTACGTTAGAAGGTTGCTTTATCGAGCACTTCATATTTACCCGCAAGTAAGGAATCCAAGTGCGATGGACAGGATCCTAGTACTTCTGTTTTCCTCCATGGAAATGGTAATAGTTTTCCCCACTGGTAGCTGCTGCCTTTGTTTAGATTTTGTTTATAAGCATTTGCGGAAGGAAAGGAACAATTATGGAGTAACATGGAGTCTTTACCACCTCTGTAAATAATACATATAATTACGACATGTTCCAACTAATTTTTGCCCTGAGTTATTTTGACTTTCTGAATGGAACAATAGCAACAAAATAAATGACCGGGAATGGGTTTAATTCTAGTTAAAACAGCTAACACAAGTCCTGAGAAGTAAGCTGAGAATGGATGAACAAATTCTAGCAAACAGCACTATCAGATAACCTCAGAATTTCCAGTTCAGATCCTCCTTAACTCAAATCTTTCCAGGCCTGGTGTGTGTTTTGCTACTCTGATGCAACTGCTCTTTCTAGGCTATTAAAATTTAAAAGGCTGACATGTTATGTTTGAAATTTCAATCTACTTTCACACGGCAAAGTATGACCTGAGTAGGAAAGCAGAAGAACCTGCCATTTAGAGTGTCATTGGAGCCAGATTTTTAAAGGTACTTTTTTCCCTCTCTGAATTTCCAGGTTCTTAAACACCTTTATCTGGCCCTGAGGCTCTTTAAATGCAAATGATAGGCAGATTAATTCAGTAGCTCACTTGGAAGATTTAAAGAGAGGCAGAGAGGACCTGCCTGCTGGAACGCCGATCCTAAGGTACAGCTGTTCAAGAAATACAGCAAAGGACAGGTTTGAACGCAAGAGAACATAATGTACGAGTTAAATAGGTTCTTTCTGAGCTTGTAGCAGACTCGCTCATAGCTTTCACTCCTTTCCAATTTGGCATCTGGCCCTTCTTAAAATTTCTCTCTACTAACAGTGGAACAAATTTAAACCCACTCCAGAAGTACATTTAATTCAGAACTTGTCTTTTCCCTCCACCTTTTCTGATCGCTGCCCGGTTGTCAGGCAAAATAGTACTGCCCCACTCAGCAGAATGAGAAAGATACCAACCAAAATGCATTGCCCTCCACCTTCCAGAAACCATTCAGAGCTTTCTTCCATTAACAAGATATTCGTTTCAGCTGAAGAACATATCCACAGGGGAGTAACTGGTCCAGCTCATTTTCATGCTGATATATTTGCTTCTCTGGAAACTGCAGAGAAACAGCATCGTGGCTGCAGCACACAGCTTAGAAGCCACTAAAAGACACTCCTGAAAACAGGCATAAAAGGTTTCTGTCCCCAGATTCTCTACGCAAAGAGGCAGGACACACTGCAGAGCTATGAGATGACACAGTATCTTGTAGTCTGAGGCAGATTAATGTTGGTCTGCAGAGAAATTGGATTACTTCTGCTGACTGACTGAGTGCAAAATTTACTGAAATCTAAATTCCTGATTTCATCCAGGAAATTTGGACCTGGTCTCCAGCTAAATAAACAGCACAGAGTTTCAGTGAAATGAGTATGGGATCAGAAAGCATTACATGCACCTTAAAAATCGGGGAAGGAAGGCACAGCACCAGAGTTCCCAATTTCATGTAAGTGTGTGTTCATGGATTCAACTGATCTCTTCAAGATCAGTAGTTATAAACTCATCTGCTGGACACTATATTACTTAATAATAACTAACAAATGGTGACAAACTTATTGTCACTCTCTAGAGTTACTAAGCAGGGGTCCACAGTTGCATGGGTCTTATTTTAAGAGTTCTCAGATTGCAAAAGGTTGAAAATCATTGTCATAGGTGATATATTTTTTCTGTGAGAAATGGACCGAAATAAGTACAAACTGACTAGCTATTGTTTGTCTAACTGTTTCACATCTTTTTTTCAGAGTGTAATTTATATTGCAGTTGACAGAAAGTCAAGTTTCAATAGACAAGAACATCAACCAAATCCTTTGTGCTGTGACACTGCAAAAGTTTACTGCTCACTGAAGATCTCCAATGTAATGATGATATTCTAAATATGTCAGGGAAACATTAATGACAAGTGTCGCTGAAGACTGAGAAGAAGGTAAACAAAACCATGCTGAAATGGGTGTGGCAAAACCAAACAGTTGCTGGCTTTACAATTAATTTTATAAATTAAAGAACGGAATGATTTTTCCCAAGTTGTTGCAGAAATGTAGAAAAAACAGAGAGTAAATAAGAAACATACCCATTTAACTTCCTTCCTTCTTTTCATCCTTCTTTCTGTTTCTCTTTCTCTCTGTTTCTGTTTCTCTCTTTCTCTTTTCCCCTTCCTTCCTTGCTTCTTTCCTCCTTCCCTCCCTCCCTCCCTCCCTTCCCTTCCCTTCCCTTCCCTTCCCTTCCCTTCCC
>RSEF01000003.1:119730085-119794975 GCA_003993805.1 Himantopus leucocephalus
AAACCTTATCGCTCTCTACAACTACCTGAAAGGAGGTTGTAGTTAAGGCAGGTGTCAGTCTCTTCTCCCAAGTGACAACAGATAGGACAAGATGAAATGGCCTCAAATTGTGCAAGGGGAGGTTTAGGATGGATATTAGGAAAAATTTGTTCACTGAAAGAGTTGTCGAGCATTGGAACAGGCTGCCCAGGGAAGTGGTGGAGTCACCATCCCTGGAGGTATTTGAAAGATGGGTAGATGTGGTGCTGAGGGACATGGTTTAGTGATGGACTTGGTAGTGTTAGGTTAACGGTTGGACTTGATGATCTTAAAGGTCTTTCCAACCTAAATGATTCTATGATTCTATCATGGAAATAGAGAAAATATGAACAGTATATGCATGAAATAAGAAATATGATCACTGAAATATGATTATTGGATTATTAGCAATCATTGTGCAAGCTATAGTTAGTTAACTTTACGGATTTGAAATCATTGGAGGAAGGATTTCAGCCACATATACTCCATTTACTGGTATTATATGTGACATACAGATATCTCAGTGGATTTAGTATTTTTAAATGGAGACTGGGAAGTTAAAATTCCTGGATCATTTCTATAAAAAACAATATACAAGAAAACCTCATCACATTTCCACTGGGTTTTTTTTTTTTTTGCATTTATCTCTCAGGGTGTACAAGCCAACATTTCAATGAGCCCATTAATTTGGGATGTTTGAACTGTCTCAATTTTAATCCATGGCATAGAAAAACTCAGTATTAGTGGACAAAAGCAGTCTGTGGTCCTTAATACCTAGGAATGTTTGCACCTGAGGAATTTTATCCATTTCCATTCATGAAGTAAGCAGTGCGTCCAGGGTATCCTCAAAGGCATCCCAGACACACTAAGGCATCTGCTTTCAAGAATCACGAGTGAACCAGGGTGCTCAATGGGCTGGATCCTGCTCCATGCAGTCACTAGAGATGAAGGTGCAATATCTCAGCTAATTCAGAATACAAGATGATCTGAACATGGCCCATCTTTCTCTCTTTTTTTCTGCATTTCTGCCTCTTTCTATATCTACCTAGGCTCCAGCAGCCCTGGAGAAACCAGGCTCAGATACCAGTGGCAGCACTTTGCAAAATCCCACTGTGGGTCAGGCTTTGATACCCTGCAAACCTCAGGTCCCGTGAAGCCACACCACCTGACTTCTGCCCCTGCCCTCATTTGACACGGTCCACTCCCTGAACATGTGAACTATTTCAAGTCAAGAGAGTTTGACAGGCAGGAACTAAGTTATCACGTCTTCAACCTTTTCCAGGGAAGAAGGATGAAGCATAATGTGACTCTTTTCACTAGAATCTGTTCTATTTACAAACACTTTTCTCTGCTCTTCTATTTCAATCCCATATAAACAATTATTAGAAACACAGATTTATTTCTTCCAAATGTAATTGTGTTCTGCAAACCACTCGAGTGCTGTTGACCATGACTAATGTTAGCTGGCAAGGCTCGCAGGGGACGCTGCTTTTGGAGGTAGCTAGATCTGCTTGTGGCATTTCCCTTGGAGAAAAAAAAAAAAGAAGCTGAAAAATTATGCATGAAATGTACCTTACAGTCTGAAAAACACTGGTTTGCTATTACTACCTAGAGTAAAACAAACACACACTGGGAAAAAACCTCTTATGTGGGAGTCCTTCATTTATAAGAAGGTTATGAGTACATTATAATTGTAGAGAAGTGTTGTGAAAGCTTTTTAACCAAGGACTTCCAGGTCACTGTTACCCAATAATTAAAATGAATTAAATTTGCCTTTATTTTACTTTCTTTCTTTACTTTATACTTTACTTTCCTTGTGTGGGTGTCTGAGCACAGGTGAAAGCTCAACAGTTTAAATGTAGGCATCTGCTTTGGGTAAGCTGAATCACACTATAGATTCCACTGGTTGCATGACAGAGCAAAATTTATAGGAAGTTAATTTTTAAAATTTGTATTTACACATATGACTTAAAAAAGGAGAAATATAAGATATTGCCATCCTTTTTTCTTTTTATGTATAAAGAAATATGAGCTATTCTATGATTCTATGAACTGATATTAAATTCAGGACATTCAAGTGAAGTATAATTAAGATAGCTGCAAAAACTGCATATAAAAACAGTTTTATTAAAAATAATTATTTTCTTTATTTAGTATTATATAGCAATTTACTTGCTATAGAACAACATTTAATTTCATAAATACTCTTTACAACTGGGGTTTGGTCCATTCTAACATGAGATCACTGACAATATCAGGACCTGGCTCCAAAACCATCCTTCTGGTGGTCACTGTTGTTTGACAAGTTAATTATTAATCCAAGTGCATACAAACATGAATATGCGGCATTTTGATAGTAATTAAAGGCCAGTGAAAAATGTTTTTTTAGTCCCCAACATTTTCAAGATTTGTGAAATGGTGACATTTTCCAAGAAAACAGAAATAAAACAGCCAACGGTAAGAGTCCAAAGAAAGTGAGAAAACTGATCTACAGTCAAAGCATGAGCTAAGATCACTGGGCTCCAGAAAGCACTTATAGACCTGCCAATGACTGTTCTATCAAAACAAATCTATTTCTTAGTAAAGTTTTTAATTTCTGAAAAAAAACATCATTTTTTCTGAAAAGACCCAGGCTCGATTCATGCATTCATTCATTCAACATTATCCAAAATACAAATGTTCTGGAATTCAGTGTCCCTGCAAGCAAGGTAAGAATGACTTCCATTTTACCAATAGAACGGTAGGAAATACAGTGGCTTTTCCAGGGTTCAGGGGAAGGTCACATAAGAATCAGCTACTATAAAGTATTTATTCTGTAAAACATGCTCATTCTAGCATTACTTCATTCTCTAACCACTTTGCACACCCTTTTTCTTCTTCAGTCTCACTGTTGGGTGTTGTTACTGTCAAATATTTTAATCTTTCTGGGGCTGTATTTTCTTTTTAAATATTTGTAGAAGGACTTATGCAACGGAGTGCTGAAAGTTGACTGTGTTCTCTAGACAGGAAGATAATAAATAACATTGAGAAGAATGCTGATTAGAAATCAGTTTTATTGGCTCCCAAACTTGCCCACTCACAAGTTCACTTCTTTCTGGGGAAGTGCTTTAATGACTAAAACAATATGCAAAAGAAAGACAATATTGATGGCCCTAATGGAGGTTGTTAATCACTCTGGTTTTCCAAACTTATTCAGGGGACTTGAGAAGCACTAAGGTTCCCATCTATCAGCCTTGCATTGCAACAGAGGTTGAGGCATCGAATGCCCAATTGTCTCCTCAAAACAGACATTCCTAAACTCATGAATACATATTTTTGAAAACTTTATCCACAAAACTTTGAAGTTAAGTAGGAAAACACTTAGAAACTTAGCTACAGAGAAAGAGTTGAGAAAAGGATGTACACATAATTTCTGTCTGGAGGTGAAATGAATTTTAAAGGCCTAAGTGAGATGTAGGAGGGCTGTATCCCACCCTTCATCATAACACATACATACATGGGAAGAGATTTAAGGCTCCCCAGACCTCTTTTAATTCATTATTTTCATGCTTGTTAGTGCTCCTCACTGCAAAAATCGGTTTCAGGAGGGATCTGTTGAATACCTACATATATGTATATGCATATATGTGGCTTTTTGCTCTATAATTTCTTTGTTTATAGTTGAAAATCCAGCAGCTGTTGCCAGAAATAAGGGAGATACTACTGAAAGACAGTGCTATACAAAGATATTGTACAGAAAGCTAATGGACTTTATGAAGGTCATAGAATGAAGTAGAATAAAAGTAGAAAGAGAATAAAACATTCCAAACTGTAATTTGAGCATGACATATGAATGAACTTTAAAGCATATAGTTCTTGTACCCAAAAGTGATCCCAGGTATTGTTTGATATGTCCACTATTGAAATTTCTTCTTATTTGAAATTTATGAAACGTAAGTGGGTGTTTTGCACTAGCATCTGTGGAGATCAAATGTAATCCTTATTAAAATCACCATGAAAATGTATAAATAGTCCTGTTATTTATATCAATTGCATAGAATTTTATGATCAGAACTGTATCATTCATGATTGCACATATCAGAGATCAAGTGAAAAATATGTTTTTGGAATGGTACACAGTTCATTGTTGTTCTTTTAATCCATAGAGTTTTATGAGCTTTAGAAGGGACTCCATATAAAATTAGACAACATCCATCCAAATAAAATGCTTTCAGAACTCAACAAAAGGGGTGAATCTCGGCGGATACTCAGCTTTGCAGTGCTTTCCACTGCTCAAGGGTGCACTGCCGAGGTCCTTATTCCTAAAGAACGCTCTAATGATTCTTTTTGTTAGCTAAAAGACTAAAACATAAAAATGACTGTAAATATTTATCTGTCATTACAGGGGCAGATCTCTATAAAGAACAAGATAATCACTGTGCAATATTTACATATTTATTTCAAATGCAGTAAAGGCTTTCTTCTAAACCTAAGGCAGTGACAATAGTCTTTCATACTCTTTAAGTGAGGAGCCAATTTAAGTGGAGTTTTTATTCATTGAGCCTCCCAACTTATGAATGATTAATAAACTCCCAAGCCTGCCAAATTATGAGTGTTTAAATAGAAATAAAATACTCAGATACAATAGATGGGATTCATTTAACTTTTTATGTTTCATATTGTAGATGCCTCCTATTGAGCTAGTCCCTCAGTCATCATCAGAAATAGGAACTAGGATCCACCTCAGCCCACTGTAGAGGTTAAAAACAGTTCAGATGAATGATAAAAAAAAATGATACTACTTATTTCTCACATCTGATAATTCTATTCAAGTTCGGTGGTTGTTAAAGTCAATAAACCTGGAGTCTGTTGGAGGTCTGTAAGCTGCTGGAGCTCCATCGTTTTATGTAAAACTACAGTGATTCACAACAGGAGGTCTGACCCAGGGATTTTTAAAAGTCAGTGAATTCAATAAATTTCGAGGTCAGCATGGTTTGGGAGGGGCAAAGTTTTTATTTGCTACAGCAGTTTAATTTACCCCACAACCACTCACCACTGCCACACTTAAAACAGAAAGTGTTTAAAAGCTCAACAGCAGACTATACACTGCCTCTTTAAAACAGATTGGTGGTGTTAGTAAGGTGTCAGGCACCAAGGTAATACTGAACAAAGCTGCACTTATGGCTCCCATAAGGCACTTATAATTAACGTACAGTAACAGTATTCTCCATAAGAGATCCCATTCAATGCATTAAGGCATTTTAATGACCAAAATGTGTGAACTTTCCAATTTGCTGCCAGATTAAACCTTACTTTACTTTGATGCCCATGACTTGTCCCTGAATAGACCCTTTTCTCATCCAGGTTCTTATGCAAAGTTAGCACCTTGTAACAAATTTGCATATGTCACAACAGCTACTTTAAAAAGTCACATTGCTCCGGCAAGCAGACTCAATGAAGGACAAATGACAAAAAATTTGGGACCTGCTTTACCATTTCATAAGCAAAACAAACAAAACTAAGCTCTTGATGGAAACTCAGAAGAGTTTTAGTCTCAGGAACCATGCCAGTAGTTTCCCAATGAAATTTCTAAGTATTCCAGTGTTATCACCATGCACTAGATTCAAATATGGTTTGCTGGTTTGCTCTAAACATGGTTACCTCTACCTTGGACTTGCTGTATCCAGAGCAATAAGTTAATACAGGAGATGATCTGCTTAACTATGAGGCGCAGCAGACCCATTCGTTCCCAATGCTTCTCAAGGTTCTCTGAGTAATTTTGTCATGGGATTATCCCAGAGACCAAGGGACTCAATCCTCCTGCCTGTACTTAATCCATGAGGGTTTAGCTGAGAAGCCTTCTTTGGCAGGCATGTAGTGTTTCCCAAAGAAAAAAAACATGCAGGAGTTTTACAGGTGCATGCATTTCCCATCAGCATTTAACATGGTGGATAGAGCCTTACTCCAACACGTGGAGGATGAGCAATGACGCTCTTGCTTTCAGTAACTAACACAGGACACTGTAATCATGTGCAAAAACACAGATGTCCACAGATGACTTGCCTAAAGATGCAGATTCTGCTAAGACTGTTAAGAGTCACATCAAATATTTCAAAGCAGTGCTTCAAGAAAAAAATCCAGAAACATCAAAATTACCCCTTTTTCCTCAAATTCACAGCAGTGGTTTAAAGTAAAAAAAAAACAAATAAAATAAAGAAACCAGCAGACCCTTGAAGTCAAAACAGTAGTCCCCTTCTGTGAGTGCTTACCTTACCTCACCTCTAGTTTTAACTCTCCTGGACTGTTTTTTTATTCCTCTTATGGATGATTACGTGTTTGTACTCATAGGAGGACAATACAGGAGAACCACAAAACTGTCCAGTGCTACAAGTGTGCAACCAGAAATAAACCTTCCTTGATTTTCTGTCATATGGCTTCCAGCCTCAAGCACTTGTTTTAATCTCTGTCGCTTTCCCAAGTGCATCCAAATGTTTATGTCTTTGTTGTCCTTCCTGTGACGTTTCTCTTGTTTTCTGACTGAACTTCTGCTACGGAAGCTTTGTGGCCTGTGCTGAACAGCGCTTTGAAGAAGCTTCATCTGTTTTTGCAGCATTAACTCCCAGTACTGCTGCAGTACTGATCTCAGGCACTAACTCTAATTATATGACTGAGTGTAGGCAATAAGGAGCAAGCAATACTTTCAGCAGATTCACTTTGTGAGGAATCACATTCATCTGGGTCAAAACGACCTGACAGTTACTTCTACGTGCCATCTGTTTCTGTATAACTCATACACTGTTTCTCAGTGCAACATTAACCCTTCTCCTCATGTTTCATTGATTATCTTAGATTGCTCTTTGATAGGGCATTTTGCAAAGGCCAAACCCTGTAAAAGCCTTGACACTAGAAAGGCTCAAAGCCACAGTAATTTTTACTGTTTCAGGGGAGAGAGCCTATCAGTACATTCTTATCAATGGCATCATTAATATATAGAATCATAGAATCCTTGGAAGGGACCCATAAGGATCATCAAGTCCAACTCCTTGCTTCTTGCAGGACTACCTAAAACTAAACCACGTGACTAAGAGTATCATCCAGATGCTTCTTGAACTCTGACATCATTAGCATCGTCACATTTCAAGAGAACCATAAACGTTCATCCTGTTTCAGGAAGACAGGCAATATCAAAACACAATTGAAACTGATAACAATTTATTTACTCTTATCATTCACCATGTCTCAGCTGCTCCTGGACCTGTAATCCCCAATGCTTCTGCCTTCATTTTCTTGGTTTCCACTTAAGACTCCACAACCAACAGCTTTCCTAAAACATTGTCATTGCCAAGCTTTTGTTGGTAGGCAGCACTTGAATTAAGCCTGTTCTGAATTGTGCCTCACAAAATTCACGGGAATAGGTGTATGCCATCTCCCAGTGGTTTCTGAGCTGCAGGCTATAGGGTAATGGCTGCAATTACAAAGGGAGTATTTATCCTCCTTTTATCATTTTACTGTTGACACTGATAGCAGTGGACATTAGCCTCTGGAGGATAGCCTTTATAAAGTCCTCCCATCAGGACCTTTTCATTTTAGAAGTTTCATATTCCTGAAATATTCCTCAATATTTCAGATTCACCTTTTTTAATGTGTCTTTGGCCACGTCTGAGAAGAACACACAGTTGCTGAAGTCCCATCCCTTCAAACAGCAGCTGTTCCAGATGTATCCCTATTTTCCCTGTGTCATTCTTACCACCAATTTACCTGGTAGGGACAAATAAAAAAAAAATTAAAAATTAGATTCCATGCCTTTGGTTTTCTGGAACCACTGTGTGTGCTGACCCAGCATGCATTGCATGGGGGCTGCTGTGGGGAGCAGGAATTGACCAGGAATTAGAGTGGGATCACAAGCGTTTCCCCAGGTGAAACAGCTTCGGGGAAAGAGAAACAGAACGGGGCAAGCAAAGAGTCAGGGAGTCAGGATGTATTTTTGGATCTGTTGGCTATGATGGCAAAGTCATGGCAGCTAGTACAGTCCCTGGCCTTCTCCACAGGCCGTGATTTTCTTCCTCTCCTGCTCTGCAGCACCAAGTTGCCACACTGCCACTCTTCATGAGGCTGCTCTGTAACCAGGGCCGCAGAAATACAGGTTGCATATAGGTTAAATAAAACCCTTTAAAATGAGAACGAAAACAGAATGAAGCTCTCCAAGCAGTGTAGCTGAGGAGGTGGGGATATGTGTGATACGTGCAGGAACAGAAGGAGAAGGCACGTATTTCTGAAGCCAGTTTTACTATCAAAAGTAACATTTTGTGAATCCACCCTCTCCTTAAGCATCCCGTTCAACCAGCTGGTGCTACAGCACACCAGGCTTGGGGCTTGTTCTTTTTCTCACCATCCTTGTGTGTGCCTTCTACAGTTTCTATATCTTTCCTCAAGCCTGTGTTTGTGCTTTGCGCGTTTTTCTATGTTTCTATCAGCTGTCTTGTCTTGTGTCTTATTTTTTCTCTCCCTCATTTAGTTTCTCTTCTGCCTTCCTGGCTTGCTGCGTTCTCCTGGCTTCCTTCCAGCTTTGCAGCAGTATTTGTCCTCACAGCATCTTGCAAGGTTCATTGTGCAGCTAGGTCTTTTTTTCCTAATTTGTTAAAAATCCTAGGTTTTCCTTTTAGACCTATCAGCCTTCGTTTCCAAGTGCAACATTTTCAAGTGTACAATTGAAACACTCCCACCAACATCTGCTCACCTATTAAAAATGCTGCATTTTGCCATTCAGAATAAAAGCCTTTCTCTGTAGAGATGCTGTACAGAAAAACACAATTCTGCTAATAAGAAATAGAAGAGCAGAAAATTTCTCTAGGGGAAACAACTCAGCTAAAACCGAAGATAAAAAATATAAATATATCTCTCCAACCTTGGATCACCAACAATAAGATGGGACCTGGAAGAGCAAGTAAGACACATCCTTCAATTAACTTTTAACTTAAAAAATAAAGTAACTATTCCTATAACAGAGCTATAAAAACTCTTGTTTCTATGACAAGAATTCTCACGACCCTTAGTAATAAATGGAAGTTAGTTCATAGCATCCTCTTAAGTAGACAGACATTGAGCACAATCCAGTTTCCTAAATACATGCAGCTAAATAGACTCCTCATTTTGGGTGCTGTAGGACAGCCCACCCAACTCTGGCTGCTGCGTTAGAAGAGTACTGGTTTCTTTTAAGTCCCGTGTCCTGTCTGCCAGCCTTGTGCAGATGTCTGGGATACTCAGTGGTGCCTTCAGTCGTGTCCCGTGCCTAAGCTTAGGCAACTGAGGCAAACCTGTATTGTAAAATATCTTTTGTACCATGTACGGAAGACCCAGAGGAGATCAAAACTAAGTCTTCCACAGGTGAAGTCAAGCTGCCCTTACATAGAATCCAGTGTGATCTGAGATGCCCCTGGACACTTCACATCTGCTCTTCCTTTTGTCCCATGTCTTATCTGCCAGCCCCATCCATGTGGATGTCTTGGATACTTCAGGCTGTCTCAGATGGCACCTCTGTTTACACAACCAGGCCACACTCACTAAGGTGCAATCACTGTAACTAATTAAGCTGTGTCAGCTCCTGTTACAGTCATAGAATCATAGAATCATAGAATTGTTAAGGTTGGAAGGGACCTTTAAGATCATCAAGTCCAACCATTAACCTAACCTGACAAAACCACTTCTAAACCATATCCCCAAGTACCACGTCTACCCTTTTTTTTGAACACCTCCAGGGATGGCGAATCCACCCCCTCCCTGGGCAGCCTATTCCAATGTTGGATAATCCTTTCAGTGAAAAAATTTTTCCTAATATCCAACCTGAACCTCGCCTGGCTTAACTTGAACCCATTTCCTCTCGTCCTGTCACTTGTCACTAGGGAGAAGAGGTCAGTCCCCACGTCTCTACAACCTCCTTTCAGGCAGTTGAATAGTCAATAGATGTCTAATCAATACAGTCAATGGCACGAAGAGAGTGATTCAGATCTCCCAAAAGGAGGCACCTACTAACTGATTTGCTGAATTACCCTCTAGGCTCTGCTGGCTAGATTGATTACATCTCTGCTTAGAGACTTGGTTTCCATGTAGACGTTTACATGCAGACCCTTGTACTGTGTTGTCTGAACTTCAGACTGAACCCTGCCACAGAGGCCATCAAGCATGCTAAATATCTCATTGGTTGAATTCCAGAAAAGAAAGTCTTTCAAATCCTAGACTTGTTTCAGAAATCTGGAGTGAAGTGGCACATCAGGGCTCAGTTCAGTCATATACACAGAGGTGTCTAATGCCCTTTGATATGTGCTAGGGTGTCCAAAGATAACCAGATGGAGCTGGCAGATGTGACACTGAACCTACAGGAGACCTGTGTGTTTTGGAATGACAACCTCAGGCCAGGCAGGATAACCCCAGACATCTCAGTTGGGACTAGACACCTACGCTCAGTGCAGATGTACCATGGCCACCTCAGAAAGTCTATATTAAATTACACAATTATTATAATAAGCACCACATCTCAGTTTTGACCACATGACAATCCTTCGTCTCCTCAGTAAGCACACGAAACTGTACTGCTCTGACCTTGGAAGGCTCTCTTGGAGGAAGTTGCACAGTTTCCCACTATAATAATTTACAATTAAGAATTTTTTTTGGTTTGGTTTGGTTTGGTTTTTTTTTTTTCCTACAATGCATCAATTGTGAGGATCAGACGATCTCAAAGTACAATTCAAGCATCCTGACTTCACCTAAGGCTGGATGTGCAGCAATGCTCCTTTTTTCATGGACTAACAATTGTAAGTATTTTCTTTACTTCCTTGCCTCCTTTGATGATGTGAGCCTTCCTGTTTCTTTGGTGTTCTCCATGTCATCCCATTCATATCTTTATTTCCTTTCTAAAACATTATGCAGTCCCCAGTGAACGCCTCTCCAGTCTGTCCTCCACAATTTCCACTCAAATTGGAGGTTATCCTCCTGCCCAATCTAGGTGTTTGTTTCTTTCTGATATTTCTATTCCCAGGCTTTCCTATCAGCCAGTTGAAATGCACGGATGACATTAGGTGCTTAGGTATAACACAATTGCCTCTCTGCAAATATGCTGTTAATGGAGCATAAAATGTACTTGATACAAAGCATGTATTCCTTGGATCCTAGATAAGTCCTATGGCAGGCACGTCAGCATTATCACTGTGCCTAACCAGCAGTTACAAGAAACCCAGTGAAATTCTGAGCATGATGTAGTGCTCCATGTTTCTTTCACTTTCGGGAAAATAAACAATTATGGCCAAAATCCAGCCACAAGATGTTATTGCAGAATTAGATATGTCTTGAAGTTATTGTTGCTGACGGTGGCTGAGCTTTCCCACACCAAGGTCTCACTACTCCTAAACTTGTGAAACAAAGTAATATTTGTACAAATTCAGTACACCTATATAGTAGGGCTGACATTATTTCTCACTATAACGAAACTGAAATAATCAAAAAATCCATCTGTATTCCTAGAAAATATTCAACTTCTTTTAAAAAACAGTTTTTCTCTTTTGGCTCCCAATTTACCAACATCATTTTTCCAGCTGCAGGTGACCCGTTCATCCCTTGTGCTGAACTTTTTCACCTTCTAACTGTCCTCATTTTGAGCCTATGTGAGTCAACAATCTCTGAAGATGGGCTTAGATTTAAAATTTTCATTTTGCTTTTTGTGTTTTTCTTGTTCTAATGGAATATTTCCATCTTGAACATCTTGGCCAGGTGAAGTCTTTAGCACTACAGATATGAGCTTGTGTGTAATATTGGTGGCCCTACTCAAACCAATTGCAAATGACTAGAGAGCTTTGATCTCCTCAGGGAGAGAACTTTGAAGAATTACTTACTTCAGCCCTCTTAATTTTTGAAGTAAAAGAAAGGCTTATCTCAGACTCCAGGACTGGCAATGCAGACCCAGACGCTGAGCCCTGAGGAGTTAGAATCCCGGGTTGTTCAGCTGGAATATTTTCTTTTGACTTCTTTTGTACTGCAGAGAATATACTCCTGGTCTAGCTCAAGATTAATAAGTAGGGATTTCTTTGTTAGAAGTAGCATTTATTTCAGTGAGATTGCTGGTAGAATGAGATACTATTCAGTTTTCACACGGTGGCAGAATCCAGCCACCAGGTGCGACACCTCTTACCCTAGAAAGGCATATGCCTTTCTCATGTCAGATGTTATTTATGGCTATGGTCTACTTGGCCTTAGTGTTCTTACGCATGTGAATGCACGTTTGCAATTGTAACAGTCGGAGAACCAGACCTTAGATGATGAAGACTGGAAATCACAAATAAAACTTTGCTCAGTAAAGCCACAGCCATCTGAGAGAGGCGACCCTGGGAAGGATGGAGCTCTGATCTGGCTGCAGTGGGAGTGAAGGACAGTGAGTGCCCCAGATCTCCCTCTGGGAATAGTCACACTTGTCCTGCAAAGCTGGAACGTTCACTGATCTCCACCATCCTTTCCCACCCGTGTGTTGGCAGGAGTCCCTGCTCTGCTGTTGGCATGGGGAAGTGAGAGTTTATAATCTGCTTTAGCACAAAATCACCTCACTCAGATGCAACTGCTGCTGATGTAGTTGAGCTAACTTCTACCTGTCTGTCAAAGGAGTGGTAGATCCCATAGCTCAGCTTTAGGGTCAGCAATGGGATGGCAGCAAACTGAGGGGGTTTTGCAGCTGTAGCGTGACAGCAGAGGGAATGGGAGGTGTTATTCAAGGGCTGGGGCATGGAGTTGGGAGCTACATAACAGTAAAATTAAGCGGAAACAATACATCAGATTCATTATTAAATTGTAATGAAATATGAACACTTTGATGTCTTTTGATTTATGCTTGTCAGAATGTAAAGTTTGACAAATTATCTCTTCTGCTTATACCACATGTGGAGCTGTGGCTATGGTAATTTATGACTATTAGGATCCAATGAAAAGTACTTGAAGGGCCCAGTCCTTCCATAGCTTGGAAACTATGGAAGTAGGTGCCCAGAAATACCTGAGAAACAGGTCTAAGAAGGATTGCATGGAGAAACACAAGCCAGATCTTATATTTGACTTTTCGCCAGTGTTGGTGGGAGGACTTTGCTGTCCTGCCTGAGCACAGTGCATAATCAAAGTGTGGGAAGCACTGGGATACAGAAAAGCCCTCAGGTATCCAAAGTATTAGATTAAATAATGTCAGCACAATTTGCATTTTAAACATCTTTATGGGGACTCTGTGGCTTTTGAATTGCTATATTGGATAACAAAATAGACTAAATTAAATGTCTTACATTTTGTGCAGCAGTACAGTTTTTCAGCTCACTGATTAAAGGGGGCTTCTTCCTTTCCCTCTTTCATTCAAAAAAAAAAAAAAAGAAACATGCAATTTAATTTAATTCTTTGTCGTAGCCAAGGAAAAAAATTATCTTAAGAAAACATGCATTTCAGCCGTGTTCTTATTCATTTTTGAATCATTGCAAATTCCACTTTCAGCATTTTTTAATTGGAGTGTAATGGTGCACCACTAGATTTCATAACCTTGCAGTCTGACTTTTATCATCTTTTATCATTTCTCTTAAAGATCGAATTCAGCAGGAGATATGGCTGTTTCTATTAAGACCGAATTAGACCCATGGATGGATGAGAATAATGTTAGATACACATTACCAATCAGCAGGGCTCAATGCGCTCATGGTGTAGTTTCCTCCATTATACTATTCTTTGTCTCTGTATTTGCAAGTTGTATCTGTCTTGCAAAACCACAGTGTCCAACAGTTGAAGCAACACTGATTAATCACTTGGCTCTACTAACACCCAATGTGAAATCTATATTGGTGTTTAACAATCCAAAACGATTGGATTCCACCTTATAAGATTTTTTTTTTGCTTTCAAAAGGTTCATTTCATCCAGTAAAATTTACTGTAAAGTGCAGAACTGCCTATGTCGTAATCAGTATATTCACATCTTGGGACCGTGCTCCATCGCTTTCATGAACCTCAGTGTACCTACAGATTGGTTAAATTTAGTTTTCCAGAGCCAGCAAGTGATTTGCAACTTTAATAATCCCAGAAATCATCTGAATTTACTTCAGCCCTCACAGTTTGATATCGCAGGTAGTTTTTGCATAAAAGTTCCAACATTTTAGGCGGGAGGTAATCACCATACTCCACAGAGGGAGCCGCTCTAAACTTAATCAGTAACAAGACAATTAAAAAGGAAGTAAAGCTATTCAGAATTAGCTTGCAATGCCCACAAATGTTAACATGGAGAGGCAAATGGAAACAGAAAACAGCATTTATAAGTTTTCTAGACACATATTTTCCCTTACAGGTGGCTTAATACTTGGGAAAACTCAAAAACAGATTTGAGTAGGGAGCAAACTAAGTCAACTTCCACAAGGAAGCTGAGTTGCTAACTTTTTTTTATTGTTGCTGTTCTGGTTAGGAGAAAAAAAAAACAAAAAACTAACATTTTCTGCGTAAGATCCATGCAACTGTTTAGATTCTTTATAGTGTATGTATTATGTTTTTATATGCTACATAATATTTTAAAATATAATTTTAAAATATTTGACATAGATGGAAAAAGTAAAATATTTTTACCCTATTTTACCCCCAAAATACCAAACCAGATAGTTTTAAGAATGTTGTAGACGCTTGCCTTTATACTGAATAGATACAACACTCACTTTCACTGAAACTTAATTTCTTAACCGAAATGATCATGCAAAAATTTCCAAGGCCACTCAAACCCCAATAACTGTGAGAATTCAGAGCGGTAGACACATGAATACAAAACCAGCTGCAGTCATTCCTGACCTTTACTTCTTTGTTTCTATTGTTTCTTTTTCATCCACTCCCACAACACCTAGAAGGAGGTATTTCAGCTCTACATTGCCCTGGATTTTTTCCTGGTTAGAGACAGACAACAGACTTGCTCAGTGAGCTTGTGGCCCTTCTTCACTACATCTCATGGTGGCAGAGACTGGATGCTATCCAGAGCTTGGGAATGGGCTTCAGCTCTGCTTGGCAGCAAGGAAAAAAATAACAAGAGCTGTGTCAAGTTGCTATGACCTAACAAAACCCTACATCTCAGCCTGAAAATGCCATCTTCATGCCTCTGTTAATGCCCTACTGGAAGACATCAGTATATATTTAAGGAGCTTCCCTATCTTGGTGGACACACTGTGATTTGACTTTTTGTCAAAGTCCTGGCTATACTTGAGTATCATTTTTTCAGAGTTGGTTGCATGATCTTCTGGATCAGAGAGGGGCTGAAGAAGACCATGAGAGTATCAGTGGTTCCCAATGAGAAGGCACTGGTGCAGATCAAACCCCCTACCAGCCGTTATGGGCTTCCTTTAGGCTGTCAGAAATGTCTGGGAGCAGGAGGCTTTCCAGTTACTGTGGAATCTTGACTTATGTCCTGATTTGCGGTAAAACAGAACCAACAGGACAACATGGTTCTTCACTAAGCTGTGTTTCTCAATAACGTTCACATTCAGCTCAGCCAGCCTTAATTTTGCCTAATCCACTTTGCCTATCTCTAATTATGCTGTCTGGAACTTCATAAAGCAAATGAACATCTGTGCCATTGCAATCCCTCCCAGCTGTCCCCACCTTCGTTTGACCCTGTCATAGGCTGGCACCACACGTACAGGAGTGGAGAAGGGAGGCAGGAGGTGCATAGTGCAAGCTCGTACTGACTCCAGCAGGATGGCACGGGCAGCCTGTATTTTGCCTGTGCATCCTGCTGGAGTCAGTCACAGACAAAATACAGGCTGCCCGTGCACAGAACGGTCAGTAGGAATTTTACCAAAGACATAGGAAAAAAAAAAAAAAAAAGTAATTCACTGGCTGCACATTGACCCAGAGCAGACACAAGCTGAAGAGCCCAGGAAAAAACGAGGGCTGAAAATTAGCTACCATTAAACACTCCATCTGATGCTTTATTGACTGCAAGTAGATATGCCGGGTTTTATGTTAACAGTAACCCTGTGGAACAGAAAAAACAAAAGAGTAATTGCAGAAGGTACTTGTGCTTGAAGCCAGCCAGCTCACCTTCCACAGTGATGGGCACTGATTGAGAAGGAAGACAGCAGTGTCATGAAATGGATGTGTTGATTCACAGGTTACCTCATGCACTGGCAAGACTGACACTCTTCTTCTGCTTCTTCAACAGACTTTCTGTAACCTTTAATATGTTGTTTGAGTCTCATTCAAAGTCTTTTGAAGTCACTTTGAAAAACTGACTGAGAGCTGAGACTGGAACTCATAGCTATAGCGATGAGGATTTATTTTCTTTCTACCATGTGCATCGGGGGAAAATAGATATGCTCATCACTGACTTCGAGATATGAATTAAAAAAAAGGGAAAAAAAGGTTAAGAGGTGGAAAAGGAGAAAAAATATCACTCTATCCTTGTGTCTGACTGCTCACCAACTGATGGTTGACAGCTGATCTCAGAAAAAAAAATTAAAGCGGTGTTGCCCCATTTCAGCCACTGCTTTGCAAAAGCACAGTTACTCTCATGAATAAAGCTTGCATGAAATGTTTTTGTAACCTCTCCAAACAGCCCAAATCAATTATATTAGTGGAGTGCTGTCATGTAGAAATACTCTGTAAGCCTCATCAGTAGGTTGAACTGCAGCCACGGCAGCTCTGGAAGTGAAAAGAAATCTCCCGTCCTCACCTGCCTCGTGATGTAAAGAAGAGCCCAGATACATGAGCTGGGATCGATGACCTGTACTATTTTCAAGATTTCCAGGGAGGTTAGAGGTTGTCTTAGGACTGGAATATGACTGTGTTGTAAAGGGAGGTATGTTTATGATTGACAGATATGTTCCAGGTTTGTCTGAAACACAAAATATTTCTGTTTTCAGGGGAAAAAAACAGTTGTTTTCACTGCAGCAAGAGTTGTATTCATTCTAATAGGAACTTCTTTCTTCAGGATAATTTCTACTTATGTTCAGATTTTTTACATATTCGACAATGTTTAAAATCATTGAGACAAGCATCTGGTTAAGCAGAGAGTCCTAAACAAGGGTTTTGCACCATAGGCTTGCAGGCAGATGAGGAAATCTCCACTCGATCCCAAGGAGAGAGAGAGCGTTAAAACATTTTTAACTTGGAGACCTGAAGTCTGTTTTTGAATATTCTTGTTCGGTTCAGCAAGTTGCATGTGCTATTAGTTTTAATGATGCTATTAGACCAGCAGAGGCCGTCATCCGTTACTGTGCATCTCTAACAGAGTAAGATACCCACGCACACTGGCTATGTCACCCTGAACAAAAGCACCTCTGCGCTAAAGCCCTCCTCCCTGCTGCAGACCTCAGCTAGCAGAGGAGACAGGAAGAATGGTGAAAGTATGTATGTTTTAAGGAGCTGGCTGAAAAACTAAGATTTCTCAACAGTAAGTAACACAGAAGAAAAACAAGAATATTCCTAAGCTTGTAGCCACTACCTCGTCATTTTGCCTTGAGATATATAAAAGTCATAAAATAGACTTCCCCAGCCTAATTCTCTTCCCCCAGTTGAAAGCAAGAAGAAAATAAGATACTTTGGCTCATCTTACTGTTTTCTGAGCCTTTGCTGACTCTAAGGGTGTCTACACTGATTATGGGATACAGATAACCCAAGCTGCCTTAAAGTAAACCACTGTAACACAGCAGCCAAGGACACACCAGAACCAGAATTTCTAAGAATTTAACACAAAAAATTAGGATGATTTCTCCCAAATGCATTTGCTAGGGAAAAGTGTAATCAATCACTATTCTCAAGCTGGCTTTGTTAATTTTCCCAGTTTTAATTAGGACCATACCAGAAGGCTAATCAGGAAAGGATCATACCTGTTAATGTTTGAACAGAGGAGACAACTTGTCCTAAACATTTCTGAGTGACAGTGATCCAGGAAACCAACAACTGTGTGGACTCTACACATACAGAGTCATAATCATAATGAAAAGGGGAAAGCAAATAAAATAAGAGCTTCTGTTGGCCGTATTTCTTCATGCAATGCAGTTCTATTCGTGGCATTTGATTATGTGTGTAAATCAATGCTACTGCTTTGCTAAAATTATAATGCAGTATTTATTGCAACAGTGCATTGGTTTTAATGCTGCTTTGTTCCAGCTTGCCAAGGTCACCAAAAGTAATTTCTGGAAAAGCAAAGGAAGAACCCCACTCCCTAAGAAAAACTATGTCCCATGGAAACGGACCTTGAAGGGTTAAAGTTCAATGCAAAAAATGAGAATCTTTCACAGTGCTAGATCTAATTAGAAGTTGAAATAACATGTCTCAGGAGGAGGAAGAATATGAAGTCAAAGTATTTTGTGAGACAGTGGTGACAATAGGTTTGGCTGCTCTTGCTTTTTCCCCTGAGAGATCATCCTGCTGGGGGTCCTCATGGCCTCAGGACAGTTTGTAGCGGTTTAGTTTTGGGATGGGGAGGATAGACTGCAGAAGGAAGAGTTTGTGGAAAACATAACAAAATCAGTCTGCAAGCACATGTTGTAGGCAAACATTTTTTCTCCACAGGAGGCCAATTTAGCTCCAGAAATATGGAGTCTATGTATTATTTATCTCCCAGAACACAGGACCTAAAACTTGATGGGAAATACATGACTTGGGCTTGTATAAAGGTACTCCGAGATGATAGTAGTCACAGATGGTGTGAGAGGGTGTCACAGGGGAAAAACTGCTTAGACAGTTCAAGCTAAATCAGAATTTAAGGCTTTTATTCATTTTTTATCAACATATAGTTAACAGACAAATGGTGAACTGTAGGTTTAGGGTCAGGATCAGCAGTATGACAGATAATCACAATACTAGACACTTACAGATGTTAACACTCACAGATTTCTAAATGTGCTGTCCCTCGCTGGCTGGCTACCAGATCCCTGCAGCATCCCAGGGAAGGATGCTCAGCCCAACCTGGGCAGGCTGGTGATGCCATGGGGCAACTTCTAGCAGCCCCAAACTAGGTCCACATTGCTGCTCTTCTCACTCCAAGGTGTCTCTCCTTCAACACAAATTTTCATGCTGCTTCTTTACTTCTTTTTAAGGATCATTTTCGCATCATTTTAGGAATCCCTTTGTAATTCACCAGTTACTGTTTAATATCGCTGATGGTCATCTTCCTACTTAACATGATGAGTTTGGGACACATGCCCACCAGACAATTTTGTGCATTTTATCCACACTGTCTGTGTGCTCTCACACTCTTATATGAAGAGGGGCAACAGTCCATGCCATTTGCCAAATGGGATGTGCAAGCTTTCCCACAAAGGGTGTGAGCTACGTCACCTTAAACTGCATTTCTGACTTTGAATTGTGGTATTAAAATTTCAATTGTTGCCGTTGAAAGAAGTTGAAAGAGGCCACTTGTCTCATAGTTTCCTACTTGAGTTCCCACTGGTCTTTCCCCTTGAGGTTTATTCCTTGCATACAATGTCTTCCTTTTTTCATATCTCTGTGTTTATAATGATAAAACGGTCTTTAACTGTGGCTGTTTCTTCTATTCATTGCCTGTAGGCTGAAGCCATAAATCTCTAACAGCTATAACTAAAGCATCTGGCAGCCATTTTACATTTGGTTCACAGGAAGAAGTTGCAGAGGAGACTTATGTGTTAAGCTTTCTCCTTGACAACATGTAGTTGTTCTCTTTGTTTTATATAGAAAAGGAGCACATAAGTGATATTAAAAGCCTCAACAAAAAATTACAGAGCAAACCATATATTCCTTGCCCATGCAAATCACATTAGTGAGAGCTGTGGATTAATTGGCCCAATCCCTGTATCATTTTATCACACTTTCTTTGCTGCTTCCCTGCTGCATAACCCCATTAAACCGTTCTCTTCACCATATGCAGAGATAGTAGCAGCCCAGCCTCATAATTTTGGTATGCATGTACATAGTGGATCTGAATATCCATTATTACAGAAGTAAATACGTATAGGGATCTCTCTATTAACATTCTCTGTACACAAAGACAAATGAAAAGACAATGTCATTAGGATCCCAAAGAGAGTCAGTATTGACTGAGGGATGGCAGCTACATTAGAATCAGGGGCTGTAGAAAGTTTTAACTTGCTTTTCTCAGACTTTTTATTGAGATCAGATTTCTTCTGCAGTACTGAGACGTGTCTTTTGGCAGGCCAGGCAAGGAGTTGTAGTACCATGGGAACTATTTATAAGTGTTGGATCTTCAAGTATGTTACTGATGTGCTAACACAATTTCATTGATCCCAGTGGAATGTATTATGGTTCATATAGCTGAAGCACAGTGCAGCTGGCAGCAAAATACACAGAGACCTGCTATATCCTCTACTTGTTTAGATAAGTTTATTAGTTCCTGGGCTCAGTCGACTCTACCTGCTGCTCACTTATTATTTCTGCAAGCATTGACAAATTGAAAAGGTGACGGGAGGCCCTGGGCTCGCTTGGAGCTCAAGCAACTTATAATCTTATGCTTCGGTACTGTTAAGATGCCACATGCTGTCATGCTTCCTGTACTATGTTAAAAATCATCTTGCAGATGTCTTTTTACTTCTGTGAAGCATATTACAAGTCTTATCAGAGGTGGCGAGTCTTGCTCTTCAGTTCTTCTCATCCTACTTCTGGATAAAGGCTGTATTGGCTACTGAGCTTGCAAGAGATAAGCAAATCCTTGGGCCTGAGGACAATTGCCTATCATGAGGTCTGTTTTTTAATTAAGAGGGCTGAGAAGCGGTGACCTTGCTGTACTTTCTATATGTGAGTGCAGGAGTAGGATTAGCGGTGCATCCTTTTGGGATATTACATTGATTGGAGGGAATCTTGCTTTCAAATGAACATCATCCAACTTCAGCAGGTTTCAATTTTGTACACACTACAGCTCAGGACACATTACTTATGCTTTACCCAAAGGAAGCAGTCGTCTTCTTCATAACTAGGTGTCTGTGAGATGGACACCTTCAGCTGTGGCCCTGCACTCAGAAGGGAGCTACTCAAAATATACTACAAAGGGTTTGAGATGTGCTCTAATCAATCAATAGAACAATTGTAGATCTATAATTTTCAACAGCTGAGGATCCAGACTCCTCATAAAAAGTAAAGAAATTAGACAGATACGTCTGATTTAACAGGAAACTTCTTTGAATCCAATTATACATGGTGACTGCAAATGAAGAAGGTGCTATACTATGTCATGATAGTTCTGTTACATTCTCCCTCCTCATGCCAGGCAATTTTTGCCTTCAACAGCAGGAGGAAAAGCAAAGAATATGTTCTCTCATTTATTTGATGGTGCTGAAAAGCAGTTTGGAAAACTCCACGGCACTTTTCTCCTGTGCTCATGCCACATAAATGAGGCAATTATTACAACTGTCTTTTTTTTCTCTCAAGGACACTGAATACTATGCTCAGGGTGAAAGCACTTGTACCTGATCAAGGCAAGCAAAACCAGCAGTCAGTGCAGCGAAGTGCACATGGCACAGGCAGGTCCTGCCCGTGGCTGTACCTTGGAACACGCTCTTTCGTGCAAGATTTCTTTATGCAAAGAAAAAAACAACAGCACCATGATCCCCAGAAACATGAGTAAAACACTCAGAGTTTTCTGCGCACCACATACATAGACTACATAAAGGAATGACAAAATTAATTTATTAATTGACCCCTCGGAGCTCGCTTGCTCTGTCTGTGTTCAAATATGGCCAAAACAACCTTTTCAAACTAATTTTTGAAGAGCTAGTGGTAGATGCGCTAAGACCCACAGCCCATTCTCAGGGCTGACAGAGATTTTCAAAGTGAGTGACATCTCTGCAGTCAAATGTGGACAAGGGTGCATTTCCTCTGCCCACACCCTGATCCCAGGAGTCCCAGGTTTGGGTTGGGAATCATGCAGCTGGGACCAAGGCTAGTGAGGAGGGTCATGTACATAGCCAACTTCCCAGGTCAAGACACCTTCTGTCACATTCGGTCAGAATACACTGTATGTGATTGTGTAGCGAGACCTTAACTGCCCCTTGAAAACATCTGTCATTTTTTCATGATGGCTGATACCAGTAATTCCTTCTTTGTTGTCTGAGCCCTATCTGACTCCTCTTTCTAGCTGAATCTCATCACCCTGAGTACATGCTCCAGTGAAAAGCAGTAGTTGTAAAATATCTTGAGTAAAGCTTTTGACAGCTGATTGCAAAGCATGTTCTGTGATTGAGAAAAGTACAGGCTGGATGAATCGTCTTAAATAGGCTGAATATTAGTTGGATTACCAGGCTTAAAGGGCAGTAATGAATAGTTCAGCATCCAGCTGGCAACCAGCAACAAGTGGAGTACAATAGGAGTTGATTCTGGGACGATATTATTCCACATCTTTTTCAATGGCCTGGATGATCAGACAGAATGCATCGTCAGCAAATTTGCAGGTGAAGATGGGGTGGGTGGAGATATGCTAAATGACAGTAAAACTTCAAGTCACAAGGAACTTGATAAACTTGAGTCTGGGGCCAACAGAAATCTCATGATATTCAGAAATGAAACAACACAAAATTCTGCACATGGGACTTTCAAACTGCATACTTGGCTGCAACAGAAGGAGCATGGCCAGCGTATTAGATGCTGTACCATTCTCCTGCTTGCTTATAGGGAAGTCACACCTGCAATGCTGTGATCTGTTTTGGGTCCCCTAGTTCAAAAGGTGTATTGAAAAACACTGGCAGAGTGCTAACAAAATTGTCAGGGACTTAGTGCATACAACCTTCAAGAAGAGGATGGGGGAGTTGAGTTTGTTTAATCTGGAAAAAAGAATCCAAAGAAGAACCTACTTGAAGGAGGGTATTAAAGGTGGAAGAGCCAAATTCAGCTTAGTAATAATGGCAGGTGGTAAAACATTGAGCAATACCAATAAAGTGCAGCTTGGGAGGTTGCAGTTGGATATTAAGAAAACCAGGACACCAAGAAAGGCTGCTGGATCTCCAGTCTCAAAGCTCAAAATTCAGTTAAATGAAGCTATGGTTTACATGATTTGCTGTCAGCAACAGCTCTGCTTAAGGTTGGATGTTGGATTAAGTCCCTCCAGAGGTCTCTTCCAGCCAATGTTTCTATGATTTGTTCTCCAGAAGCACATTGACCACATACATGTGACAAACGTTAACTGAGAATAGTTCGGTTTTCCACCTTTCTCTAGTGGCTGTGTTAAGCAATGTTGGCAGAGTTTTATTTTACAATCAACATGTCATGAAAATCTGCACTCTCGCACAATAGAATCGGGAACAATTACTGAATGGGAAGGGATATTTGGAGGCCTAGTCCAACCTCCTGCTGAAAGAACAACCTTCAGAGTAAGATCAGGTTGCTCAAGGTTATCCAGCTTTTTGAAAATCTCCAATCTTGTCAAGCTGTTCCAGTGTTTACTCACTCTCATTAGGAAGAACGGGTTTTTTCTCATTTGTAGTTGAAATATCTCTTGTTGTAACTTGTTCCCACTGTCCCTTTTCTCTGTGTGTTTCTGCAAAGAACCTATTTCTTCTGTCAGACACTCATCAGGACACGGAAGACTGTAAGTGAACCCCCCTTTAACCTTCTGTTTCTTGGTTGAATAAACCTAACTCCTTCAGCCTCTCCCTGAAAGTCAGGTGCTCCAGCTCCAGTTAAACGTCATCACTACAACAGCACGCTGCTGATTCTTGTTCCATTTGTTGCCCCTCAGGACCCGCAGGTCCTTTCCTGCAAAGCTTCTTCCTATCCAGTCAGTCTCTGAATAACACCGCTGTCCTCCAGGTTATCAGTTATTCCCCCAATTTGTTGTCCTTTGCTGTAATCCACAAACTTTCTAAATCCAGCGAGTTTATCTGCAACTTTTCAGTTCAACCATTCAGCCCATCCCCCCTCAGTCTGGCTACAAAGCTACCATGGGAGTCTGCGTGAAAGGACTTTCTAAAGTCAAGGTAAAGAACATCCACTTCTCTTCCCTCATCCTCAGAGCCCATCTTCTCATCACAGAAAGCAATCAGGTTGGTATAGCAAGATTTAACCTTGATAAATCCAATCTAGCTGTTTCCAGTCACCTTCGTGTCCTTTACGCGCATGGCTTCCTTCGAGACTTCCTCCAGCAATTTCCCAGGCAAGAAGCAAAACTGACCAGTCAGTTCCCCCTTGGTTTTTTTGCAGATAGGAGAAACTATTACCTTTTTCCCCAGTCTGCAGGGAACGCCCAGTTGCCACAGCCTTTCAAAGATGATAGAAAGTGGCCTCAGGATGAAGCTGACCAGCTCCCACAGCACCACGCAAAACATGTCCCAGAGAATTAAATCTATAATTACATTTTCTAACTGAGCTGAGAAATATCTTTCCCTTAGCTAGAGCTTGTACAGAATTAAGTCAGCAGATTCAGAACAGGGAAGCTCCTTCCCCACCCCCGCCTTTCTATATCACAATTCTCAATGTATTATTTTCTAGCTATTACTAAGAAATAAGGGAGGATATAAAGGCTAAAAATAAAACCAAAAGGTTTTAATTAAAAAAAAAAAAATCATAATTTCAGAAATACATTGGAAAATGCAAAGTAGGGGAAGCTTTGGATAGAGCAAGAAAAAAGTTCTCCTGGAAAAGTTTCAGAAGCAAAACTGAGCAGCAAAATAAACTGACCCGTGAAAAATCAGAGCTCTTCTGTTGGTCTCCAGCAGGCAGCATTTCTCTCCTCGTTAGAGGAGTAAGAGAAGAACAGATGAGCTGCCTTTGCTGTTCTTTTTGCATAGCTGCCAATGGTGCAACACACAGGTGTTGCCAACTCTCTGCGCTGTGCAGAACTCAGATTAAAACAAGCTATTGTTTCTTTGATTTTTTCCTGGTCTTTTTTTTTTCATCTTCTAACCATTCCTATTTTATTTTTTTCTCCTTTTTCTGTGGCATTTATTGATTTTTTTTCTTGAATTCTTTTTTTTATTGTGCTTCTCTTTACTATATTTGTTTTCTGGCTCTCCTGTCATGCTCTTTGGTTATTCTGTGGTACCCAGCATAGCTCCCTGACATAGCTTTCCACCTCTTGTCTCCTATTTTACAGTCTCCAGACACATAGGCTGTGTGTGGCACAGATTCATGTGGCACAAATACAGATAAGCTCTATTCCATGCTTGGAGCTCCAGAGCACTAATGGAACACTAAAAAATAATAACAAACCACAACGGTTAGAAAAATGTATTTGTATTATGAGAGGCTGAGAGAGTTGATATTGTTCAGTCTGGAGAAGAGAAGGCTCCGGGGAGATCATATAGCAGTTTCCAGTATCTGAAGAGCGCCCACAAGAAAACTAGAGAAGGACTTTTTACAAGGGCATGCAGTGATAGGACGAGGGGGAATGGTTTCAAACTGGAAGAGAGGAGATTTAGAATAGATATTAGGAAAAAATTTTTCACTTTGAGGGTGGTGAGGCACTGGCCAAGGTTGCTCAGAGAAGCTGTGGGTGCCCCATCCCTGGAGGTGTTCAAGGTCAGGTTGGATGGGGCTTTGAGCAACCTGGTCTGGTGGAAGGTGCCCCTGCCCATGTTAAGGGGTTTGGAACTAGATGATCTTTAAGGTCCCTTCCAACCTAAACCATCCTATGATTCTATGATTATCAGAGAAAATAATTTTTATTTGCTTTTTAAAAATTTAAATTTAAAAATTAAAAATTTTTAAAAACAGTTTTCCAAGGTAACTGGCTAATTCATCACTGTTGGATGACTTTAGAGTTAAACTAACCTATCTCCAAGTCTGGATACTCAGAACTAGTGAAATATCTCAGATTATTTCTGCATACAGCCTCTTTCTTGACTGTTCACAGTGCAGAAAACTCAGTCAGGTCCTTGTTATCTTGTGTCTTGATTCCTGCCCACTTTCTGAACAACTCCACTTTTGTTTGTTTCTTATTGACTCTGAAACATACTGTGAGACCAGTGTTTCTCAGACCCATCGGCAGCAGGTTTAGCTTTCCTCTTTCCTATCTCTGGAGCTAAATCCCCTCCAAGTTCAAGTCTGAAGTTTGTTTCTCGCTCCCCGCTAGGTGCTCGCAGCCCTTAGCTGCAGCCATTTCTCGCTCCCTGGCTCAGAGGAGCAGAGTTGCTGCCCTGCTACCTGAGCACTGCCAGGATTTATGTGAACAATCTTTCTTAATGCTTGGTGTCCCATTTTAATGCCAGCCTCGGGGATGGAGACCCACAGTTTGAGAAATGTTCCTGTCACTGTGTCAATATCCTCCTTTTTGAGATTCTCTTTCGGTTTGTGCTCTCTAACACATCAAACATCAGGCATAGACGGTTTATCCCAGACCTGCCAGGGCTCTTTCATTCAATGTAGCACAAGTACATCAAGTCTGCTCTTGACATCAGCAGCATGTTAAGTTTTCAGACACCTTCAGCTTGGCCTGTCGTGCTGAGTGTCCCCGTAAACACCTGGGAGCTAGCATCATTGCTTGCTTTCATACCTTCTGATTCCTCTTCTGTCCTGGCACCTGCAGAAAATAAGGCAACTGTTAAGCTCTGCCAGCCCAACAGCCTCATTTTGGTGACCAAAATGCTATTGTTTTGAGAAGAAATTTATTGTGTCTTCTCTCACAGTGGATTATAGATATTTGCAGGGCAGGGAACCACGCTGTGCTGTCTTTTAGGCAGCACCTGGCACATAACAGAATTGGGGCAGCTAAGCCAAAATGGTGCCAATGTTCTCTGCATGGCACGTTACCTGACCCAGCCAGGAGATTCAGTCAACGCTTGAGCTTGTCGGGAAAAATTTCTCCTGGAGCCTCAGGTCCTGGTACAGGACATATCCACCTAGTTTGGCCGGGCAACCAGGCGCTTGCACATCCATCACAGCTCTGCTGCTCGCCTTGCCTGCTCCAGAGCCGTGAAAAACACCAGGCTGCAGCAAGCCTTAGCTGTTCCTTCACCAGTCCTGATCCCTGTTCCTCCCAGTTCCCTGGTAGCAATTAAAAACCTGTCTGCACCCCTCCCTCCAACCTCCTCTCATGGTAGGGGCAGCCTGCAGGACATTCAGGGAGAAATAAAACACAGTTTTGCCTAACACTGCGGAGAAGACCTGAGGTAGTCTTCTCCCCGTGCCCAAATCCCTGAGGAGCTGGATCATTAAACGTGCTCCAAGCTTGTCCACCACTCAAAGACTGTGGCAGGAGGAAACTCTCATCCATGGTTCTCACAGGAGCCGGTTCCAGGTAATGGAGATACAGGAACCTGTTGCATTACAAATGCTAATACCAGGTACTGACGCAGGGGGAGAACTGGAATTGGCAAACCTTCCCACCAAAGGGGTTTCCCATGACAGTCAGTGGGTTAAATACCAGCTTTCCAAAGAAAGAAATGACATAGCTGAATCCTCATAACAGTTTGAATTCCAGGAGGAAATGTTTTATAAACTGAAAGTCTTTCTTTGCTGCAAGGGAGATCCAGTTATTCTCCAGCCTCCTCCGGTTCCTCAGGCAATCACATGGGGTTGTTTCCATTCTCTGGTGATGCTGATTTCAAGTGATGCTGACTTCAATACGTTCTTTTAATTTTTTTTTTTCATCTCCCTAGAAATATGTCTGCTAAGTTCTGCCATCTCCTTGATGTGTGGTTTCTTGGCATTACTGCACAGCAACATGGTTTAATGAGAGGGAAGTGCTGGAGTTATCCACTGGCACCTGCTCTCATTCCCTCTCCAACTTCTCTTTAGATTGAATGAACTTCTGTTATGTCAGATATTAAATTGCACTGAATTCTACACTTGGCCAATTCTATTATCCTCTCTCTTGCATTTTTCAAAAATACAACCATAGTTGGCCACTCTAAAAAGGTCTTATATTGTTTGCGTATCATATAGATCATATACTGCACACAGTGAATTCAGTACACAAATATCCAAGCATGTCGTCAGAAACCAGTAACTGAGAACTGGAATATCTACAACAAAACAGTAAGGATTGCCAACATCATTAAAGGAAACGCTGATGCCAGAACAGGGATCACAGCCAGGGGTGACAGTGCAGCTGAGAAAATGTCCCCAGACCCAGGAAAGGGTGGTGGAGCCATAAACACCAGCCTTATGACATTTCTTCAGCCACACTAACAGCCTTCTTCCCCCATGGATAAGTTGTTTGTCAGGTTTAAGAACGGTTATGCTGGGACGACATGCAACAGAGACGGGGAACTGTGGCTTTTAAGTTTTGAAGCTGTTAAGTTCCCTGGCTATTTTGTCCTCGGAGCAGGTTCTGCCCACCCATAGCTTCTCTTGCCTGTGATTACCTGGGAGTGAGCATCGTGCCCCCTTCTAAGCCACGTAAAAGGCACTAGGGTAGACGTGAAACACGGAGAGGAGCCCAAGATCAATAGACCAATGCTTAGCAGCAGGGAGCAACAGAGTGGAAGAATTGGTTGCTCTAACCTGCTGTTCAAACCATGCATTGCTACCTCCTCCGGCAGCTGCCAAAAACAGCAGCAGTGGCTACCGCAGGCATCAACGGAATGTTGCCTCAGACCTCCCACCTAAACTGCCTCAGACCCCACTAAACCTTTACAGCACCCAAAACCCACCCTGAGCTTGCTGGGATCTCACTGATGCCCCTCAGCTCTGTGCTTTTGTCCTTTTCACAAACTCGCGGTTCTCTTCCTCAACCAAGTCTGCAGTCACAGCAAAAGTGGGCTTTGTCATCCTTTGGATATCGTCCTAAGGCAGCTGATCTCATTCCTGCCCACGGTGCTGAAAAGCCTTGAAATGGCTCCTCCCTACATGAAGCTAAGGGAGTATTTTCCTCTGATGAGGAACGGAGAGAAGGATCTACTGAATCTCTCCGGCAAATTGTGTGGGCTCTGGGGAGGTGACTGCTTGCAGAGCATCTCTTAGCAATAGTCTCCTGCAGGAGCTGTGCTCCGCACAGCAAGGAATCTCTTTGCGCATCCCCAAATTCAGGCCGTACAGCTCCCAGATTGGGCTTCCCCAAAGTCAGACCCCCCATATTAAATCATTTTGCAGGCTGACACAAGTCAGTATCAGAGCAGGGAGACAAATACTTTTGCTTCTTCCGTCAATGCTCTTTTTTTCACTAGATTGCACTGTATCTTGTGTAACAACAGTTTAGCTAGATAAAATCCACCCCAAATGTATAGTTGAAGTGAACAGAAAGATTTTCTCCGTAGCAGTTGAAACATTGTTTCAGTCTGTGGAAAAATACATCTGAAGTAAATTTTTAAAACATTTTAAAGTCATTCTCAAAATGCCAGAACTAGCCTTCCAACATTTTCTCAATGTTTTTCTGTGTTTTTTATGCAGTTTCACCAGATTTAATGACAAATCAACAAAATCAGTATTTTTTACAAGTCTTGTTTATCTTAGAGTTCTTCCATCTGCTCTAACAGCTGATCAAGAGAGACAAAATTTGTTGTCTGCTGATTTCAGTGGGGACTCTGTTATTAATCTCACTGGGGCCATCTTTTGAGGCCAAACTTTTATGATGCATCCACGTTCAGCCGATATTTAAAGGATAACTTCGTGGGTTTAAAATGTACTGAACTAAAGCAGCCACATTCCTGCTATGTGATGGACTAGTCTTGCAAGAAGGACTGCTTCCAAGTGACACCATGCATGAGAGCTCGCAGATTATCACCTGACACAAGTAATCAGGTTGGAAAATTGCTGCTACTGTAATTGAGTCATTCAATTGCAACTATTGTTGGAGTTATCTCCTCCCCCTGGCCCAGGAGGCAGAGACAGATGAGCAGTCAGATCCTTGTACTTGAAACACTCCTAGCATGGAAAACAGCAATGCCACTGTTTTGTTTTCCAGAAATTAAAGCTGTTCCTCAGGGGAAAGGTGTCATTTAAAGACAGGGGGAAATTTATCTATGAATCCAGAGGAGACTGTCAAAGTGAGTACATCTGAATCAGACAGTATTGGGACTGATGCTTCGTTGGCTTGCAGCCTTCCTTGCCTGTTTATAATTTCCAAAAGTTAGGTACAAAAGAGTCTAGCAGCAGAAACTTGTTGGGAATTTTTATTTGGCAGCACCCTGCTTGGGCATTTCCTTGCCATCTCCGGGTGTAAGGATCAAAGCAAATGAGAATCACAAACACACTGAATCTGATGGTCTACTTTGAAAATTTAAAGTAGCATCAATCATCCAAGTCAGTCAATTGATCATCACATTGCACACATCAAAGCGTTACAGGGGTAGAGCCTAACTAAAACTCTTTTTACAGTTCTGCCTTGCAAAGCAGCTTGATGGAAGTATATCAGGACCACAAGCTTGTCTCCTGAGGCTCTGCAACACAAGCGTAACCTCAGCCTTTCCAAGTACATGAAGCCCTATGCATGCAGTTAATTATAAATAGTGTTGAAATGGAAGCTTAAAAATGGAAGGTCGTGTTCCCTCCATCTGAACATTAAATCCCTTCAAGATCAGGCTGCCCTAGATAGAAGAAGCTGCATTCAGCTGCATGGTATCTGTATTACAAAATGTTCTTTGAAATGATCGGGTGGTAAAAGGAGCTTGACTTGTACTTTAGCGAAGAGCCAAAGCAAAGAGGAAGGGTTAGATACATTGCTTTTTCTAATTGCTCGGCTAACAGCATAGGCATGTTTGTTACAGCTGCTTGACCCCAGGAATGTCTGTGAGCTCTCTTTACCCCACTGGAGATGGGCTTCAAGGAAAGGGCAAAGCCCACAAAGCGTGGGCTGTAAGGCCTGTAGCCATTCAAATACATACGTTGGACTTGCAAGTATGCCAGGAACCACGATCTGCTTGGTAGGATTTATCACATTCACCCTTCTGAAACTAACACTCAGTCACAAATGTAAAAAATTGAGACCCAGAAGACTTTGCTAGTTTTCTGCCATTGCAAATTGGCAGTGGCCAGAATTACTTTTTTCTTCCCTGAAAGACAACAACCAGCAGAAAGCCATGCCAAGCGTGACTCCAGACCTGTCCTTGGAGAAGTGCTGTCTCTGCTCCCCTCAGGGCCTCACTTTGTCCCATTGCTTTCTTTCTGCCCATGTCAATATCAGCTGTTTCTTACAGTGTTAACCTGCCAAAGACAAATCCTGTGAACCAAAACCCTCCCAAATGTTTGCACAAATGACTTAGCTTCTTATCTAACCGTGCCACACCAACCTGTTCCTGGAGGACAGTTGCCTGTCACAAGAAGCACTTTGCACTAGCATCGCCTGGACAATCTTTGGTTGTTGAGGTCATCTGGAGTCTACGTGGAGCCCAGGGCTCATTTAGGCCTCTGATGTTAAACAACACCAGCCACAGAGACCAATGGCACTGCCTGTCATCAGCTGTGCAGCACAGTCAACCTGTGTGTTTGAGCATCTTTGTGAGATGGGGAGATTGAACCCAGTTCAGTCCAGTTCAGTACAGTTCAACCCATTCTCCATCACTCCAGAAAAGTACCCTCAAATATCCCCTGGGTGAGCTGAATAAAGAAAGAAGCTGCTGCTCTTGCTCCTTGTGGAGAAGGGAGATGGGTCCTGGTATGGCCACCTGAAATTGCAACCAAATACTTTTCCTGGGGTTGAATAATCATACAATCACAGAATGGTTAGAGTTGGAAGGGATCTTGAAGATCATCTAGTTCCACCCCTCCTGCCATAGGCAGGGACAACTCCCACTACATTTTTGTTCAAATTTGGAGGAGGAGGGGATTTTTCTGGTTTCAATGAAAACTAAAAATATGTCATTTTGCTTCAGCTTTCTCTTTGTGTTGTGTTTTTAAGGGTGGCGAGATCTACTTCAGACCTTAGATTGATTTGGGTGTGCTGTACGTATGTAAGAATATTAAGAAATTCTTGGAGATTGTTTTGACCTTCAGCTGCAAAACCGGACAGTCTTGCCTCTCTCCTTCTACCCTTAAAAACACAATAGCACTTTCTAGCATAAGCATGTGCTTTCAGAAGCATGCAAATCCTTTTCAGATAACAATGAAGTGAAACCAGTGAAAAGCTCCATTGCACCTTGTGTGAAGGTTAACATCACCACTGTTTGGCATAGTGCAAGGCCACAGCCTGAAGAAGTATGTGAATATTCCCAAGTCTATTACAAAACAGCAACAGCATGAAGCCCATTCCTCACATAGTTCAGCCCATAAGGAGCTCCAGAGCAATGATAAAAATCCTGTGATTCAAATTGTAGATGTGCATGGATATTGGTGGGATCAGATACCTTGGCAAGGATATAACGAGAAAATAGTAGCGCTGATATCCTTTGCAAGCCTATTTTTTGCAACTTCTGCTCATATTTAATAGAAATCTGTGCAACTCCTGTCTTAGAGCCTGATCAGAGAGGCAACAAAAGCTATACAAGGTTTTACTGACTGATCTCCCAAGGGCACAGATGAGCATCAGTTCTACTCAGGCAAGCACGCACTGCAGAATCAGAGCTCTAGTTTTCAGACCTGATTGACTGTTCAGCTTTACTCTCTCCATTTACTGCTCTTGACCAAAACTGTAGTATACATTTGTCATTACAATTCCAGCACCATATTCAACTGATAAGAATTCAAACAATAAAGAAGGTGCCATGAAATTAATCTAGCACTCTGGCAAAAATCAGAGCGATGGGAATTGATGAAGTACAAGCTTAATCCATTCTTCTTCGAGTCTCACTGTCATTTCAAGGTCCACCTGGGATTGTTATGTGGGCTGGCTTTTAGGTTGGATGAAGTTTATGAGAAGAGATTAATAAGTATCCATTGATTGTATCTAAGCAAAGACAACTACAGTACACTCATCCAATTCTTTTCGGTGACACATAGATTTTATGACAATATGGGTTAACTGATATAATCAATTTTCTTAAATGAAGATAAGAATAGGTCTTTAGCTAAAAGCGTGTATTCCCTGGATTTTGCTGTGAGAGGCCTGATTTTTTGAAAATGCCTTGTATAAAATTCACAAGATAGAAGGGACCATTAAAAGCAAACCCAGGCACAAAGGAATCAGAAGACAACAGAAGAAAATCCAGTTCAATTTTTTTGTCAGCTCCTAAATTGCCTGTCTTGATTCCTTTTTCTGTCTTGTTTCCCAACAGACACTGAGAGCATGCACTCAATGGCAACATGAGATGCGCTGTAGGTGACTTCTGCTTAGTTCTTCAGCGCCATCCGGTCTGAAGATGCTTGTGTCGTCAAAGGCATATAAGAATGTACAGATGCCTACAATTTGCTGTGACTAAATAGTGGTGACTGCAAATGAGAGTGGTAATGATATCCTGGCAATCAGAGCTGAGAATGAGTCACATGCTGTTTTTTAAATGGAACAAAGACGACCAATTGTATTTCAATTCTGCAGGTGTTGGAAATTGCACTGGGGTAAATCAGTGTAGAGGACTCATTTATTTTTCATGGTTTGTTGATACCTCTGGAAAGTAGAAGCTCAAGCAAAAATTTGGGTTGAACTGAAACAAAACCTTTCAGATAGCTTTTGTTAAATGGAAAAGTAAAATCCAGAAACAAAAATATTTTGAATTCTACAATTATTTCAATTTCAGATATTTCTCCCGTGCTAAATCCCCCAAAATCTGAAAATTAAGGTAATTTAAAAAAAAATTTTTTTGGCAACTGTTAAAAAAAAAAGTGAACATTTTCTCATCATTCTATTATTGTTGGTTTAGGCACTGGTAATTTGGAAAATTTTATTCAGTATCATGAAATCTGCATTTTTACAAAAAAAAATAAAAAGGTGCATCTGAAACCTTTTGCACAGCTTCACTTCTTGCATCTATGTGATATATCAAGATTTCCGGTTACAAATACTCCTGTTGTTATGTTTATTTGAATTTAATAGTAAGGCTATGCCTCAAATGCAATGTTTTTTATAAAATAACCCTTTGGCTCAAGGGAAGCTGTCTTCATTGTATGTGTGTTTCTGCAGGCAGAAGTTACTGACTTCTGTTTTCCATACAGTCGAAGCACCCAAAATGTGGAGCGCAGCATATAGAAAACAGCTTTGTGCAGGTAACGCTCTGAAGAGTCCATGTCACAGAATCCATTTTGTCCCCTAATCCAGAAAGGACAAGACAAAAACAGCCTCAGCTCCAAAAAGTAATAGCTTGTGCTGTTTAGTTCTCAGATCCCTGATTCAGCTACTATTATATCAGCAAAAATAGCTCTCATACACGTATCCTAAGTGCACGTTAGGAACTGCAGTTGAAACTGTTTCAGGGATACGCTTGTAATGCACAAGTGTCTGCCTAACCTATCCCATTATCTCTGGGATTGTAAAGGTATTACTGGCACTTCAAAAACATTTCATAAGAATATTCTACAAAAACACTAAAAATGCTTGCCAAGTCTCGCAGGGTTCTGAAGAGCAAATTCTTCACCCATCCACAGCTGAAAAGGTGCTGCTGTCTCATTGACAATCCAAATATCTTGAATAGAATTTTACGAAAAATGAAATGTGTTATCAGCAATTGTAATTCACGCTTAAAAGGGACTCTCACGCAGATATCTCAGTATTTTATAAGCAAGCCTCATTGTTGATCTCTGCGTGTCATTGCGTCCATTTTATGGAGTGCACTGATGCAGGGCAAAGCTGAATGGTTGGTACCAGCCGTGCGAGAACTCATTTGCTGTCTTGAGAGATAAACTCTTGTAGACCTCAGATGTGGTACCACTGCTGTGTCTATGAGACCTCGCAGCAAAAGCACGCTGCACACCCAGCTCCCGGGCAGTGCACAGTTGCATCAGCAGCGTCCTGGTGCAGTTGCAATTAAAGCAATCCGCTGGGAAGAAAAGCAGAAGAATGGGCTGGAAATCTCTATAACGACTTTCACACTGCTAAGTTCTGCCCTTGGGCAAACACAGTACCTGCTGAAGGCAGGAGGACGTTTTAAAGGGACTGGCAGTTCGTATTGCTGTAAAAATCCAATCCAGGTTGGCTCACAGAGTTCTGAAGGAGAATATCTTCAGAAAATTCCCTATAAATGTTTAATCATTTCATCCTGGATAGCATTTAATTAGCAACCTAATTAACTTTTCTGTATTTTTTGTTAATACATCCAGCCGGCTCCCCCCCCCAATTTTTAAATCTCATTGATATTTTGGAGCTTTCTAGATGTCCCTAAGCTTGTCAGGGTACAGCCAAATTCTCACCTTGATTTTTAAGAGGATTATGCATGTGCACACAATCTTTTAAATCCCCATTATTTCAGAATCTGCTTTAAACCCTTCTAATGTTTTTATTACAGTTTTTATATTCTAGAGGAAGAAGTGACAAGGAAGAAACGCAAGATCTTTCTTACCTTTCTTTCTGCAGTGAATCTAGTTAAAACATTTCAGAAAATATTTTCCCTCTGCTTTAGTCAGTGGATATTAAAAAAAAAGAATAAGAAAGAGAGAAGAAAAATACTCAGGAGGGGAAGCAAATGGAAAATGTAGGTCAGTAAAAATGGCTGCATCTTTCTGAACACACATTCCTTTTCATACATTTTCTCAAATCAAAACCTCAGTTGAACTTCTGGAACCTGAAGTTAATTTCCCACTACCCTCATCCTGCTCTTCTGGCTTACGGCCAAGTCAGGGAGAGAAACAGGAGGATATCAGAAGAAATCAGAGCCTGGACCATTCTCAAGAGCCACAATGGTCTTATTACCACTAGGAAAGAGCAGTGCATGGTTAAGAGTATGAGAGTCCTGAAAGCAGTAGCTCTGAGTAAACCCCTCCCAGGATTGAGCCCACACTCCTACAGTGTTGGCTGAAATAAGTATTTTTCTGTACTCTGCAAAGTTACTTACTTATCAGATTCCCAGATCCCATAATCCTGCAGATTATCCAAGTATCCCCAGCAGCTTCCCTCAGAGGGTAGAGTATGTTGCTGTCGTTCTCTTTCTGTATGTATAAATGACTTCCACCTAATTGTTGTTTTATAACAAAGAAAAACAAAACCGCTTTCTTTCAGTCACCCCCTTGCTGTTCTGGGTGTTAAAGCTGTTTTCATACTATGCTTATTCTCCTCTGAGATGTGCATGGATCTGGTAACTAGGATGTCACAGACATCACTGTGGCTCTGTGGGGGTCATTCTGCACTACTGGTTTTCTTCCTTTTGCTGAAGATAGTGGTCTTGCTTAATCTGCCTTGTCTACTCAGGACATTGGCTTCTGCTACTCTACTGACAGAACCCACCTAGTCTAAGACACAAACTTGCTGAAGTTATCCAAAGCAACCGGCAACTCTCAGGAAAACATCGAAAGGCAGAAATCCTGCAATTAAACAATTTTAATGAAAAATATTTCCAGAGGTGCTTTAATGGTTATGACTAATTGGTATTTAAATGGATTTAATGATTGGCACTTTAAATGAGGCAGTGAATAGATAATGTAGAATGTCCTCTGCCCCTTTCATTTCTTAATAATGAGGATAAACTTCAAAAACATCTGTTATTTTCTTACCTATCAGGACAGAACAAATACCTGAGAACTTCATGCCTCTGCTACCAGTTTCCCTCCCACACTCTGAGGGCTTTGTCCATACTAAATGCAAATTATGTTGAGAATTTCCATATTGACAAGAGATGCTGCATCATTCAGTGCTTTATGACAGACAGCAAACTTCCTAAAGTGGCAAGTGCCTTTGGCCAGCACGAGACCAATAAGTATGGTATAAATGATGACCATCTTGGTCATTTATCAGACAGTCCCTGACAGAGGTGATCTTTGCTATGTTAGCAAGAGGACCTGTTTTGTTCTGTTCTCCTCCTGCTCATTTTATCCCCAACAGCCCATTGACAGTCACTGATGACTGTGCAGTTCGGTAGAGACTTTCCAAAATAATTGGGGTTAAATAATAAAATCACTTGCAACTGTAAATGTGCTAGACTGGATCTGGAAAGGAAATAAAACCTGGAATCAATCACAAAGGCTATGTTGCTGCCGTTCAGAAATGATATTAATTCAATGTTTGATTAAAAAAAAAAAAGAAAGACATAGGGACATGGGACTGGTAATTAATCCAGGGTATTGGGAATTTTAGGTTATCAGTGAACAAAATGATGTGTGTGTTGGTCTGTCCTATTTGACCAATCTACTGTCTTTTGGTGCTATAGGAAGAGAGAGTTTGGGACTCAAAACGATGAAGCCATTTCCTGATGGAGTAATTTATGGGAAAAGCTTGACAGGTCTCTGCTTTACTCCAAAAAGTTTTAGTAAGACCCAGCCACTGGGGTGATCAAATCAGGTCTCCAGTAGGACATGTGATACCTGAGGAGGGATTGTCATGTATACACTATTTATAACATGGTATTTTCTCCTTCCTCTACTGATCACAAATGGGACTGTAATGCACGTGCAAATTACTCAATGCCTGGAGGCCAGAGAAAATAACACAATAACTTCTGCATGGTAAAGGGATGAAAATTAGTTTACTTGCTTTTCAAGGTTTTGGGAACCTGAGCCAGAGCTCTGAAATACATAGGGACATGACGTATTGGCCTCAGTAGCTTCTGATCTGCCCTTTTGTGCCAATGCTTAAATATACATCACAGAATGGCCAATCCTATATCAACATTCCTGGCAATACCATTATGTAGGAATAAGGTCTGGGCACTGCTGTATTTTCTGCTCCCAGACAGAAGGTAGGCAAATTTTGCTCAATAGTTAACGACATTGTTGATCTAAAAGCAGGTCTGCTATCTCATTGCAATTCAGGTGCCCTTCATCTTTTTGACACAGCCTTTGTTCTCTTGGATATTAGTGTGTCCCACGAGCTATTTGCAAACCCCACAATGATAAGCAGTACCGAGAGGAAATAATGGAGTCAGCATCACTGGGTCTGCTTAGTAACAAGCCAGAAGACATTTTGAATGTAAATCACATTCTTGAATTTGCAAACTACATTAAAAAAAAGGGGGGACAAGAGGAAGAAACTAGACCAGGCAGATCACGATCAAATTTCCCAACATTTGAAGTCTTTGCTCATACCATTGGATTCTATGTACAGGCTAACTAAGTTGTTTGAAAAAGAGACACCAAACACTATACGGCAGCAAAATCTGGCAAGTAGCATACTTCTCTCCTTGTTAAATCTTGGAGCTTGAAGAATATGGTTTCTGTTTCAATGCTTTCAAAGACAGATTTTTATTCACCATATTTCACTGATAATTATTTCGTGCAGCAACTTTTATACAAGTGGTTGCTGTATGATTATGCTCCAGATGTCTATTAAAGTTGATGAATGTATTTCGGTATTAACGTTCTGTAATATGTAAAACAGTTGCAAAAGGACAGATGGCCCCTTGTAATTACTATTTCTGTTAGTTATTTATATTTCTGTGTTGTCTAGAACTCCAAAAAGATGAGAAGATTGCTGTGTGAGGTGCTGTTTATTCCCAATGAAAGAGATTATGCCTGACCAAGGCAAGAGCAATTTGATAGGTAAGAGGGAGAGAAAAGAAGATTTATTTTCTGTTATTGTACAGAAAAGATGCTGAGGAATAATAATGAGAAGACCCTGGCTACATTTCTACTAGCTGACTGAACAATACCAGGGGTTCTTTCCTAGATCTGAGATAAAATGCACGTGCTTTTTGTGTCTCAACTCTTAAAGTCTCTTAACCTCCAAAACAAGATGTCTGAATGAGTGTCTGGCCCATGCTGACTTTCAAATTGTGCCCAGAAGTTGTCTGGGATACTGCTAGCTGGCTCAGGAAAAAACAGTTTCAATCACTAGTCTAATGATTAAAAGTAGAGAAGGTTGAATTGTAGTGCCCCAGTGTTGTCTAATTTATGCATATAGTTGTAGCACCATTTTAACACAGGATCTAATTGATTCACGTTAACACCTGCCAACTGACAGTGTAACTGCCCATTTGCATGTACTTGGTCTAGGGGAAATACCATAAAAATACTTATCCCACCGTCTAAGGGAGTTAAGTCAGGTCCTTGTTGTTTTGTCTTGGCACAGGAGCTAATGCAACCAGACCCTCACCTTCTATTTGGTGTTAGCAGCAGCCCTGCAATCAGTACGTACATGTGCTTCTGAATACGAGAAGATCCTAGATGCCTGGTTGGTAAGGCAGGATGGGTATGCAAACTTCATTAAAGAAACATTTTTTTTAAAGTTGCATTTGGGAAAATATATAGGCTCTATTGAGACACTGGAGATGGACCGAGATATATTGTTTGGCCTCTCTTCTACAAGAGCTGTATTCAAAGTGTTTTAAGTCATTTTTAGGGTCTCAACAAAAAAAACCCCTCCTTTTACCTTTTTCTTGGAACATGGATTAGTAGTCAAGAGAACATCTCCAAGGACAGAGATAAAACATCCTCTGCAGGTACCTGTGCCAAGGTTGTGACCACCCTCATGGTAAAAAATAATTTCCTTATACTGAGTATGTATTCCCCATGTTGCAGCTGGTAACCACAACCTCTCATCCTGTCGCCACGTTACTTCCCTGAAAAGTCTCTTGGTCTTCTCTGTGTCCTCCAATCAGAGAGATATAACCAGCAACAGGATCCCCCCTGCATCTTTCTCTTTTTTTCCAGGCTGAACAAACTCAGTTTCCCCAGCTGCTTCTTGTACATCTTGTTCTTCTACTCCCCATCCATCCTGAGGGGCTCATCCACACTGACTCCATTTGGTGAGTCCATCTCCACTGGACTCAATCCAGTATGTCCACGTGTCTCTTGCACTGGGGAGCCCAAAACCAGGACACGGTTCTCCAGATAGATATCATAAGTGCTGACTAGAAGAGATGAATCACTACCTAGACATGCTGGCTGAATTTGTGCTAATGTAGCCCAGGAGGAGGTTGGCCTTCTTTATCACAAGGACACACTGCTGCTTCATGTCAACTTCTTGTCCACTAGGACAGTTACTCTTCTCCAAAGCTGCTTTCCAGATGGTCATGCTACAGATGGTATTGGTGCATGGGGTTACTTTGTCCCAGGGGCAGAATTTCACTTTTGCCTTTGTTGAACTTCATGAGGCTCCTGTGTGCCCACCTCTCCAGGCTGATGGGTCTGCTTGAAAAACAAAATATCTTCTGCAAACTTGCTGAGAGAGAACTCTGGCATGTCATCCAGTTCATTAATAAAGGTGTTAAGCAGTAACTATTGGACCCAGTATTGATCGCTAAGGGATGTCACCAGTAACCAGCCACCAGCTGGACTTAGCACTTCTGATTACTTGCTCTTTAACATATTTCCTTTTCTCGTTAGGTCATTTCTGTTCTGAATAAAAAAAGAAAATTAAAAAAAAAAAAAAAAAAAGATACATTTTGTCATAGTAGCATGACATATGTGAATAAAATGATCAAAAATATGTCAGTAATAATTAGTGACAAGCTCTGGACTGAAGAAGAAAACTGATATTAATGATGTTTTTGTCAGATTCCGTTTCTAGTGCATTCTGCTGCCAGGTCAACCTTGGATTATTTACACATTGGGTAATTTTCCATTTATGATGTTAAAACTTTTGAGTAAATCAATTACTTAATATTCTTGCCAATACCAGTATAACTGTTGTAATATGTATTACAAGTCTATAACTAGTTCTATAACTAAGCAAGTAAGCTAAATAATCTACTAGGATGGTCAATTTCTGTGACTGAATTCCTTTGTTTTCAGTTAGGGAATAAATTCGATGTATATGCCTTTAGGATCAGGATCTCAGAGCAGTTCTGTAAATATAGAGCAGTATTGTCTCTAAACTTAGCATTTCTTTATGTTGAATCAGAACATTGGGGGGTTTTTTATTCCCCATTATTACCGCCATTGCAATTCTATAAGGAGGCCATAAGAGAAAGGCACCCCACTGAGTTATTGTATAACGTTAAGAAAATGGTCTGTCCTTGTCTGGACAGAAGAGGGCTGATAACAAAAGTCCTTCCCAGGAAATATTCAGGCACATTCCTAAATATATAATCAGAAAGAATATTGGTAATCCATAAAGTTAACCACCTCTATGAATTATGTACAGTATCTAGGCTCTAAGGGATGGGTATGCAGTTCTCTCCACCACCTTAAAAGCTCTGCCTGTGATACAAATTACAACCTAATTATAAACTCAGTATAAAACTCTGGTGCAAATAAGTCAGTTTTGCTCCACTGAGAACAGCTACGAGCAGCCACGCAGAGTAGCAGTGGTGCTGCTGGTATCTGTTCTCTTGTTAAGACACTATCACTTGATGATGCTTGATGCCATGCCGTTCCCATTATATCTGTCCTCCTAACACTTCTCTGGGCCAGCACCAGCAACCTGCAAGCAGCAACCAAATATTCCATTAACATGAGGCAAAGATTTTATTTTAGCAAACCGTACATTGTCCTGTGGCTTCTTTACCTTCTTTTTGCTATTTGTTGTCACTGAATTAAGGCACTAGGGGTTGTCGTTTGAAATGGAACTTCCAGTTACGGCAGTTTTTAAAGAAAGAACGAAGCACTATCAGCCATATCACACTGCTGCCTGTGTGAACTCGTTTTAAGTGAACTCCATTACAGATCCCAAGGGGCACTTTCCTGTCTGTCTTGCCTCTTAACTCTTTTCCTCTCCTCTCCTTCCTCAGTGCTCTGTCATTTCTGTTTCATGCCACATTTCTTAGATTTCTTCTAGAAGCATTATGTGACCCAGCAGAGAAATGCAGTCACTGCTCTCTTTACTATTAATTTTAATTCACCTAAAATGCTTACACAATTCCTTCCATGAACAGTTCAGCCTAAGTGCCTATTTTATTTTGGATCAAAGACCTTCCTTAAATGCATTCCCATACTTAATGACCCTGTTTGATTTTCTTTTGGCTTTGTTCCTTTTTTTTTTTTTTGTTCTTTTTCTTTCTTCTTTGCTGGAAAATGAAGACAACAGACCTCTAAAAGTTTGTGTCTTCATCTCAGTCTCTTAGACTGGCTCTCTTCACATAGATTAACCTTTAAAATGTATGTGAATGTGTGGTATGTACACGTAGACAGACAGGCATAAACGTACATTTCTAAAACATAAGAGTGAAAAAATTGCCTTTATACAGAAGAGTTAGAAATACCAGAAGGAAATCAATAGGAGGGTTTTTTTCTAAATGGCTGCTTTGCTTTTAAACTGTGTCTGGTGTGGCACATTTACCCACTTTATAATTGGCTGGCAGTGAGTGAAGTGTGAGTTGTGTGAGTCGTCCCATTAGCCACAGCATAGGCTGTGGATGTGGTGAGCAGAGGGCACAGGTGATCACTCATGAAATGTGTTATAAAGGACATAAAAGTAGAGCAAGGTCTGCCTCTGCACTGTCCCACTTGCTTCCTAGGCATTTTCAGGTTTTAAATCCAAGAACAGCATTATGCAAAATGCATAAATATGTGTACCTTAGTCCTTCTTAGGTCTGACCTAGTGAATCAAATGTAAGAGATTCAGATTTCTCTGGGTTTTTTTTAACACCAACGTACTTGATGGCTTGATTGTTTTTTAGGATGAGCTTTTCTGGCTATCTAACTCAAGAGACTGGAAATTCCCTGACACCGTGAAGAGTTTTAGGGTCCCCCAGTGGAAAAGATTTGTGAACTGAAGCAGGATGACAACTCAGCATCATGCACAAGGCAACCTCATTACTGTAGACACACTAGAGATGCACTAGTAACAGAAGGAGGAGTCAAATCACGTTGGGAAATGCCATGCAGGAGGCTGGAAGAATATCAAGACAGCATTAGACTGCAGTTTGTCTCCTTCACAATATTACATTAAAGGCTATCTCCTGTATATGCTTAATTGATGGATTAGAAGGAAAAGAGTAAAAGCATATGCTTGCCCCGTTATGGAAACCAAGTCTCTTTCAGGTATACCAGCCTCAGCAAATCAAACACTGAAGAGTCTGTCATCACCTGCATGTGAATTTTGGAAAGACCGTATCCATCTCCACGAAGGATAAATTTGTTTGTAGTCGATAAGTACACAGAGTTCACCCACGTCTACGTGGGGCAGTAAACATTGTGCCCACTTTTCACAGCCTGCACTGGACCACCGAACAAATGACTTTGCCCACTTCTTTCTTTACCACCACACCAGTAAATGATATTTTCCTATTAACCACTGGGGTTGTTTACCTCAGCTGCAAGTATCTAGCTAGTATGTTACACAACACTGATATAAATGTATTTCTTCAGAAATTAGTGCCAGCAGAATTCTGTGCAATGTTTAGACAAGGCAATGGAAGGGAAGGGCAGTTAAATAAGATGCTTAAGCCATTAAATGTTTACATTATAAATATTTATCTTTGGGAACTAGACACACTGCTATTCCCTGAATGTCACCAGCTATTAATTGCATAATCTGTGATTGTAAACACACTTCTGTTGTTTCAGAAGCATTTTGGGCTTTAAAGGCTGAGAACAGTTGAAAAGCAGTCAAAATTTATTACCAAATAGCTTGTTCACCAGACAGATTTCCTTAATAGCTTTTTCCTTGGAAGGATTTGAAATTGCAACATTTCATATCTTGAAGCAACCATCTCAGAGATGAATTGGAAACACTGAAGATGAAGGATGCTCCAGTAAGTCTTCAGAAACTCACAGATGGGTGATCTTGCTGTAAAAATTTGCAAAGTATCCACATACGAGCATAAGAATGACTATTCCAAGCAAGAATAAATGTCCATTTTTAGCAGCGTCCTGACACCAGCAGTGACTGCAAGAAAATGCATACTGTATAAGAGTGAAAGAAAAAGCAAAATAAATGACAATTTCCCCACATGGTCTGCCCACCACCAGGAAGGGCTCTCCAGCAGCACTTCTCTTGAGTATAAGCCACACTGGTATCAATACAGGCATCTTTTACTTAAATAAATTTGCAATATTAGCCCAGTGGTCAGGCTGAGTTTTTTCACTCCATTTTATAATCTTTTCCTCCCTCAATCTCTCTCCCCATTATGATACCACTTGCCCCTGGCTACACCAGCCTAAATGATGTCTCTCAAATCCCGAGAATCCCATCATAGAGGACTCCTAGCTTGGACCATGTAATACTGGATGCAGAACAGGTAATCAGGTCATGTGAAGTGCACACTTGTATGCAACACAGCACGTTGTGGATGTCCCACCAGGCATCTTACAGCATGTGGGGGACGACCCTTCACAACTTTCTGAAATCAGTGCTCTGCCATAGCATTCTGCTGGCTGCAAGGCAAAGCTGGGGTGGGCTGCTTCACAGTCACAGCACAAATCAAAGTCATAGAATCATGCAATCATAGAATCATCTATGTTGGAGAAAACCTTTAAGATCATCAAGTCCAGCCGTTAACCTAGCACTGCCAAGTCCACCACTAAACCATGTCCCTCAGCACCACATCTACCTATCTTTTAAATACCTCCAGGGAGAAGGACTCCACCGCTTCTCTGGGCAGCCTTTTCCAATGCTTGATAACCCTTTCAGTGAAGAAATTTTTCCTAATATCTGATCTAAACCTCCTTGGTGCAACTTGAGACTATTTCCTCTTGTACTATCACCTGTTACATGGCAGAAGAGACCGACCCCCACCTCACTACAATGTCCTTTCAGGTAGTTGCAGAGACCAATAAGGTCTCCCCTCAGCCTCCTTTTCTCCAGGCTAAACAACCCCAGTTCCCTCAGCTGCTCCTCATAATACTGGTGGTTTAAACCCTTCACCAGCTTTGTTGCTCTTCTTTGGATGCAATGACCACAGGCAGCTGCAACAGGGAATCAAACACCAGGAGGGAATTAACCACTATGAGCTGCAGGTATGAGAGGCACAAGTACAGTAAGGGGTGGGTGTAAAAGAATGGGGAGAAGAGCTTGAAGTGAGAGCCAAATCCTCAATCTCATCCTCAGCACGAGCTTGGCAGATCTGTGGAGGGAGAGGGGAGAACGCCAAGTGTCAGACTGATGCATCTCCTCTCTGGTAGTGGGATCCCCATGTCCATTCACTTGTATCCTTAGCCAGTTCACCTTCCTAATCTCCAGGACTTCCAGATGGCAATTATGCCTTTAAATGACCTCTCAGCTGGAAAAGAAGCATTTAGCATGTGAGTTAATCAGTCACATCTCAGCTGTGTGATTCTGTATAGAGCAATCAGGTCCATGAAAGCTATGTACGTTGACAGCACCTGGAAACCTGACTCTTCCCTCTCCTAGCCTCTAACCAGTGTTTTCCCAACTGTATCTCTTCCCCTCCCTAAAACAACTCTGCTTTTAAATAATATTTTACTTGGAACTGATTTCTTTGTAGAGGTGACAATGTATGCGTCTATGTTTTGGTGTGTGCTTATTAGAGAAGTGCAATGTCAGCGGAGTCGCAGTATGCATTGTTGAGAGCTGGCTAAGTAAACAAGCTGTATTTTGCAAAAAAACCCCAGATGCTCACATTTGCAGAAACCCTTCTTCTGATCGTTCAGTTTGAACCTCCTCCTCCTTCACCTTTATTCATGAATAAAAAAATAAAGTCATTTTCTAATCAAATGGGTTTTTTGGAAACAAAATCAAAAAGTTAATTTCCAAAGCCTCTAAAACATTCTCTTTTGACGTTTTGAAGATTTTTCTCCCACTTAATTTTTGAAACAAAATTTTACCAAAATCAATGTGGCTTTGTGAAAAATATTGGAAGCATTGACTAAAGTTTCTGGAAAATATCAATGAGTAAGTACAATCACATTAAGTGTCTTGGAAGAAATAACAGACTACAAAAATGTGTGTGCAGCATTCTCATAAAAACAGAATCTGTTGCTGCCTGCTGTTAAGATCTGGTGGGTAGCTTTGCAGATAGCAATGGTTCCTGCCGTTTTCTTTCCTCTGTAGTGTGCTGCACAGCTCTTTACTTAGTGCTAAATTTGCCTATAATGATCATGATAGTATATAATTACTATTCATGTGCACTCTCTATGCTTTGTCATCACTCCTAAGTATTGAGTAACATCTCTTAGGATAAGAAATAAAGTAGAAGGAATAAAAATGTGCTGTCTTTTGGAGGCGTGCCATGGTTCACATGAATGTTGCTTGGTGCTTCCAGAAAATCTGGAAGTTGAACCTTATTTCTACCCCCTCTCTCTACACAGAATCGATTTCTCACAAGTCTTGTTCTCGAGTTTTTCGTCTCCAGTTTTTGAAATCATTAGAATGATTTTGGCATTGCTTCCAGGACAAGGTCAATAAAACTTCAAGGCCTTACTCTGAAAGTTTAGCTGGGGCTGTGAGAGCTGTGTGTGTTTAGCCTATGTGCAGTGTTTCTATGCGATGTTGAAAGAACATCCCATCAGCTAGCTGAAATCTCGTATTTCCATGTAGAAAGGCCCCCAGTACTATTGGAAACTGCTACTCCTACTAAAGGTATGAGACCTGTTTGCTGAAATCCAAGCAAAAAATATGTATGGTGCTTTCAAAAGGTGCTTTCCCTTTCAAAAGGAATACACATTCGTGCCTTATTGAGGCTGAAATAAGTCCCTCAGATGGTTATGAAATGTTATAGGTACTGAAAGTTTAGATTTCATTAGATAAGCATTTTGAAATTTCAGAATCTTTGATTTTGCTCAAAATATTAAGAAATTGCTCTTTAAAAATGGCTTTGAAAAATGAGGATACAGAATCCACTATGAAATGAAAATTCTGATTTTTTTTTTTTAATTTTTTGCTGACCTTCATGAAAAAGACTATTTTTGCAAATTCTTCTGTGGCAAGATGCTGCATTCAAGAAGCTGGGGTCACCTTCCTATTTCTTTATCCACCCGGCAGGCATCCAGCCTGGGTTAGTTTTCCAGATTCCCAGCACAGCTAGTACAGAAAGACTGGTGGGTGCAAAACAACATGACATTCCTCCCCAGGAATGTCCTCTGACAGGGAGGCTAAATTATCCTCTCACATTGCCTGCAGAGGGAGAGAAGATGGCCAGCTTGGAGTACACAGCTAATTTTTAGATATCCGAAATTCAGTGGGATAAGCATCAATCAAAGAACCTGAATGAATTGGAATACCACTATGAGTAAAAATTAACCTAGACAAGGAAGAGTGGCAGTTTTAGATCCCCACCATCTATATTTTCCCCATCAAAACAAACCAAAAAAAGCCTGAGTTATCTTGAAGTGTGTGGGGTCAAAGAGAAAACAGTGTGGTATATAATAAAGGACAGACTTGTTCCCACTTGCTAGAACTGATTCTGATACAAAGAGGCTGCAGGAGAGAAAAGACATATCAGACTCTAAAAGGATTCTCATTTTGTATTGTGAGGAGGAAAGAAATAAGTCAGGATAAAACGTAACATAACTCAGAGATTTCAGTTGCATAGCAAAAGTATAAGTCTATCTTTTCATGTCCTGAAGGGATTTTGTTTATTTGTTTGTTTCTTTTTAGTAAAAACTGGCTAATCTTTTTCAATCTGACATCAGATTTGCTATTAAATTGGGTTTTTTGAGTTTCTTATCAATATGTTCATAGACTCATAGAATAGTTTGGTTTGGAAGGGACCTTTAAAGGTCATCTAGTTCCAATCCTGCCCTCCAATGAGCAGGGACATCTTCAACTAGATCAGGTTGCTCAGAGCCCCGTCCAACCTGACCTTGAGTGTTTCCAGGGATGGGGCATCTACCTGTTCTGGGGAACCTGTTCCAATGTTTCACCATCCTCGCAGTAAAGAATTTCTTCCTTATGTCCAATCTAAACCTGTCATCTTACAGTTTAAAACCATTATCCTTCGTCCTATCGCTACAGTCCCCAATAAAGAGTTCCTCCCCATCTTTCCTGTAGGCCCCCTTTAAGTACTGAAAGGCCACAATAAGGTCTCCCTGGAGCCTTCTTTTCTCCAAGATGAACAACCCCAACTGTCTCAGCCTGTCCTCACAGGAGAGGTGCTCCAGCCCTGTGATCATCTTCGTGGCCTCCTCTGGACTTGCTCCAACAGGTCCATGTCCTTCTTATGTTGGGGGTTCCAGAGCTGGATGCAGGACTCCAGGTGGGGTCTCACCAGAGCAGAGTAGAGGGGCAGAATCCCCTCCTTCAACCTGCTGGCCACGCTGCTGGGGATGCAGCCCAGGATACGGTTGGCCTCCTGGAATGCTCTGGGAAACTGTCATACAGATGCAGCATACATTAGAAATGTCAGAATACCATCTGCAAGCAGAAAAGAAAGACCAACATAGACAATGAAAAGAAATATCTGGGGTTTTTAAATTAATATGATGACAATGATTTTTAAAATTCAGAATAAGCGTGAGCGTCAGAGATAAAGGAAATGCTTCACCTCATAAGTGAATGCTTTCTACTGTCAGCAACTTTACAGAGACTTAGAGTATTTTTTTCATCTTAATTTTTATGTCAACATTAAAACAAATACCCTGAACTCCCATCAAAAATGCATGAACTAACTTGTTACCCAGTCATCCCAACTTTAACATCTGTCTGTGGTTTGCAAACTTGATTCACAATGGTAATTGCATAGTCTTTCTGCACATCTGATGTAGACTGATAATTTTTGGAATTAGAATATAAACTGCGTCTTCACTGTAGACTGAATCTTCAGACTGCACATGTCCAGGAGAGGCCTCAGGAGTGGTTAAATCCAGTGAGTTGTGAGACTTATTAATCTGACTTCTTCCTTACTGGACATCTAGAGAAGAGAATTCAGCTTTATGACTACAGTCATGTGGTCTTCAGCCTGTGTTAGCCCCAGTCCCTCAAAAATTAAAAGCAGACAACAAAACAGTTAATTCCATGTTATTAGGCAATTCTGCCCAGCCACAGAAAACAGCAGATCAGTTTTACATTTCAAGACTGAATATTAGCTCTATTTCAAACCACTGCAAAGGATGGGTAAGTACTGATACAGTCAGTGAAGAGAAATAAAAAGTCTTACAAGGTATTCAAAATATTTTGTTTGAGTTTGACATTCATGTAATACAAGTGAAAAATCTGAATTAGTAATTCTGAAATGAAGCAATAAATATTTTGTCATTCTGAAAATGCCAGCCTAGGGCACAATAATTTGATGTTGCCTTCCATCTAATACAGTTGCTGCAGAACATAGGAAAAATCCACATTCTTAAATAAAACCAGCTAGGACAGACACATACACATATAAGAATGGGGACTACAATCCTCAAATCGATGCCAGCTTGTTTGTCTTCCTCTTCATGGAAGAAGAATGCTGTTTATAGTGCTGCTCGCCCTACTAAAAATCCCAACACACACAAGAGCTTTATCTTTATTGGTCTTTGCTGGTGCAGACGCCTGTTCGTTTCTTTTTGTCCTTATCAGTGTTAATGGTAAAGATCATTGCAAAGTACAACAGAAAAAGAAAATATTATTATACAGCACATGGCACAGTGTAAGTCTCATACCGGTTGGTATTTCTAACTACATCTAGAATTAAAGCTATGTTTACATACAAAAGAATGAGGCATAAGTTAAAAACACTGAAAATACAATCAGTTAAACTGGTTTTCATATCAACCACCCAGCTAGAAAATACTTCATATAAGGAATGGAAGGGTCACAGTTAATATAAGCCACAACATAAGTAATAAGGTTATATATTCAGATGTTTTATGTTAGTTGACTTTCATCTATTTTTAAATACCATATGATTGTCGGAATGGCAGGTGAAACTGGACATAGGATAATGCCGTTGTGAAACATGCAGTTTAACTCACTTGAAAGCCAGTGTATGGTTTGTCTGCTATGCCCTTGACCTAACCCTTCATTTTTATAAAAAGTCTTGAAACCAACATGTTTTAATTGAAGAGTCCAAAGGGGACTTGTGCCTTTTTTAAAAACAGTATTTTTTTCACTGTAAATTGTGATCCAAAAAAATAAAGTAATGAATTCAAGAGCGTCCACTGCAAATATAATTCTGCAGCTTTATCTAACTCACATGAAAACCCATTTTTCCAAAGCAATGTGTTGCTGAAAGATTTCAGTAACCCTGCCTGTACTTTTTGTACTAAAAAAATGCCGCTTGTTATTAATGTTATTAATTACTGCTACATATGTAGTAATTAAAATATTTAATTTACTTTCACATTATTCCACTTTCAGAATATTATTTATAGTTAAATGAAATTGAGTTGACTGTCATTTTACTTTAATATAACACAATAAGACCTAACATCCTATTAATATTCAAAAGCATATTTAATTCATATTGGAGTCGCCATGAAAGAAACAGAAGACTGCTTGCTCTCCAAATTATTTTTGAACCTAAATTGGGTTAAAAAATACAAATTCTGAAAGTTTTTAAGGGATGAATGATTAAAAATAGCATAACAATATTAATACTTCTTCTTCAATAGAAATAGTTCGTTTGCCAAGCCCAAATATATAAAATTAGGTTGGCTGGGCTGTTGTTCAAAGAATTTCTTATTCCAGATGAATTTACCTGGATATAACTGTAGTTTTTATTAAGATTTGGGAGGAATAAAACTGCATGAAAAATGCATATATCCACATATATCCACATTTCTTTTAGAAGTATTTGAGTTTGCTTTACACTGCTGCTGCGTATTTTTATTAAGAAATAGCTCCACTTCATCATAATTTTAAACTTATACAGACTGTTGAAGGAAAGCTTATATCTATGCACCACACCTGACTTTGGATTTGGTGCTCTGCAAGCTTGATTGCTGGGTCTGAATCACATTTCTGCTGTCATTCACTGCGGTTTAATGTTGTCAGATCATGCGACATCCCCCCGTTGACATTCACGCTGCATAAACAGCCCACAATTATCAAAATGAAAGGCTGTTATTGCCGCAAGAAGAATGCAGCCCTACCCCGGAGTGCGCAAAATGAGGGGTTGCAATCACCAGCCTCGGATAAGCGTTCCTGAACAGCCCCTTTTGACGGAAGTTCGGGTCTGAGTTTCAGAGCCCTATTCAGTGTGGTAATACACATAATTGATGCCTTTTCATCCTCCTTTGTTCAAATCTCCAGTCAGCTTAATTAAGATCTTGTGAGGGGGTAATGAAGTAAACATTTCAATGAATATCTGCATTAGTTTGACGGCAGATGCCTGCAATTAAAATACTGTAGCTACATTACAGCACATATATTCCACGTTGCTTTCAGATCTGTTCAGAACTTCCCAAATGAGTGTTTGTGGGTTTTGCCTGGATGGTACGATACCAGCCTGAGCCCTGAACCAGGACCTGCACAAAGACTTGATGAGGTTCAGCTGCAGGTCCTGAGGGAACTGGCAGATGAAGTTTCCAAGCCACTATCGATCATATTTGAGAAGTCGTGGTACGTGGTAGTCCGGTGAAGTACCCACTGACTGGAAAAGGGGAAGCATAAAAACAGAAAAAACGAAGACTCTGGGAACTACAGGCCGGTCAGTCTCAGCTCTGTGCCTGGCAAGATCATGGAGCAGATCTTCCTGGAAACTCTGCTAATGGCACATGGGAAATAAGGAGGCAATTGATGATAGGCAGCATGGCTTCACTGAGAGCAAATCATGCCTGACAAATTTGGTGGCCTTCTAGGATGGGGTTATAGCTTTGGTGGATAAGAGAAGAGCAACTGACATCGTCTACGTGGACTTGTGCAAAGCATTTGACATTGTCCTGCAACATCTTGTCTCTAAATTGGAGAGACATGGATTTGACAGATGGAGCACTCGGTAGACAAGGAATTGGCTGAATGGACACACTCAAAGTTTTGTGGTCAATGACTCCATGTCCAAGTGGCAAGCAGTGACAAGTGGTGTTACGCAGGGGTTGGTACTGGGACTGGTGCCATTTAATATCTTTGTTGGTGACACAGACAGTGGGATCGAGTGTACCCTCAGCAAGTTTGCTGGTGACACCAAACTGTGTGGAGCGGTTGACACACTGGAGGGAAGGGATGCCATCCAGAGGGACCTGGACAGGCTGGAGAGGTGGACCCATGCAAACCTCATGAAGTTCAACAAGGGTAAGTGCAAGGTCCTACACCTGTGTTCCAGCAATCCCAAGCACAAATACAGGCTGGATGGAGAATGGATTGAAAGCAGCCCTGAGGAGAAGGACTTGGGTGTGCTGATTGATGAGAAGCTCAACATAAGCCAGCAATGTGCACTCACAGCCCAGAAAGCCAACAGCGTCCTGGGCTGCATAACAAGAAGTGTGGCCAGCACGTCAAGAGAGGGGATTATGTCCCTTTACTCTGCTCTGGTGAGACCCTGTCTGGAGTGTTACATCCAGGTCTGGAGCCCCCAACATAAGAAGGACATGGACCTGTTGGAGCAAGTCCAGCGGAGGGCCACAAAGATGATCAGTGGGCTGGAGCATCTCTCCTATGAGGGCAGGCTGAGAGAGTTGGGATTGTTCGTCTTGGAGAAAAGAAGGCTCTGGGGAGACCTTATAGCAGCCTTCCAGTACTTAAAACCTACAGGAAGGCTGGGGAGGGAATCTATTAGGGAGTGTAGTGATAGGACAAGGGGTAACGGTTTTAAACTGGAAAAGGGTAGATTTAGAATAGATATTAGGAAGAAATTCTTTACCGTGAGGGTGGTGAGACACTGGAATAGTTTGCCCAGAGAAGTTGTGGATGTCCCATCCCTGAAAGTGTTTAAGACCAGGCTGGATGGGGCTTTGAGCAACCTGGTCTGGTGGGAGGTGTCCCTGCCCATGGCAGGGCATTTGGAACCAGATGATTTATAAGGTCACTTCCAACTCTAACCATTCTATGATTCTGTGACTGAGGGAAGTCTAATGGGATGTGGATTGGACCCATACAAAACTTGGGCTCACCTTTCCTTTTCTTCTTGTGGAAAGAACTTTGACTGTGGTGATATATGTTAGAAAAATTGGGTAAAGCCATCTGAGTATTAATTTAGCCAGGGCCAAATTTAAGAAGGATAGGGGAAAAAGGATGAGAAAAAAAGAGGAGTGACCAAATGGAAGAAGGGACATGGTAGCTAACAGCTCCTTTGGTAACATTGCCAAAACAGTCACCGGTGTGTCTTGAGAGCTTTGGATTTAGAAATATATACACATCAGCCGTACCTTTGAGTTCAGGATCACAGGATGGGTCAAGATATCCCCTGTGGCATGGAATACCCTAATTTTCATCAAAGGGCTCTTGAATGGTATATTGAAATGTTCCTGAACTGAACTCTTCAGCTCAAACTGCCTACTCTCATAGTCAAGTAGGCACTTCCAGCTTTGCAATTTCTCTGACTTACGTTGACCATCTGCTTTAGGGGAGAGCAAACAGTTCCCATGTGGTATCTATACAACACCTGGGATAGAAGTATCTCCCATTAAAGTAACCATCTCCATGTGCCAGAGAGCAGCAGGCAGTGAGCTCGTTTGCTTTGGTAGTTAAAAGGTAGACCACCACCTGGGGTGAGAGATCTTCCCTGGCAGGTTTTATTACACTGACAGAACTACAAATGACATTTCAGCTTCCAAGAGCTGAAATGACACAGTCCAGAAGCAGTGGAGCTAGTAGTAAATACAAAGCCATCAGAGTAATCTGACAGACAAACTATGTGGAGCAGAAAAGCAAAGGAACCATAGGGAGTTGGCTTGCAGGTATTATTGCAGAGAAGAAAGAAGCAGCCCATTTAAAGGCAGGACAAGAAATAATAAAGAGGTGGTTTTGACATGAAATTTCTTGGACAGAAGTGGGCCTTAATTTATGGGATTTTTTTATTGGTTTACCCAAAGAGAACACCCAAGGAAAAAAAGAAAGAAAGGAAAAAAACCACAACAGTCTGTCCGTGTCCCGCCCAGTTCTCCTTTTTTGGGGGACAGTAATCGAAAAGCTGTTTGGGAACACCACCATCACTGCTAGCCTGCAGATCCAATATAGCAGATCCAATACAGAGGCTTATCTTTGTATTTACATTTTGGTCTCATGAGAGAAATACATTTGTGCTACATCTTCATTTGTATCCCACATGATGGAAATGAAAGGGGGGAGGGCTAGACAAGAGCAAAGAAAATAAATAGAATCTCTTTCTTCTTCCGTTCCCTTCTCACCCACCACCCAATTAGTACTCTTACTGTGTTGCCCTTGTATCATTGACTGCGATTTCCAGTACAGCAGTAAGTTCTTCATTACCTCTAGCTGCCAAAGCTTCTTAATGAGGGAATTACCATTCACAACTGTAACGGCAAACACAGAAAACACAATCCAGCAAATCCTCTTATCATCTGGTTACTGATAACGATCTAACCTCTGCAAGCCAATTCCAAGCACCCATTCACCTCCATAGTCTATTTTCTTGCAAGAAAAAGCAGTTTGCTGCATCCCGAGCTGGAGAGGACATAGATATCGATAAGCAGACTGCAGCCAGTTGGGAGCTCACTCACCCCGTGCTGATTTCCTGCAGTACTCCCAGATGCTGGGATGAAAGCTCTCTGGGAAACATTTCACGTTATTAGTACTAAAAGGAATGGATTACAGAAAATAGACATTCAAGAGACCTATTAGGGCTCCAAGGCACTGCACATTGCTCTCAGGAGGCTATTTTATAGTGCTTTGTCCACTGTAGTTCTCATTTTGCCAAGGGGATGTATGGGATCCAGAGGGAAATGTTTCTGAGAGCGAGCTATAACTATCTACAGTAACACAGGAACTCAGCAGCTAACAAAAAGAAAGAAGATTGCCTTTTTTGTTGTGCTACCGCATTACCCAAAACAAGGCAACCCTGCTGCCGCTGACATAAGTAGGCATTACGTTACATTGCTAGGAAACCTAGAAAAACTACTTGGAAAAGTGACCGTGTCGGGACAAAAGCCTGGATAAAGTGAAAATAAATGTGTGCTGGAAGAATTAGAGCAAAGTAATGGAATAGGCCTTTGACGTAATTAAAAGTCAACTCCACTTCAAACCAAAGGGTGGAATGAATGAGTAACGTTAACTCCGGGACACTGAACTACTGCTACAGCCTGCACGTGATATGTGCAACAAGGTCAATATGTGCCAGCTTTTGCTGTTGGAATAAATATATTCTAAATAATTGTTTTTATTGTGTTATGGAATGCGACACTTACACCAGCGGTACATCAGTGTTTCTAGGTATTAATTTCACAGACGGTTTTACACATTGGTGTATTCTGTACCTTAAAGTTTACACGATGAAAAAATATAGTAGCAGAGAAAGCACTTGCTTTTCCATAAACGTGCCATATTTTCTGTACTTTAAATATCAGATATCAACAGCAAGTGACAGTCTTCTTCCTTTTCAGCATATGTCGGTTCATTTCAGCTTTTAGAAGGACTAGATAAAAACACATCATTTCAAAACAAAAACTGTTGCTGAGTTTTGAGGCTCTTCAAACTTGACTTTTAACAATGTGACTTTTCAGAATATTTGTGTCACAAATTATTGTCTAACAATATATTTCACAGTACAGTCCACTTATTTCCATTGTACCATCTTTTATACTTGCTTGCTTATATTTTCAAGCCTTATTCAGATTTGCCTCTGATGACTAGTGAACGCCCTGATGTATGCTAATCAATTGCATATGTTATCTGAACTATTTAAAGTCTTAGAAGTGTCTGCATCTGAGAACGATGGGGATAAAATCTAGTGGTAGCGTGAACTAGTGCAAACCTCTTCCCTGATCACCACACTCAGGGAGTAAATAATTTCTCTCAAAAGATCTCAGTCTTATTTAAAGTCTTGCTAAAAGTGGTACCTTCAACTACATGCCCCAGTAAGCTACCGTGCATTTACTCATCCTTATTACACAACCTACAAGAGTGGATTATCTGAAGGTCAATTTTCTTTACCTTCATTTGCAGCTCATGGTTCCTGTTAAGCTATTGTCCATAAATTTGAAAACCTCACTGCTGCCACACGTCTCTTCATATAAATAGCTGCACATAGAGTTTAATTCACCTCTTAACTTTGTTTTTCAATAAAGTGAATTAGATAAGCTCCATGGAGCTTACACTGTAAGGCTGTTTTTCAACACCTGGATCCTCCCCTGAATTCTCTCTAGTATTATTTCCACATCTTAATATAGGTGTCCCACAACTAGAAATGGCTTATAACAGTCTTATCAAAGCCTTAGCCGTGGGAAAGGTCACTTTCTTATGCCTAACATCTAGTTTTTTGCAGGCTGAACTCAACAGATGTCAAAGTCTTCTTTGAGTCCTCAGCAAGTCTCCACGTGCTATGACAAAGCCCGTCTTCTTCTTTCTCTGTTGTATTACTTTTGCTTATCTGCACTGAAGTGTTAAATGTCTAAGTTTCTACTGTAAAGCAATGAAGATCTAGCCAATAAGTCAAACAGGTCTAGAAAGTTATTCAATGGATCAAATGTAGATTTACTGTGGGAAAAGCTGAATTCTCCAGTCTTGAAACCGAGCCACGCAAACCATCCTAATAAATAATAAATTACCCCCAACATTTGCTGCTCTGTCAGTATTCGCATCATCAGTAAGCCCTGTCATAAAGCATTTGTATTTCCTAAATTATTGATAAAAATATTAAATTCAGTTGAATGATTAGCTAAAAAGCCATACAGGTAATAGCTAATAATTAATACCTATTTGAGATCTATCACTGAGACAGTTTTAATGCATTTAATACCTGACTAGTTAATTAAAGAATTTTCCGTGAAAACAATACTAAATCTAGAGCTTTTCCAGTCAAAGGAAATTTATTTCCATCCAATTTCTTTTATCAATCATAAATATAATCCTAGGCAAAAAAAAAGAATATGTATATTTTACAAGATGTTCTCTGACACCATGTGAACTAACGTCAATCATATATTTAACTTCTAATTTTTGTTGTTAGAATTTTAAGTGAACTATTAGCTATTTATGGTCAGAATTATGTCAAACTAGTGGGTCAGAATTCCCTGATAATATTCTAAGGTATTTAAAATCTTTTAGTATTTGGAATCTCTTAAATTTTCAAAGACGTCTACAATAGCTCATTAAAATCTTTCCTCACTTAAAACTTGGACCACAAGTAACAAAGACTAGTTGACTGGGAAACGTTTTAATGCCAGAAGATATATTCTCTGAAAGATATTGAAAGATGGCAAAAGCTTTGCTCAAGCAGTATTTAAGATATGAAAATGTGTTGCTGTGGTCTTCCAAGGAGAAATTAAGGAAAAAAAAAAAAAAGTAAATATATAACAGCATTATATTGAATTTCTTGCTTTATGTTTTTTTCAACATTTCAACTTACAGGTTCTTTGCAGAAAGCTTAAGGAGTGGGATTCAGACCGGATAAACGCAGTGACCCTGTGTATGTGTTCAGGCCCCCGCGTATGAGCAAGGTGTTTGGCACCCGGTGAGAGTCCATGGGGAGCACAGGCTGGGTTCAGCCACCCGAACACTGACTCCTCCCATTCTGTTTTCAGGCATTTGTGTCTTCCATTTGCAAGGACTGAGAGAATAATATTGCTATAAATTTAGGGGCAGCTTTTTAAAGCTGTTTAGAACCCTAAGTTGCTGACTGGTGCCTGGAGAGCTTTCTGAAGCATACTAGAAATACCAGTCAATGACTATGTGTTTCTTTACACATCTAAATACCTGACAAATCTGGTCCTTCACCCTTCTTTGAACTAGATCATCTAGGTGTTTTAATAAAGAAATGCACTGGTTTTACAGCTGCTATCATCATTTCAAAGATATGTGCATATATTAAAATTATAATGGCAAAGGTAAATTTATTATAGTAACATAAATCCATTACTCTGTTAATTATTCTAGGCATATTGTGTGCACAGAGTAATATTCTGCACAACAGCTAATATGCATTTGGTCTTTTGGGTCATTCAGCATATAAATTGTTCATGCTTAAAAATTGTGTTACCTTATGCTGTGGTATTTATGCAATAACTCACAGGTCTAACCTTCAATTTCAAGTGATGCTAGCAAGACTTTTTGTTTTCCATTGATCCTTCAAGCTATGCTTATCCTACTAAGTAAAACGATTAAGGACATTTCTCTGAGGCCAAGTGACATGGTTTGCCTGATGCTCATATATCTAAACTCTCTTTCCCCTGAAACAAAGTGTCTAAATTCAAATTACCAGTGGGAATAATTTCTGAGAAATGTGATTCCCCGAACAGTGCCAGACCACTGTCCTGGGCTGTGCTAATTAGCACGCACCAAAAGCATGCTGTGCTAACCGTTAAACAGTTCGGGCATTTGGAGGTCGGCACCTGAGCCTGTATCCCAACACCAGTTTGTTCCCTGGCTGAACTTAGCGGCAGTTTATACACCACTGGGACTCTAACATGACTGGTGACAAAGCAAGGTAACAAAGAAACTACCTATGGGCAAAGAACAATGTCTCAGGGAGCAGAAAATTCCTTATCCCCACAATTGTCTTATGGAAATCATCAGTACCAATGTCAAGACCTTCCACTCTTTGGACAAGCAGGTTGACCATCCTGAAGGATCCCAGGGTGCACGTTTTCCTCTCCAGGGCTCAGAAGGGTGGGGAAGCCCAGCCAGCATCCACAGAATTACCTGGCAACCGCTGGCAATGGTCTTGTGAGTGCGGATTTAGTTGATGCTGTAATTGCTCTGAAGGCAGGAGGGGCTATGGCTACAGTAGTTTTGTATATAGCTTCAGGTCAGATATAGCCTTGGAGCATACAGCTTCATTCTAATGTTGAACTGTATAGAATAGAGAATGATACAACATATGTACTTGTGGGTCATCCTTGGCCAGCAGCTAAGCACCCACATAGCTGCTCACTCACTCCCCCATGCAACAGGATGAGGGACAGAATTGGAAAAGCAAAATGAAAAAAATTGTGGGTCAAGATAAAGACAGCTTAGTAAGCGAAGGGAGAAAAGGAAAAAGGAAAAGGAAGAAAGAAAAGGAAGAAAGAAAAAGAAAGAGAAAAAGTAAGAAAAAAGAAAGAAAAAGAGAAAGAAAAAAGAAAGAAAAGAAAGAAAAAAGAAAAGAAAGAAAAAGAAAGAAAAAAGAAAGAAGAAAAAAGAAAGAAAAAAGAAAGAAAACACGCAAACAAGTGATGCAAAGGCGATCACTCACCACCTCCCACAAGCAGACTGATGCCTAGCCAGTGTGGAGTGATGGCTCCTTGGAAAGACAACACCTCCCCGCCCACCACCAGTTTTTATCGCTGAACATGATGTTATACGGCAATTGGCCAGTTCAGGTCAGATGTGGCCCTTCCTCGGCCCCTTCCCAATTTCTTGCCCAGTCCCAACCTACTCACTGTAGTGTGAGGAAGAGAGAAAGCCTTCACTCTCTGCAAGCGTTGTTCAGCCATAGCTAAGACATGGGTGTGGCATTAACACTGTTTTAGCCATAAATCCAAAACAGAGCACCATACGGGCTGCTATGAAGAAGTTAACTGCATCCCAGCCAGACCTAGTAGAGGAGTACTCTACACAAAGGTTTTCTGGTCCATGTCAAGCAGTGTTAGGTCCCTTTCCCAAAGATTGTACAGCTTAGGAAAGCTGTATTCTTTTAAAAGAGAAATGCATTTCCACTACTGTAGAAAGTAATGGAAATACAGAAGGTTTTGAGAAGGACAAAGTCAACAAGCCATCAAAATTAAGTACTTTAGATTTAGACTGTCTAAAGTCCAGGTAGAGGCTGGTTTTGATAGATTTTAAAGTGAAGACTGCAGGTGAAGGAAGAAAATACAGTAGATGTGGACCTTTGTGTCCAATGCTATTGTTTAGAGCTGCAAAAGAGAAAATTGGAGGAAAGAGGACTTGGGACCCCATTCAAAAATCAGATCACCTACTTTTACATCCTGCTTCAGTTCCAGTCTGTCTGTATTTCCCAGAAGAAGTGTCAGAAGGAAAGAGACCCATTACTTTGGGGTGCCCAGTTGGCATATCCCAGTTACTAAAGAGCAGCTGTTTTGCGTCACTGGGAAAACTGAAATCACCTGAATTAGACACCTTCCTTACTTCTATAGCCAATGAAGAGCTAAGTGCTGCCAAGAGGATATCCTGAAGACCCCTGCAGCTATTCAAAAAGGAGCCCGCAGGGAAGGGCTGTATCTCAACTCCTGTCCCTCTCTGTACACAATTACCTTCTTTCACTGAGGATGCACAAAGCACAGTTCCCACCTGCAGTGAGGTAAACATCAGAGCAGGCTTGTCCTCTGCTGCTGCTGGAGCACGGATTTTACATAACTGCCCAGTGGTCAGCTTCTACCGCAGTCCCATTTTATGTGGTAATGTAGACAGGTTTGGTCCTGCTCTTGGTGTGGTACCTCAGTCCCCGAACATAAAAAACAAAATGTTTTCATGTAAGTGCTTCATAGATATGTACTGATAATGGTGTGATAATCAGGGCAGTTTAGGTCCCATAGATAGATTCTCATTATTTAACTTATTAAGGCAGAATAAAGGCAATATTGCTGGTTACAGAGACCCGAACAGAACTATAGCCTTTCTTAAAAAAAAACCCCACACTTCTCCAGTCCATAGTCAGCTGTAGAGTAGATTTTTGTGTGTAATTGAGTTCTAAACAAGAAGGATCCAAAGATTTTAAAGAAGTTTTTCCTGGCATTTTCACCTCCTTAAGCCCCAGAGATCACATTTTGCAGATCTAGCGTTCTCCTGTGTTGCCATTCTTCTTGCTCTTGCCTTGTCATGGGACAGACGTTCACTATTTCTTCTACAATGCTCCTAAAACTGAGCCATCAGTTATCCCTATGACATGAAATATATCATCAAAATTATCAATTAACTAACCTGAAGGACGTCTTGATCAGAACAACTTGAACTTTGCTCTCCCTCAGGCTGTTGCCTCCCTCTTCGGTTAATCCATGGATTTTGCTGTGACACAACACCGCATAGAGATGGCAAACAGCACCATGTTATTACCCTTCATGGTTTCATGGATCAATGGGATTTTTGCTTGCTGATTTTAGACATCCAGATTTAAGCCACCAAGGAATGGCAGACAGTCCAGGTAATGCCAAAAGTTCACATTTTGAGAGATAATTTTTCACAAATGAAAGCTATGCCTGAAAAGTCTGGGAATAGGTAACAGCAAGGGCATGTAAAGTCAGTTATGATCTTTAATGGACATCTTGGACATCTGAAAGAGAAAGTTTAAAGTTTGGCTAGATTCTTAATGTACTTTAGGTTTTGCTGAACTTGTACAACTTTCATTCTGTGGCAATTTACACAGACACAGATATGGAGAAGGGTTTTGCTGAGCTCTAGTTCCAGTGCAATTTATGCCACTTTCTCTCTGGAAACAGAGACGATAATGAAGTGAATTTACTGTTCTCTATTCAAATGCCATTTAGTTCCTTGATTAGATTGTTTTAGTAGTATAAATTGCCTACTGCTGGAAAAAAAAAATAGCCTAAACTTTTCAATCAGCTTTACCATGAGAACCAAGACTGAGAAAATGTCATTTTAAAAAAACCCAACAAAACAGAAACAGAAAAATGAATGTGCCTCTGCAGCTCAGTCTGATAATAAGCTCCTCTGTAAAATTATATGAACTCTGTGTTCTGGAACAATAGTATAAATGAGTTAATTGTAGAACTAAAAATTGTTTGCCAGCTGCTGTCTATTCTGTTACCAACACCTGCTTCGGCTCATGCCCTCATTAATTAAAATGTGATGAGCAAGCAGACAAGTTCAAAACATAGTGCTGACAATGTCTGTACAGCTGACATGAAATCCATATTTGTAGTCCTCATCCAAAGCCAGGAAGTAATATATCTGTAATTCAATAGAGAGGGGGTTTTTGTTTGGTTTTGGGTTGGATTTTTTCTTCCTTCAAAACTGCTACAGTGATGAATCTGTTCATGAAGGTTACATTTCTGTTGTGGTAAATTGAGGGTAGAAATCATGGGCTTTCTGGAGCATAAAAGCATCAATTCAAAAATTATACCTATGAAATAATGCTAGTTAACCATTCCAAACATTATTTGGCCATTTAAAAATTAAATGCAGATTGGAAATACTTAAGATGTTATCAGTTTTCATCACTGTCTATTTCTTCACAGCAGAAATAAAAACAGCTGTATCATAAGTGGGTAATTTCTCTTTTAAGAATTTGTACTTCTCAACACCATTTTTACGTTCTGTAACAGAAGCCACTAGACACCCATGACATGGAGTCTCATCTATTTTTCCGAGTTGCTTAAGTTAGTTGGAAACACCTCCAAACTGAATGTCCACCCTGCTCAGACTGAAACTTCTCAGAGCATGTAACAGCTACACTCACAGGTCCCTGGGTGTGTTTGTCTTTACGAAGGGCACCACCTTTTTCCTAGAAATCCAAAAATATGCAAGCTAGACCACTAGGCAGCAGAACTCTGCCTGGATTCCCCAAAGAAGCCCCAGGTTTTATATGTCAAGAAGTAATCTGTCAAATTGTGCCAGCAGTCTGTAATTCTTCCACATACTTGCCTACTTTTTGGTGCACTCACCCATAAAATGGAAGGCCTTGTCCTGATGGAGAATATATACTAAATTCTGGAGGAGAGACTGAAGAAGTAAGTTGTGCTATGATAAATATATTCTACAATGCAATTGGATGCTGAGACAGGAGAACAAGAATCATGGGACCGGAAAAAGACCAAGCTGGAGGTAGTCTGATCCTAGCCTATTAGTTAAGGAACTCTTAGCTGCAGAGTCCCAGCAGTCCAACCTTGCTTGGTGAAATTTATATGCATTACAACATCACTGGATAAAACCATTCCTGGAAGTTGAATCCTGAACCCCAGATGCACCCAGTCACCAGTTAGTGTCCTACCAGGAGAGGTAGCACCTCCAAGTTCCATGGCAAGGTTCACTCTGTTACTGAATAGCACAATCATTTGAACAACAATTCAAAACTACCAAGTCACAAATCAAAGTTACCAAGACAAAATCAAACTTACCATACTACAAGGTTATGCACGATATCGGTCGCTTACCAAAGATTTGCCATTGGTGAAAGGTGTCTCTGCCTTGAGAAGCAACCTTGAAAGGCGTCCCAGCTCAAGGGGAGATCACAGCCAGGCTGCTTAGCCAGGAGGGCTCAAAGAAGGCTCACTTAGGCTGCCATATTTATGGAATGAAGAGGTTGGTTTGTGGGCACATTACATGTCATGGGAAAGGTATGTACAAGACTCCTTGTACCCATAACTTTCTTTATTACTTGATAAATCAGTCTGGAAAAGCCACCCGCTATTCATGTGTTAATCTCATGGTCAGTGTTCCAAGCTCATACGCATCAATGTTCACTGGGTCGCTCTGCTCCTTTGTGGATTTTCAGAGAACAGATTTGAACTAGAGGGATTCTTAGCCCATTTACAGCTCAGGCCTTTTTTTTTTTTTTTTGAGCCTGCTAGTTTGGTTAAGGGATTGAGTGCATCCATCACAAGTCTCTGACGTCTCAGTCCTGATCCTTCCAGGAGATCTAAAAAATCCTTTAAAATATGACCCTAGGAACAAAACCCCACAGCTCTGCAGCATGCTAACACATACTAATTCAAAACATTTGTTTTAAGATAGTACACAGTCATAATTCCCTGGTAGGCTGCCCATACTCTGCACTTTAAAAGAAAAATTTCTCTTTGCTTTAAAGGTAATAACCCTATTATGTCTCCTCTTACAAATGTTCTGTTCCCAGGTACCAACTACTTTTGCCTTCAAATGGTGTGATTAATTGATCTAATTACACTCCGACTGACTGTTCTCAATTTGTATTTTGTTTTGAAGATTTTTGCTTCACCTTTAAAAAGCAAGCACTTTGCTTTCATAAGTTCATATTCTACCCTTCACTGAGTTATGAAAATAAATAAGCAAGTTGTAATCTGAAGTGTGGTTTTAGAATGATTTGGTTTAAGATGTGATATGAGCATCCTCCGAAGTCCAAACATCTTCCAGAAGAAAATGCCAACTGCGTTAATACCTATTTTCTCCTCCTCATGATGTTACAAGAAAATTTTTGGTAAAAAGCACATAAAATAACGACAATTGTTGAAGAAATCCCAATGGAGATATGTTCTCCATAAGTGTTTTGCCTTGTGTTTTTTAATGTAAATCTTCTGAATATTAATTTGATTATGTATCATGAAACAAAATTAAATGTATTTATACTATATCTGCAATTTAAGATGTTTTGTTTCTGAAATTAAGTTGGTTTAGATCTTTTGCTTTGTTTTTTTTTCTAGGTTATCATTAGTCCTGTGATTTTTTTCCCAGATTGTTGAAAGGAAAAAAACCACAACTGTAAAAATGAGAGAAAGGGAAAGCAACAAACTGACCTTTTCCAGCACATGACCTAGACCTTTTTAATACTTCCTTCAATTTTTTTACTGGCCCACACTCTGCACTCGTCCAGCCTTAGTGTGCATGTGAAGTAGAGATGACTGTATAGAGTTTATCTCACCGCGTATCCTGGTATGCTTTACGCTAAATACTGCTGATGAAGAGGCAGACGGTCCCAACCTGAGAGTCAATTCATATTATTCAGAAATCTCCTCAAAATGCATTTTAAGCTAATTTCCACAGCAAATCTCCATGTTGACTGGCACTTAACTGTTCTCCACATCAGGAGATATGCAAAGGAAAACAACTCCTGGCTTGGATTCACTGCAAAAAGAGACAGTTATTCTTTCATGTTGTTTAATGATGGCTTTAGAGCTTCTTCCTGTTTTAGATTTGCAAACCTCAGATATTTACAGTTCTCATTCTCTTTCTCTGTTTTTACTCATATTGCTGGTACACAAACAAAAACAAGTGAAATTCATATTTCCCTAGCGGTCTTTATGCCTTTTGGTAGCAACCAGTACCAAGACCATGTATTCAATTTCTTTATTCTTTAAATTTCTTACAATTTGCAAATCTTTCTGCCAATGTGTTCTTCAGAGTCATAGTAATTGTGCAGTATTTCAGATTTAATATTGCTCAAAAGAGGAGGCGTGAAATTTCTTCAGTGGCAGCTGGAAATACAGTAGTGTTACTGGTTTTCATATACACTTTTAAAATCACATTCTAGGCCCATAATCATAAAATGATAGAATGGTTTAGGTTGGAAGGGACCTTGAAGATCATTTAGT
>RSEF01000003.1:119795075-119818943 GCA_003993805.1 Himantopus leucocephalus
GTCCCTTCCAACTCTGAAAATTCCGTGATTCCGTGAAATACTGTGCCTCTTCCCTTTTCAGATCCATTCCTTCAGACAAATAAAGACTATAAGTAAACAACAGCAAAACATAGTCAAGTATGCTCCTGAATAGTAAAGAGCAGCTTTGCCAGTTCTAATTACACTTTGTCTACAAACTTATTTTCCTTAATTGCTGCATCATGCAATTCTTTGTTAAGGAACTGCAGTGACTTGAGAGTTAGTGAGCCATTAGCACATTGTGAAGAGGAAGATTTTTGTTTCCCAGGGCTTTGCAAACAGGTAAGTAGAGAGAGCAATAGATCTTTGCCTAAGGAGCAGAGTGAGAACTATGGTTGCAAACAGATACCAGCAGGTAGCAGATATCTGTCATGTTTATACAGGAGCCCATGGTGACTTACCGTACACCTTGCTGGTAGGATGCCTCTTTTACCACCCCACAAGGATGGGTGAATAGTGCATTACACTTCTCAGTAAAGACTGTTTTGTTGAACAAAAGCATAATTATCTCTAGACTCCATGGTCTTGATATCTATTGTGAGCTCCTGAAGCTACTTTAATCAGACGAGCTACGTTGACCAAGATCACCTGGATCCCATACAAGACTTCTGTTCAATCAATCTTTTTTTCTTCACAGTGCTTATTCCTGGCACTGTGCAGCTCTCATCTCATCTTTGTGCTGTATTACCATTACATGCAGAATACATTCTTGATCTGGGGATAGCAGTGATTCTTAGCAAGCTGGGTTCAGCAGCCTGCTGTGATCAGCAAGACTCCTAGGCAGTAATGACGACAGGCAGGGACTAAAACAGAGGTTTGGTCCAGCCAGGCACCAGTGCTTGTTATTGGTTTTGTCCATTTTTTAGCCCATTGGAGCTGACTTGAAGACCTCAGTGTAACTCTGGATCCTACACTTCCGCATCCCTGCCTGAGGAAGATATTATTAACACTAGCAGTGCCTCTTTTCTTCATAAAAGAAAAAACTTTACTGTATCAGTCCTGTGCAAGGAGAAATTAATCTGATTTAATGAAGATGCATGAAAAAGGTTAAAAACAGTAAGAAATCTGCATCCTTTTGGAAAAGTTTGTTTGTTTTGTTTTTTTTTTTTTGGTTAGTCACTAGTATCATACTAGCACTCCAAATTCAGGAACCAGATCTCTGTTGCAGTGGATTCTACGCAACCTCTGCATTGGTTCTGCAGTGAATTAGCAGGTAACTAGAAGAAAGGAGAAGAGGTGTGATCTATCCACTTTGTTGACTAGCTATCTCAATTTGTTCTGGTCTTTTTTTGTTTGTTTGTTTGTTTAACATGAAAGCTAGGAATTTATTCTAATGACAAACAGCTTTCACAGAGTTTCCTTCCCAGAGGGTCCATTTAAATACCCTCGCATCGCTGCAGCTGAGCAACAGGAGAGATATGACTTGTTCTGCAGAAGTGCCCTCCAAACAAAGGAGCCCTTGATAGCTCACTGAGCAGGCAAATTGACATTGTTGTATCTGCAGATCAGCAAAGGGAATCTCAGCTTCCCCACACGAGCTCAGCCAGGGAGTTCTGCAAAGGCCAGGGCAGTGTCCTGCTTTTGTGAGTTTCCTGGAAGGAATTAAAAGCACATTAACCTTTTGCTGCCATGGAGAACTGCCTTTGCTGAAGCTCTTCCCTTTCTTCTTGTCATCAAGTTGTTCAGTTGCCCTGAGTTCAACATGGAACAGAATTCTCCTGCTGAGAAATGAAGCCCACAGTGGACAATTCCACTTCTCATGGGCAGTGATAATATCTAATAGATGAATAAAGGTCTTCTGTGCAAGGGAAGATTCTCAGGGACAATGCAAGAATTCAGGATTATTTAATCACGTTCCAAGCTAAGGTATGCTTGTGCAACCTGCTGTCCAAAGCAAATATCAGAATAGGCACTACAAGAAATAAATCTCCAAACCCAAATACCGCACTGCACACATAGTCCTCCTCACAGAGGAAATACAAGATAAGGAGTACCAAGTCTTAATAACATTCTTTACAACAAAATGTAGAGTGAAGAGCTGCATCAGCAGACATTAAGAGCTGCGAACACAATGCACAGGAATCCTTCTTGCCCACCTTAAACAGGCAGAGAGAGAAAAAGGAGGGTGAAGCAAAGACTGCTGGCAACAGACTTAGCTATGTTTTTTATCCGTGCATTCCACAAAGCAACCCACTTTCAACACAGCTCTGGTTAAAATAACAACTAAAATATTTGATTAAATGCTTTGCATCAAAGAAAAACGTGGAGATTTTTTTCCTTCTTGAGAGCTGCCCTGGTTCCAGAAGCCCTAAACAGTCTCTGCTTTCTCCAAAGTGCTGATACTCCAGTGCTGATGGTCAGAACGTTTGGTTTGTCTTCCCTGGTTCCACGCTGCTTCTCCTCCAAAGGATGCCACAGTCTACCATAAAGCCAGATGCTGCGCAGCTATGGTACTCCTGGCTGCAGCACTTGTTAGGGGAATGCAAGTGTGGAGTGCAAGCTGCCATGCAGCAGGAAAGAGCACGCCGCTTGGTTCAGGTAAGTCAAGAGATCAATCACACAGTACAGCGGGTCCCTCTTTTCCTGGAGCACTATATTCGAAAGCTTTAGGTATAAACCTCAAGAGCAGGCACAATCAAGAGTTATACATGGCTACGAGTCAGCAGAACTAATTTTGAAGAGGCTGCTTTTTATCCCTACTATAACTCCTCTTCTTTCTCCCCTCTGCAGTCTTATCCGTTCCTCAGGACTCGAGAGCATGCTACCATATGCTAGCAATGCCTTGCATTTCTGTAGCACTTGCTGTCAGAGAATCCGAGGACTTCAGAGACTGAAAAATGCTTGTAAGACCTTGACAAAGGTAAGGAAATGGAAACTCAGAGCAGCCAATTGACTCCCTAAGGGTGGGAGAGAAACACAGGAGGTAGCTACTCCTGTGCTTTTGGGTCATTATCACACAGCCCATGCAAGCAGATACCTATCGGTCTTTCAGTTACCAGTGCAGCTGACTTCAAAGCAGAACTGAAGTTAGGAAGTGCTTAAATACTTTTACTGTCTGACTGGCTTCTCTGTGACCCCCTATATCACATCAGTTACATGAGACCATCCAGAGCAGGAGAAAGCATCACATCAATACAGCTGAACTGAACCCTAAACATGTTTTGCGTTATTGCTGGATACCACAATATTAATGCACTGCTAGCCAAGGATACCTGAAAGTCCTCTTTAGCTTTCAGTTAGGAAAAGCTTTCCAGCTTACGCATTTTTTGGTACTGGCCAAGGTGAAAAAAATATCAACCAGTGCCTTAACACCTACCAGCAAGGAAATTGAAGAGGAAATAAATGGGCAAACACTTTAGCTACAATTCAGGCACTATTATTAAAGAAGCAGCGTGTTCAGCTAAAGGTCTTCTTGACTTCAGCCTTTTAAAAGGGCAGGGGCATCTCCTCTCTTAACAGCCTGAGAAGAATGTACCTCACTTCAAATGGAGATGCCATTTTGCCTTCAGTATCGCTTCACTACTTGCCTTCAGTATAAGTAGCAACTTGACGATGTTTTCTGTGAAAGGTAGTAGAAAAGAGAATTATGTGGTAGTGCTAGGGATGGCACTTTACATTTTAAACACACAGACAGAAAATAATGTCTTTGATTTATAACATGCTCCTTAAACTTGGAGGGCATTTACATTTCAGAGAGGATACAACCTGGAGATAGAAAAATGTTCTTAGCTTAAATGCTCGTTGCAAGGTTAGCATTTCTCTAATGCTGTTTCTAATAGTAACGTCATTAATTTAACTCTGTAGGATCTTAGTGCAAAGCATCTTTTGCTAATATTTGACTCATAGATAGGCGGATTCTGTATTTGTAAAATGCCGTATGCTATGCAAAAAGCAGTTTTTTATTTGCATTTTTATATCCTACTTCTGTTCCTTTATTATCATTGCTAGTAATGTTCTTTTCATCTTTTGTACATTCCCTTCACTGATACTTAGTAAGCATCTGGTGTTTCTTCAAAACTGATTTATCCTTAATACTTAATAACAGTATCCTGCATTTGACCTTCAGATACAAAACATTCTGCCTTTAAAATGAGAAAAACACTGCTTCTTATATTGTCGCCCTGCTCCTCTCATTTTTATTTGCCCATCACAATAGCTACGTACACTGTGGAATGCACATCCTCAGTATAGTCGTAGTTATTTTTCATTTTCTTCTCTGCTGTCATTTCTTATGTAATTATCTTCCTGAGACACCCTCACTCAACTTCTGCCTTTGAAGCATAGTTTCTGTTTGACAAGGAAAACACTGAAATTAGCCCCAGTCCTGGGAATCACGGCAATAGGACACAGATAGAGCAAACAAGATTGGAGGAGCATGTAAACCACAAGCAAAGACTCCTAAGCATGGCTGTACCACATCAAACCAAACTCCTCTTTAGCTTAGTCCTTATTCAAGGCTTGCAGCATGCGCCTCAGAAAAGGGGACAAGAAAACAAGCGAATATACAATAATCCACCTGTTGTAGCCTTGAAGCTTCTAGCAAGCTGCAGTTTAGGGACTTTCAGAGCTAAATGCTATTGCTAAACACATTTAATGGCCATTTTATTGACACTTTTTCCACCATTAATTCATGGAATCACGGAATTTTCAGAGTTGGAAGGGACCTCTAGAGATCATCTAGTCCAACTCCCCTGCCAAAGCAGGATTGCCCAGAGCACATTGCTCAGGACTGCATCCAGGCGGGTCTTGAAAATCTCCAGAGAAGGGGACTCCATAACCTCCCTGGGCAGCCTGTTCCAGTGCTCTGTCACCCTGACCGTAAAGAAGTTTTTCCTTGTGTTTGAATGGAACTTCCTGTGTTCCAACTTGTGCCCGTTGCCCCTCGTCCTGTCACTGGGAACCACTGGCTCCATTCCTCTGATTACTTTTTGGAGCCTATATGTATCTTCAATCTCCACAGCGTCTCACAGTTATACATCCCACAATTATCCACCTTGAAGCACTGATGAAACTTCACCCAGGTGGACCTAGAAGTTAAGAAAAGGTGCTTTCATTGTTGTACATACTTAAATAGGGAAGGTATTTCTACTAGTAAGAGGACCTTAGACCTGCTATTTCTATGCTAGCCTAAGTTTTTTTCAAAATTGTCTAAAGAAAAGCTAGTAAATACTTCAGAAAAGTGCCCAGTTGAATTCTAGCAGGTCAGACAGGGTAGATGTGCAGCTTTTTTTTACTTCTTACTTTTACTTTCGCAGAACAGTAAAAATTCACTGTAAAGTGTGTTTCAGTTAATACAAAAAACAACACTAGGTAGCCCACTGTTTCAAGAAAACAGCCAAGATGGTGTACAGGCATGATTGGTCTTTGATTGCCAGCTTTTAATTCTGATTTTCAGTTAGGTGGAAATTTTAACCACTGACATAGGAAGAGTACGGATAAGTGGTTCAGAGCAACCAAGTTGCGCTTTTTAAGCCCCTATGCTGTTAGTCTGCTTCAGTTATGAGGAAAAACTTATTGGTGTCATGGTAGCTAACATCAACCCATTTTATGCTGTAATGGAAAGGAGGAGGAGAGTGCCCCTTACCATTTACTGTGGTTCTCCTGGGGAGCAGTAACTAATTAAGATGCAGCAACACAACTGCTTGCAGTTACGTGCCCATGCCCTAATCCAAAATTTCAGCCTGGTTGGATCAAATCTGCTTTCCATCAGCAGAGAATCTTTCAGTGCAGATACTTCTGCTGCAGAAAGATCAGTTTGCAGCATCTAGCATAATTCAATTTATCTGCAGGGATAACCAGGACATAGTCCAGCTCTGCTGATCCTGCGATCTATTGAATTAGATCAGTAGGAGGGGCTGACCTGAAAGCTTGTTGTGAAATTGTGTAGATTAATCACATAAAATGCCTAACTACTTGTACACAGAATTGATTTCATGTGTTTAGGTAGCTTCCAAGCTTATTCAGGACCTGTCAGCAGTGCCACCATCATAAATTCACAGAAATATATGTCACCACACTTACGGCAATGATGTAATTTCTCATAGTAGGAAGAACAATGATTAAATCAAGACGGTACATCTGGACTGTCAGAAAATATGGATGTATACGTGCACGATTACACTTGCCCATTGGAGTAGCATGCCCAAGACATGGAAAGATTTCTGAAATCATTTCTATATTCATATTTTTAAACATCAATGTTACTGATATAATGGCCAGCATGACTGGGAAAACTCAGCATTGTGCCTAGTCTATTACAGAAAACAAACTAATACAGCTTCAAGAATTTTGCAGTTCTTAATAGTCAGAGTGAAACTGCCAAACCCACCACTAAACCATGTCCCTCAGCACCACATCTACCCATCTTTTAAATACCTCCAGGGATGGCGACTCCACCACTTCCTGGGCAGCCTGTTCCAATGCTCGACAACTCCTTCAGTGAACAAATTTTTCCTAATATCTATCCTAAACCTCCCCTGGTGCAACTTGAGGCCATTTCCTCTTGTCCTGTCACTTGTTACTTGGGAGAAGAGACTGACCACTACCTCGCTACAGCCTCCTTTCAGGGAGTTGTAGAGAGCGATAAGGTCTCCCCTCAGCCTCCTCTTCTCCAGGCTAAACAGCCCCAGTTCCCTCAGCCACTCCTCATAAGACCTGTGCTCCAGACCCCTCACCAGCTTTGTTGCCCTTCTCTGGACACGCTCCAGCACCTCAATGTCTTTCTTGTAGTGAGGGGATCAAAACTGAACACAGTACTCAAGGTGGGGCCTCACCAGTACAGAGTACAGGGGGACAATCACTGCCTTAGTCCTGGTGGCCACACTATTCCTGATACAAGTTAGGATGCTGTTGACCTTCTTGGCCACCTGGGCACACTGCTGGCTCATATTCAGGCGGCTGTCGACCAACACCCCCAATAATTAGACTACCACAATAAGACTATCTTAAATCATTCCTGAATGGTGATGCTGAACATTTTGGAAAATAATTGCCTCTCTTCAGGTCTAAGGCCTATTGGTATTTGTTGGTCATTGGTGGAGATTATTCCACATCTGAGTGTTAGAAGGAGAAAAATAGTTCAGCATCACTCTGCAGCAGCTGCTCCCTGGCAGTGGCTGGAAACCAACCCAAGTAATCCTCAGGACTGATTTGGGGCAGCAGTTCTAAGTGTGGAACAGCTCCAAGACTAAAATCCTTCATGACATTTCTTGTGTTAAGCAAAAGTGAAAAGTAACACACACAACTTTTCAACAAAGCTGCTTAAAAGTGAAAGTTCTGCTCTGACTTATCATTTTCTGATGTACACATGGTACTGTAGTCCCTCTGGTAGGGTAAGATTTAGCCTGACATCTGAAAACTGTGATAGGTTCCACCCAGCACAATATAATCTCTGTTAACTGATTCATATAAGTCATTATAGGGGAGATAAGCAAAGGACCTCAGCACCCATCTCCTGTATGCCAGATTTCACATTGAATGGTTCCTTGATTATTGGATGTACATTCATTTCACAAACTACTGTCAAGAGACAAATTCAAAACTCAAAATCTTTTTATTTCCTTGGTTGAAACACTTCCAGAATTTCTTACAATGCTTTTGTCTCAGATAGCCTTTTACGGCTTTATTCAAATTTTGCCTTCCCCCTGCTGACCCATCAAAGTGGTTTCCTCACTAAAATTGTCATCCTGCACAAATGGTGTAGTCACGCTTCATAAGTTACACAGACTTGGAAGCAGCTGTTCGTTCATGGCTACAGAAAGAATTGGAGACGGGTGTATAGGACTCCACACAGAAATCTTTGGGCACTTCCCAGAAGCACAGGTGCAATGGAAATCCATAAGCCTGGTAACTGATTACTCTACAAGCTCACCGAACCAGAGCTGTGCAAAACTACCCTCTTGCGTAAATATAACAAGAAAAATAGGACAGTTGGCTTGGCAAGGTGTTGATGCAAAAATTAGCTGTGCAAGTAATATGCATGGCTGAGGTTACACAATTGGCAAACATGAATAAGGCCAGAAAGGTCTTTTGTTCCAAGTCCTTCAGAACTAAAACCAAGGGCAGAGTTCAAAAATAAATACCATTACCTGAAATGAACAGCTGATTCGTCAGCCTCTCTACCCTGACTTGCCACACATATTGTATGTCAGCTTCAGAGGAAGATGTACGCTTGGGTACAGACCCGCTATAAGATTTCTTCTTAGGTCCATAATATCCATAGCCCATTGTCAGAAGTAATATTTGAGCCATAGATCTTCAACACTCTGGTTATACCTATTCCAGTAAGTTACACAGTGCCAGCACATGTTCTCTGAGTCACCCTGAGGCCAAGTGGAACTGTCTGATCACATCCATGCTGTTAGACTTTCCTACCACCCACTCTAGCATGGCTGTATCCAAAATGCCCATTGAAAATGGTCTCTGGTCCATGCTAACTTCCAAAATATAACCAAAAGTCTTTTGGAAGCTGCTAGTTGGACCATGCTAAAGATGTGCAAGGAACCATGCTGACAGTTTGACAATATAGAGGGTTGAATTTCAGTGCTTTGGAAATCACCAAGCATGTTTTATTTACTAGTATAGATTAGCTTAATTATGCAAAACAACTGCTGTTTGGCTGCACAACATGCTCTACCCTGAAATGCTGAAAGTGGCCATGTCCCATAGGTCCTAACTAACTGGCTAGAGGTGACTGAAGACCTTCTTTTTTACTGCTTTTATACTTTTTTGTCTCTTTGTATGGGTGTTGGTTTTTTTTTTTTTGTCTACAAGGAGCAGACCACAGACATCCTTGCTCTAATGGAAACAAATTTCTGAATTTCACTACTCACTGTGTAAAAAAAAACCACGCCACTGTTAAAAATTTGTTCCAAATTGATGCCCTGCAAGTTTCAAGGAACACTCTGCTGTTCACGCATTGTGGGTTTTCATGAATAAGAGCTCTGCATTCAGTTTTTCAACTGCCTTCATGATTCTATAAATTTCAGTTACTCATTGCTCTTCTCTCTGTTTTCAAAACCCCATGACATTCTTCTTGAGATGTGGAGACCCAAAGTCCTCACAGTGTGGATGTATCAAAGTTTTATATAGCATAAAGGGACATCCTTGGTCTATTCCTCAGTACCCTTCCTAATGGTGCCTCTTTTCCTGTTGGCTTGTTGGCTGTCACTGCGTATTAAGCCAGTGATTTCAGAGACCCACCAACAGTGATGCCAAGGTATCTCTTCTGAGCTGACTATAAGTATTGTGGGGGCATAGTTTATGTTATTTTCCCTAGGTAAACTCTTGCACATTTATCCTCCTCTGACACGTTCTTTACCATTCACTTAGGTTTGTTAGATCCTTCTAGAGTTCCTGTCAATGAGACATTTGTCAAAGGTAGTGAGGATAAGCTTTATTATCCACAAATCTGGACCTTTAGCAGCTTCCTCACTCCAAGATAGAAGATGAATGTCAAACAAATCTAAGAGTGCCCACACTGACAGCTGTAAACCCAAGCACACTGGAAGCTCATTTCCTCGATAGACAAGCCCCAAGAGCCACACCAGTCACTGAGAAGGGAAAAAGTCTTACTAACCCATAAAAACTGAGAGAAAACATCACATACCCACTTAACATCAGTGTAAGCTGAGGATATTGTGATCACAAACCGTGATTGCGCCAGTTTCTCCAATTCTTGTACAGCCATATTTTTACCATGTATTTTTCACATTTAATATTGCAAAATGAGCAAGCTGACATGTACCCATGACAAGCAGCATTAATGACTAAATACTCAGCAAGTTTTGCACACAAGTTTTCCACTCAAGTTCTTTTGTCTGGACAGACAAGTGTTAGAATAGCACAGCTGGTGTTGCCATTACAACAGGAGCAGCGGTTGGATAAAGAAGCTGCTGAAAACATGAGGTTTGACAGTGGTTGTACTATTTCACTGACACTGGTGTGAACGGGTCAGTTTTTGTCTTCCTGGTAAAAGAAGAAAGGCATTGCAAGCATAGTTCAGACCTAACGGAGAGACTCCTATGCAAAATAAAAAGAGAAAACGTAGCATTATTTCATTCCTATTGTGGGTTCATGTCTTCCAGATGCTCTTTCAGACTCACCCTCTAGCAGTTTAAGACAGCTTCATTTTTTTTTGCAGTGAAACACAGAAGAATTCCCTTGTCACTTTGCGGGAGGGGTTCAGCAAGAGAGACATCCATGGTTTTGAAGTGTATACAAACCAAACATAAAAGCTCTCCCTGTTCCAGCTGTGAGGGCCACCTGTGATGAAAACAACCACAACCTAACAAGTCTTATTTCCCTTTTTCTTGCAAGATTCCCTTAAGGCATGTTTGAGAGGATATCTATCATCTTCTTCTCAGCACCTCTTGCTCTTGGATCACCTAATGTACAAGATAAATCAATAATATGCAAGTTAAAATTCTTTTAAAACCTACAGAAGAAAATGCAAAGCAGGTCCCACAGGTCCCGCAGCAGCAGCAGCTTAAAAACAAAAGTTCCCAAAACAAACCAGCAAAAAACAGTCAAATCTTTTGAGCATATTTGAAGAGAAGCACGTATGCTATACAGCTACCTTCTCTCCAGCACTAAGTGATCCTGCAGAAGGCGCCGCCTTCCTTTCTACCTCTGTGCTTCTAGCATGGATGCAGCTGATGATGGAGAGGCTGCAGGGGAGGTACCCTCGGTCCCCACAGCTTTGAACCCCCACTTTGTCCTGATGGGGCCTTGGCCAAAGTGCACTGCAGTCGCTTTCTGGTTTACACCCCCAGGGCTTCTGTTTGTGGAAAGCAAGGGGGAAAATGAAGTTGGTGTGAATGGAGAATTCTCCCAGCATCCCAGAATGCTTCTGGGTCACGCTTCTGGATACAGGGACTGGCAATACTAAGGATCCATGAATACATAAATAGTTTTAGAGCAGAAATATAGGCTTTTCCTCTTCCTATATTCTTCTGGGCTGCCAGGAAAAAAATATCCTAAATTTAAAAGCTCGTTTTCTTTTTCTTTTTTAGCTTTAAGGGATGACTGAGGTAGCTACTTTATGTCGGCAGCTTCTTATTATGCTTTATTTTTCCTAGTGCCAGCATAGGCTTTGTCAGTGCCTTACTAAGTATGGGTGCAGTTAAACCATAATAAGGTGTTAATATGGTGGTATTCCAAGGTATGGCCCATTCCCTGGAAGGAAAGAGAATACGTTGGTACAGAAACACAAAGCTGCAAACCTGCTCATGTTAGCAAGGACAGCTAATGTGATACAGTATTTGGGCTCAGCCAAGTCCTCAGCTTCAAAGTGCTTGGAGGTCTGCGCCCAGTAAATCTATCATTTTTGACATATGAGTGACAGAAATGGAGTTTGTACAGTTTAACGACTTACTGCTTGTCAGCTTCATCAAGGTAAATGGCCACCTTCACTTTGTTAACTGAAAGAAAACATGTTACCTGACACCACCAGGAAGCTTTGGATGGTAACTGAAGTTGATGGATCCCATTCTTTTGGGACAAATGAAAGTCATCTTTGTGGAAGAAAGGGCAGCATAACTCTATGCCGGCTCAAAAGAGTCTGAGCTATCACAAGACTCCTTCCAAGTGCAAAGTGATTATCATCACAACATTCCAATGTAAGCATAATAGGTTTTAGCAGGTTTAATAGCAACCAAGGTCCAAAAAGACCAGTGGGTAAGCCTCTCTGATCTGTTGCTTGTTGTCAAGCTTCTCTCTGGCTCCCTATAAACCATCCTAAGGGACCTAGTCACACAAATATTATATCCTCAGAAAATAAAATTGTGGTCCACGGGCAGAAAACAGTTGAGGTCAAAAAGGGACTACAGATCAAAGCATTTGCACAGGCAGAGAACCAGTGACATGAAGAACCCTCCAAAAACATAAAGTGAGAAGAAGATGTCTCCCCAGCAATGAATCCACACCTTCTCAGCAGAAGAGCTGCCAGTCAGGAAAAAGCTAAAATATCCCCAAATCAAGAACTCATTGCAAAAATCTCTTCTTCAGCTAAGAGATGACAACCATCACAGGTACTGTCTCAAAGCACATTGCTTAGGATAGTCCTGGGACACACTCCACTCATGGCATTGCACGCATTCTAGAGACATACACATGCAGAACAGAGCCTCTGGACAGAAATGTGGGCTCAGCTGTTCATACCCTTTAAACAGGCAAGCAGAGCAGGATGGCTCTGTTTTCCTATGCTGCAACAGCTCTCTGTTCTGGTTTTCATGGATAATATTTCCCAGGCTCAATCTCCAGTCTCACTTGGACTCTTTCAAGGATAATGACAAAAGCCCCAAGAGTGGCAGTGTTTTCCTGAAGGAGATGTTTGCCATATGAATGTAGACAAGAACATCCAAGACAAGAACATCATTTCATCCAAGTTTTCTTATTGTCCTCCATGGCTGTTAGAGTCCTATTATTTTAGCAGTTGTGCTGGTACAGCACGGCATAGCTGCTGAGAGAGCTCCCAAAAGCAGCAGTTGCCATTACAAAGGTGTCAGCATGTGCACTTTATACACTCATTTTTATTACTGTTAAAATAATTACCTCTGAAAGATTGTCCATCACTACTGCTTAATAATTTATCCATCGATTTGATCATCAGCAGAACTGAAACCCAGCATCAGGCAGATTATTGCCATCAAAATAGTAAAAAAACAACACTTGTTTACTGAAATGCTATATTGAAGAATTGGTTTTTGCCTAGTTGCATACTGATCCAAAAATAACATTTATTAATAAGCAATAAACCTTTTGGCAATGTCCCCACTAACACTTAATTTTTCTACTATACTAGGCAGAATAACTTATTTTGGTTTTCCATTTAAAAATTGAAAATAGTCACTTTTAGTAACTATCCACGTCTAACTAATGTTGTGTTTCACTACGCTTGTAAATGGTTTGTCCCTTTCCCTACTCTCTCCATGACAGGATTAGAAAACAAAAGCTTTCGGCAGATTTTAAGAGCTACTCCTCATCTTCCCTGACCTTCAAAGATACATTTTCTCTTCCTTTCCTACCAGCACATAGCTGAAAGTCTGTATCCTAAAAGTCCAACATTTGTTCTTAATGAGCAGTAACTCTGGATCAAAACAAGCTGAGGAATTTCTCGCTATGAAATGAAGAGTTACAGAATTCACTAAGGAAGTAGAGGGACAAAAATGTAGAGGGTTGAATCAAAATAGAAAGTATACCCGAGGAATTCAGAGCACAGCAGGTGTCTCTGTAAAACTACATTTAATACAACTTCCATGAGCTGTAAGAAGAGGGAAAAAAAAGAAGCAGAGATATTGTTTCAATGATGATATTCATGTTTTCATTTAAATGAGTTTATTTTTAAACTAATTAAATTTAGTTTAATTTAAAGAGCAGGCATTAAACATACTGCAAAAAACAGCATTGTACAGATGTTTGTGGTGGTGAACAGGATTTGAAGAGCCTTGGTGCCTGCCTGAAAGTCATTTATGTTTGAACACCAGACTGTCTGGCAGAGACATGAGCCTGACTGGAGACCATTGCGCCCCTTCAAGCAGAGGCCTCATGTTCTAGCAGAGATGAGGATCCCTATAGCCAAAGATGATTAGATGCTGGCGTGACCTGTAGTTCTTACATTTTGTCTTGGTCTAGTGTATTTAAAGGATAGGAATTATTCATTTTACCTTAAGATGTAGGGCCAGTTTTCTTCGTTATCTCCACTTCTTCCATCTGCCTGGAAGCCTTCCCAGTGATCTGCTCTTGTATCTCCTCATTTGCACCCATGACAAGTGCTCTCGAACTGGTGAGAACTGCAACCATTTGCACTTGCTCTTCTGCATTCTCCATGCAGTGGAGAAACTGCCCTATCCTGAGAGGCAGCATTTGAGGTCTTCCCTCCCAACCCTGTGTGGGGATAATTTGGCAAGACATTTCGGCAAGACATTTCCATTACTTCTTACTAAAACCACACATATAATCACTCCACACAGCACATGGGAGATCAGATACAGCCACAAGAGATTCAATTACGCTTCCAGAAAGTAAGAAATTCAGGAGAGAAAGAAACCATGTTTCATTTTATTGGATTGACATTATTAACTAAGCAAAATGCACTATTACTAACCTCAAACTTTCAAGAGAACAAAGAACAAGATCAGACCTTGACTGTAAGGTACCTTCTCTGTCCCTGCATGATGTATTTATCAAGAAAGGAGAAAGCCTTTCATAGTGGAAGTCCCAGACAGCTACTGCACAGTCTTCTCAAAGCTCTTCTACAGCTACTGGTCCTTGTTAGGGCTGTAAGGAAATGACTGGATCATTCCCCAAGCCCCAGGCTGAGGTTAAGTTGTCCGAATAGGACATGAGAAACTGCTGGACATGACATAGGGAATTGCTGGATGAGATAAGAGCGATGTGCAAAGCTGACAAAAGTCACAGCACCGCAAGGGATGGCTGGGTTGCCATGTCACGTACCTTTCCTTTACCACCCAAGGGAAAGGTATGTGAGAAATGGTCGAGCTTCACAGATAATTGAAGGGGATTTTTTGTTGAGCAGTCTTGCAAGGCCACAGTGTCTAAGGAACCTGTCAGTACTACCAGCCAGCAGTACCTACAGTATAAGTAAAAGTATTGGGAATACTAGCCATCGGTATGGATGTTGTAAACTGGGGCCATCGGGAAATAAAAAGGTAATGATGGATGGTTTGTAGATTTGGGATGAGATTAGGTCAGAGAAAAGGAGGTACAAGGGCACTGAGAAGAAGCATCCAGAAACAGCAAAGTTGAACAAGTCTCACTGCATTTAAACCATTTTAAAAACTTTAAAAACTTTAAAACTATTCTCCTCCTTAGAAGATTTATAAAATTTCTTCATTTCAGTAACCTATGTTCAGCCCACATTTATAATTCTGTGCATCAGAAGATCCCAGCATCTTAAAGGTTCTTCCAACCTGGAAGAAGCATGTCTTTCTTAAATGTACTTTATATTATTCCACAGCTCTTCCTGACTGAAAAAGTCTAGTCCAAAAAGGACTTTTTGATTTTAAATCACCATGTTGCTACACATTAAACAGTCAGAACAAAATACTCAAGTGATGAGGTACCTGTGGATGAGTGTGAAGCAAAAAAGCAAGACAGAAAGATGGTCTGATTTAAAACAAAGACTGCAGTGTGTTAGAAGCTGACTGTGTGCAATTACTTTGGGTGAAAGTCTGTAAGTTGCCTAAAGGGACTCTGCTGCTGTTAAAATGCTGTTTGAGCCATGTTTTCCTGCTTGCTAATAAACACACAGCCCATAGAGCAGTCACTGCCCAGTGTTTCCTTTGGGACCAAGCTATAACTTTGCAATCCTATATATTTAAGCTGTGAATGCTGACACATCATAGAAATAAAAAGCAAATAAACAGAAAAATCTCTCAAACACATAGAAAGACTTTAAACAGAAGAGACTAAGCTCCCAGTGCTCAATTGCTCCTTGTAGAGCATTTTGTGAGTTTGTTCCTGTGCTAACACCCAAGATCCACTCTATTGTGTCCTTCAGACCAGTACTGACTGACATACACACTTTCTGCCATCAAGGACAGGCTTTTTAACTGTTTTTCTCCTCCAAGACCCAGTTCTCTCCCTTTTCACTCACCCAGTCTCTGCACATATCCATGCTCTTCCACCTACAGATATCTTCTGATCATCCCCACCTTGAAGATGACCGATGTCCATCATTTCCAGCTTCTGTCCCCTTTTCTTTGCTTAACTTACTGAAAAATTATGACATCGGAGCAGTAACTGTGCAGTTTAATACCCATGTCACACTTTTGCTGAACTCTTCCAACAAATGTTCTTTGGACGTAGATTGTATGTAAACTGCAATTTCCTACATAACTGCATAATACCTCCCACAACAGGTCCTTGATCCTTTTGTCAACAAGGTAGCATTACATATAAATTATATATAATATAATTTATAATAAAAATATGTAATAAATAATATTACATATTACATACTAAAAAGCATCATTTTGCCTGCCACTTAGGACAAGTCACTGCCTGATGACCAACACTGCCCCAGGTCTGCGTGTCCTGGGGGTATTTTCTTTCTGTGTGCCGCACAAATGTGTCTTTTCCCGAGGATTCTCAGTGCTACTATGGAACAATTTCTCCAACCTGATGCTATTTAGAGGTCAGAAAGTGGAATTTTCAAAGGAGCTTGGTGCACAACTCCCTCTGATCTTTCCCTTTTAAAATCCTCAATCTCCGTTTCTCAGAAAAATCCCCCAACTTTGAGTTTTCAATGTAACTGAAAGCAATTACGACTCAAACACTGGATTTTCCTTTCAGACACGATGCCATAGAATCACGATGATCTGCTGACATTTTTGTCATATTTAATAAAGAAAAGAGCATGTTTTTGTAATTCCTTTTGCAGAGACTGTGATAAGATTTCTCCTGCCTCTCACACAATTCCCTTAATTCCTGTTTTCTATTTAGATCTGATTGCACCCTGTCCATCCAGTGCTGACCAGCAAGAAGCTGCACTCCACATCCAGTTCCTACAGATGTAAATTAAGTTAGATAGTGCAGGTTAGTGGTGTCTTGGCCTTTGAGTCCTAAAGAGGAAGAGTAAATGGCAAAAAAAGACATTCCCTGTACAAGACCAAAGGGGAAAGCCTACAGACTATCAGTAGGGCCACAGCTACAGAGCTTTATTTACAGCTCAGGCAAAGTCTAACACAGGGAAACAATGGCCTCCACAGAGACCTCAAGAAATTTCAGGAAATAATGATCCTTGGGAAAGTTCTAGCTTTTTCTACACAGTTTTTATAAAGTATACCCTATATACATGTTTACAAAAAAAAAAGAAGCAAAGAAAAGTCTATATTTTTAATCAAAATGGAGAGGGAAGAGATCTCTTTCTTAGTGCTGCAGAACATGTAATAGGTCTCTTGTCATCCTCCAATGCCAAAGAATTTGCCCTACAGAATCATTCTGGAATGTCATTTTTTATTAAGAAACAGTATTTACAGAAGAACAGCAAACATAATTTTTTATCTGGCTTTTCTCCACCTGTTTTTTTACCTGAAATTTTCCCTCTGTGCAGCAGGATTTATATAACGCGAGTGCCACAGCTGTCTTCTATTCAATACACTTCATATAATTAGAGCATTTCTGCTCAAAAACTATCAAGCTGACAGTGGTGGCCAATGCACCTGAGACACTACACATGAAATCCTACAAGGCACCACAGATACCTCCAACTTAGGCTACAGACAATCCATCAGAACTGATCAAGGATAATGGGTTACCACCCATCATCTGAGAACCTGTGAAGGCCAAGGCGGGTCCCCTAGATCAAAGACAGTGTGGGGTGAAATGCATTTCCTCAAGCTGTTTCATATGCACCTCACTTCTAAGCTGCTTCTACATTACTTTCTTGAGGTATGTGGCAGGTGTCTCCTAATGGCATATTTATTTATTGTGTATTCAGTGCTCACTGGAATGAGATGTGCGCTCAGCTGTGTGGTACAGTGCAAGGCCTGTCAGTAAATTTCTATTCTAAAACAAAAAAAATCTGTCCTTTTAATGCTGCCTGAAACAATCACTGTCTTCCACCAGTATCCCCAGCATCCTCACCCACTGCATCAGCTGTTTTTGTTTGCAAGACCCAGACTTTTGTATCAGTAATATTCAAGGTTATATGTGCAGAATATTGGCCACAATATAAGAAAATGACAATTCACAGCTCAAAATATCTCTCCCCTGAAGATGTAATTACCCTTACATAGAGAAAAAGCATTAGGCCCAATGCACCACTGAAATTGTATGTAGATTTTGTGCTGCTCTTTATACAAGAGCTGGTCCCACACTGCGTGCCCTTCAGTCCCCCCCTGTCTGTGGCCTTTATATTCCTGACAGCACTACAGAGGAACACAGTGGAGGCTTCATCTGCCAATAAACTCTTTCTAAATGTTTTTAAGTATTCCCACACAGACCTGACTTACCTGAAGGGCCCAAAAATATTCTAAAGGGCCACAGATTGTCTGTTTACTTGTTTGTCTGACGGCAGTTGCTTGGCTCAGACTGCACTTTATTTAGTGTTTAACAGGAGTTATTGTTCCTGGCCATGTTGATTTTTAAAAAATGCAATTTTTAAAAATACAAAGAGAGATCAATGGATTCTTAGTTCTTCATCCTCCAAAGTGAGTTACTAATTTTTCAGTATGTGCTCTGCATGCCCATGCACAGGGACTAGTCCCTTGTGGTACCCGCCCGTTCATCAGCAATGATGCGATCTGAGCCCTCCAATTAAATGTTATTACATTCAAATTACTGACGGGAGGCAAGACTTGGAGGTTACATCTCTATTAACCTGTTCTCTGGCCCTGAGGCCAAGTGGAAAAGTCTGCCCACGTCTATATTGTTACACTCCTTTAGCCTCCATAACAGGGTAACACATCCAAACTGCCTTTGGGGAGTTCATACAATTAGAGGAAAGCCAGGAATTGACAGGAAATGTAAATTACCTGTGAAAAACTGTTCTACCCTGAGAGTAATTAAATACTCAAAGAGGAGCCCAGAGAGGCTGTGAGAACCCCATCTTTGGAGGTGTTCAGATCTTGACTGTGCACAGCCCCTGAGCACCTTGCTCTAACTGGACCTGTTTCAAGGATGGGGTTAGACCAGATGTTTTCCACAATTGTCTTCCAACCTAATTTATTCTAGGAGTGGTCCTTGGCCTTTGCTGACTTCCAGACAGTGTCTGGGAAATGTTTAGTCCAGGCAAAACCATGCCAAGTGCTTTGCTTAAAATTTAACAGTAGAGACAACCAAGTTCCTGTGCTCAGAAACATGATCACCGGTTAATTACTGCTGCCAGTTAATTCACTAGAAGAGATGTTGACAGAGATGTCGGTATTCCCAAAGTCACACAGAAAGTCTGTAACAGAGTAGAAACTTCAGTGTCCATTCTTTTAACTGAGGTTTACTCCATATCACCTGGTATACTCTTCCTTCGTTAACATGTTTGTAAGAGCAACCAGCTTAGACTGAGGTGAAATCTTGACATGGCTTTTAGCTCTTACGTTATGGTTCTTGTTGGAATAGTATTTTCACTTTCAACTGTCCCTTTCTGATACTAACCTCGAGCCAACTACAGATCATCCTTTCCGTAAGTGAGATTAAGAGACCTTAAAGGCCACACACTTCAGGAGGTGGTGTTGACAAGTGGTACACACGCACTTTTCAGAATCTGGAACTTAGTGAATAGCTTGCAGTCACAAAAGGCTAATAACATCAGAGACCTTTAAATAAAGGCTGCAATACTAAAATTGGGCACTTCACTATATGGTTTTAAATATGATCTTCCCAAAAATCTGCACCTGGATTTATTTGTTTTTATTACTGGGCACCAGGTGTATCTCTACAGCTTTTTTCAGGCAGATAACCATTTTCCTTGCCTCCCTTCTAGGATGGCCGGATGCTGGTAAACTCCGGTTTGAAATTGTTGGGATTAACTAAATCAGCAGGACTAACCATATCAAGAGCAAAGTTCTGCCTAATGCTGCCAGCTACTGGATCAGCATGTGCTGGCATCCGAAAGACCCTGCAGACAAACAATGCTTCACATTTCATGATTGTTTTGGAAGTCATAGTTGGGAGCAAAATTGTGGTCTTCATTTGGGAATTTACAATGGTTATTGCTTTGATATCTATGGATGAGAAGTGGTTTGCCATAATTTCACATAGCAAGGTGAAATGATCTACCTGAAGCCACCCGATTCACGAGTGGCAGACTCGGGGGACCTTGCTCTGCTAAGTGCCAGAACACAACCAACATAACTTCCATTTTTTCTCATTTAAATGAACTATTTCCCCATCTTACAAATGAACCCATTTTCTCCTGTGGCTAATCTTTCCCATTGAGTGAGTAATATTAGTTGGTTAGGCATTCCAGCTTTGTCCCTTAACGTCACTGACAGATGGCTGTATTACTGATCTCTCTATAAGTGGAAATGTAATGTTGCTATTCTCTCAGCCCATTGGAGCAAAGAATATTTATTACCCACCCTGCATTTGCTTCCTTTGCAGCTCATGCACTTTGCACCTTTCAAGAAGAGTCCCTGGATGCCATTGATAAAAGAGCATCTACCTCTGGATGGTGGCTTAGAGGCATGCAGTAGATCAGCAATATGTGAAACAGCAAGGACAACTAGCTGGATAATTTTTCTGTACTAAAAATAAACAGTGAATAACCATTTACATTTAAATAAGCATATTCAGCATGTTCACATATTATATTCTAATTACTTAATAGCTTGAACTTTGTTAAACGGTGCATTTTATAGCGCGCATTCAATCTTTCTTACATCGCACTGATGATGCTGACAGCAGCAAGTAATTGATCTGGGCTGTGCTTCAGGTACTCAAGTAAATCTTGATCTCTCTCTCTTACTCACACACTCATTCAATTAATTTCTCCCTAACTTTAATTGACATTCCTCTTTTTGCAAGGGTTCCCAAACTTTATTTCCCCAAAGATGCTTTGTCATTCAACTTGGTTCCTAACCCCCTTCCCTTTGGCACACTTTGGTCTTCCTCGTCTGGCTGCAGATATATCTTCCCTTTCCCCTAAGTCCCAAACATCTTTTCTCTTTCCAGCCATCTCAGTTATCTTGCATTTTTAGTGGGGGCAGATTTAGGTGCTCAGTCAGCAGTATAAAGCTTTGGTTGCTGTTGCTGCTGGGCTGAGGGAGCCCCATACAACCCCCAGGTTGAAGGATTGCTGCTATTCAGTAGGATAAATGCTACTAATAAGTTCCCATCCACACAAGAAGGGCAGAGAATCTATTTCTTACTGAGAAAAAAGGAAGACCTTGGGAAAACACACATTAAAAAACGCTGCTGCATTAACAAAAATTAAATTTATGCCTTTCCCTGCCTGGATGCCTGCCTTGCCTCAGGCTCAGTGAAGCTAAGGCTCCACCCAGACAACATATGTTAAGCTTCTTGCTTCTCCCATAGTAGAACCTGCATGTGTTGTACAGCTCCATAATAATAGTAGAAGAGTTCCTTGATTGTGGAAGTCTCCCCCTTTTTAAAAATACTGGCTAACAGTAAGGAACGAAAACATTACAGCGAATTTATGCCTCAGGGAGGGAGCAAAGTTACCCGAGGGATTACTTTAGTCCATTTGTTCCCTAAAGCTGAGTATTAGAGACAGTTGCACAAAATAAGTTATCATCCTTGACTTTTTGCAGGCACGAAAAACCCTAAAGCTCAAGGAACAATTTCTCCCTATAAAAGCGCTTACTCTGACATTCCCTATGACTGCAATAAGTATTTTAATGTTAAGAACATCTACTCTTAACTCCTTTTATGTCTTTAAAAAGGCAGTGATTCATTGTTTCAAGCTACGCTTCCAAAAGCAGCACACTGCAGGATCTTATGAAAAGCATTTTTATCAATGGATAGAAAATCATTTGCAGAATTGTTTCTTGCTGTTGGAAAAGCTTCCAAATTATTCTCCTACCCCAAAAAAGGAAGTTGAAAATTAAAGCAGAATAATTTTAAATAAGTTCTGATTCATAAAGTTTCTCTCCTATTAAATCCTGCTCTTAATTGGGCTGCTGGCATAGCTGTGCAGTGAAAGAGCCCTCCAGATCAATGTGAACTGGGCTAAGTATGCGAGCGTGTTCTATAAAGTCACCACTGGTAAAGATAGATTGCAGCTCTAGCTTTGCTGGAGTGTACCTAGCAGGCCTTGTGTTTATGTAATTGACTATTGTCATTCCACAAGATTTGATCTTGCTAGTGCTGTAAAATGATCAGGAACCTCTCAAAGCCTAATCAGTGCAATAGAACGTACAGCACAGGGACAGCCAATGAACAACTATAATGTCAGTACGACATGGCCAGCTATGAATAGTATGTGTGTACTTTTGAGCTGGGGTTTTGTTCATTTTGTAGTGAATTCCTCGTCTATAGTAATCCATTTGTGGATGTTTTAGATAAGGCTGAAATAACTTAAATTCTCTCCAAACATTGAGATTTCAGTGGAGCTTTGATTACATATACATAACAAAGGACAATCTAAATATTTTATCAGAAGTCATCATTAATACCACTTCTACAACAATTAAAGATGATAATATAAATACGCACTGAAAATTACTATGAATATGCTCATTTCAATAGCACCTCAAGCCTTGAACACAGATGGAGTTAAATCTGCCGGGCTAGATGTTACAGAAACCGTGAAAGCAGAGAGGACTTTGAAATATAAAAGCCTTTTAGTAGAAGCTGTTTATTTTAATAAGAATTTTTAAATTGTAAAACAGGCTTCCAAAAAGCACAAATAACTGAGTTTATAGAAGGCATAAGGGAGGCAAAGGAAAACAAGGTAATTACCTTTTGCACTTTTTAACAGATCATGTTCCACTTAGGCTTGGATTTTTACCCTTATCTGAATCAAAAATTATATATATTTGAGCAAGGTTGACCTCCATACACATGCTTACACCTAGTACAACCTCATTTAATTTCTCTTTTTTGGAGCATAAGACATGATATGCTAGGTTTTCCAGTTTATTTTAGAATAGAATATTTCAACTGGAAGAGACCTACAACAATCATCTAGCCCAACTGCCTGACCAGTTCGGGGCTGACCAAAAGTTAAAGTGTGTTGTTAAGGGCATTGTCCAAGTGCCTCTTAAATACTGACAGGTTTGGGGCATTGACCACCTCTCTAGGAAGCCTGTTCCAGTGCTTGACCACCCTCTTGGTAAAGAAATACTTCCTAATGTCCAGTCTGAACCCCCTCTGTTGCAGCTTTGAACCATTTGCACGCATCCTATCACTGGATCCCAGGGAGAAGAGATCAGCACTTCCCTCTCCACGTCCCCTCCTCAGGAAGCCATAGAGAGCAATGAGGTTGCCCCTCAGCCACCTCATCTCCAAACTAGACAAACCCAGAGTCCTTGGCTGCTCCTCATAGGACATGTCTTCCAGGCCTTCCACCAGCAAAAAAAAACATGAATAGCAAACTTTGTTTTGAGATAAGTTTTACACAGTGATGGTGGGTGGTGTGGAGATCCCTTTATCCATGGCTACGGAGAGCTTTTATCTGCCTGTAGGGCCATGATGGAGTACAAAAAGGGTGAGTGGTGCAGAACTTCCTTGGTCCACAGCTACAGGGAGTTTCCAGCTGCCTGTATGGCCATGACAGGGTACAGATTAGGGCTATGTGTGTTTCCCTATCTTTTGGTCAATGTCATGGAATCATAGAATGGTTTAGGTTCGAAGGGACTTTAAAGATCATCTAGTAAAAACCCCCTTGTCATGGGCAGGGAAACCTCCCACTAGATCAGGTTGCTCAAAGTCCCATCCAGACTGGCCTTAACCACTTCCAGGGATGAGGCTTCTGTAACTTCCCTGGGCAACCTGTTCCAGTGTCTCACCACCCTCATAGTGAAAAATTTCTTCCTATTCTACATCTCCCCTCTTCCTGTTTGAAGCCATTACTCCTCATCCTATCACTACATGCCCTTGTAAAAAGTCTCTCTTCAGCTTTCTTGTAGGCACCCTTCAGATACTGGAAAGATGCTATAAGGTCTCCCTGGAGTTTTCTCCAGTCTGAACAACCCCAGTTCTCTCAGCCTGGCTTCATGGGGGAGGTGCTCCAGCCCTCTGATCATCTTTGGGGCCCTCGTCCGGACCTGCTCCAACAGTTCCATGTCCTTCTTATCTTGGGGACTCCAGAGCTGGATGTAGCACTCCAGGTGGGATCTCACAAGAGCAGAGTAGAGGGGCATAATCACCTCCCACGACCTGCTGGCCACTCTTCTTTTGATGCAGCCCAGGATGCGGTTGGCTTTCTGG
>RSEF01000003.1:119819043-119863192 GCA_003993805.1 Himantopus leucocephalus
CTCGCCACTTGGACATCGAGCCATTGACTGCAACTCTTTGAGAAAGTTGCAACGCACTCCAGCTGAGTGGTAGAGGAAGAAGAGGACAGGTGTGTGCCATGATCTGGTTATGTCCTTGTCTAGGGATGCATCTGTCAAAGACAGGAACACCAAAGAACAATGCAGCCACCCCCCATTGCCATGGGGCAGCCCCTGCCTCCCTGCCCGGGGCTCTCCCAGCCTCATGTCAAGACTGTCCAACCCATGTCTCCCTAACAGACAGGAGACACCCGTCCTGGCCCAACCATGTCACAAACCCCACGGCAACATGGGCCACCACCAGTGTTTTCCCCACTGGGATGTAGACATTAGGTGCCAGGAGCTCCTGTGCACCCCAGCCCCTGGCTACCTTGGGAAAAAGGGTGCATGGCTTTGCCATGGCTGTAGGGTCTCTAAGACAGTAACAGGGTATGGGTTAGGGCTATCTTATCTGTCCTGTAGCACTCTGACAGCTCTCTGAGTGTTGGAGAAGGGAGAGGACAGGAATGTGACGTGGTCTGGTCCCATCGCTATCCAGGTAGGTGTCCAGCTGTAATAGGAGAAGCAACAAAGGAGGAGCAGCCACCTTCCACCGCCATGGGCAGCCCCTGGCCATCCCTCCCCTGCCCTCTCCTCTCAGCCCTTGTTCACCTGCCTACTCTTCTGCCAGCCTGGTCTGGCGCAGACTTTTTTATGCCCATCCTGGGCCACCCACATCACCAACAACACCCCTGGGACAGGGCCACCACCAATCTTCTAGCTGCTGTGACACAGCCGTGACATCACCAGGGGTTGTGCCTGGAGTCAGTGCTGCATCACTCTGACATGGTTACTATCTTCCACCATTCAGGCAAGAAGAAACAAATAAATAAAATAAATAAATAAAAAGTTAATTTGCAAATAACACTGAAGATTCAATGACTCCTTTCAGGTGCTGTCCTCAAATGTTATGCTCCAAGTATCCACTGCAGCAAAAGGACATTCCAGGGACAAAATCAGGGCTCACAGCATTTTCTTCTTGCTTTTGGAAATGTTCAGTTATCTAGCCTGAAGCTCATAATACTTTCAGAGAGAGAAAATACATATTTAATAGACATTTCTAAATTTCCCGAGGTCTACGTTTCATTTCCTGTGAATTCTGTGCCATGGCAGTCACAAAACTAAAAGAATGTAAAAATTTGTAAAAAATTGCACAATAATAAAGAGTATTTTGACCCTTGAATGGTCAGAATGAGTGGAGGGGTTTAGAGTTTATTTCTTTTGAGAAAAATAAAAGGAGAAATAGTTGGAAAAAAGCAAAATATGCAGAAACCATAAAGGTGCAGTAAATGTAGCATCCATGGGTCCACTTCCAGCTTTTTACTCTGAAACGGCGTATTCCCCTTTAGGTGCTTTCCCCATGTCTACCCACCTACAGTTCTTACTTTTCCCCTTCCAGATAGACTGTATTGCCTGTTCTGATGTCAGTGTCATCAGATCCGTGTATGTACAGAGCAAGTTGCATATTTGCTGGAAACATCACACTTGCAATATATATGGACAATGTGTATGTGTACGTGCACTTTACAAAACACCACTGGTTTTGTCCAGCTGAGCATGAATTCAGCAGTGCGGTGATGAAAATATTTTTCTACAATATCGAGAAACATCAGTCAAGTTAGGGCAATTTTCATTACATCTGTTAGTGGAATTATGGGAAAAACAGAAATCGCTTCCCTACTGACCAAAACTGGCTCTGTCACAGGGCTTGGACAACAAGAAGCTGCATAACTGAAGCTTGGTCTGGCAAATAGCAAAGTTTCATTGAATCTGCAAAGTGATGCCAGCTTCTGTCTCCAGCTTTGCTTCCCTGCCTCTTCCAATCTGTCTAGTAAGTGAAGGAACCTCATTAACAATTAATCAGCTTCTCCTGGACTCTGATGCCTGTGTGTGTTTTGGAAGGCTTCTAATTATGGATGGCTTCATTTAAGAATGCATTAAATGCTCTACAGATTTGAAAGGAATTCATCACAGTATAATTAGGTTGATAGCTCTTTGGTCATCAAGTGGCCAGCCATTTCCCTCCTGATGGTGGTTTAGATAACGATACTGAAAAATGTAATAGCTGTCTCTAATGACCGACCCAAGACTTTTAGGCATTGCTTAAAATAAATTGCTTGCAAGTCACAATTTTTCACTCATCACTAACTATTTCGGGCCTTTCCATCATCACAGACAGCTGTCAATCAAAATGATTTTTGACTTGTAAGCAACATGCAGCTGTTTGTCCCATTGTCTCCAATGGGACAGTATCTGGATTAGGGAGCCCCGCTCAGGAAAGGGGCACAGAGTCAACAGCTGATTTTTACTGGTAACAAGATGTGGTTCAATACTCATCTATTATCATCTTGCCATCAGGCTGCGAGTTAGACTCTGGTTTGTTCCTAGGCACAGCAGGAATAACATTAATAGTGCTATAGAGCTTGAGACAAAAAAAAAAAGTCTGTAGAGACATCATTTATTGCATTTCCAGAGCAGGGACAGCCTCATGATCCTTTTGGAAAGCTGGGTGAATAACATTTAATTTCAGTGGTCAATCCACAAAAGTAAGCGAGAAGAGAAAGAAAGGGGGATCTGGTTCGGTCCAAAGAAGGTTATTCTTAGTCAAACAAACCAACAACAAAACTCCTCAGAATAACCCTTTTTTGCATCAGACTAAAACATGTTTCATTTCCTGTTAAATTATTAATGTCCTTTGATTTTTTCAATTTAGCCAATTTTGACATGAGATGCTGTTCCTAAAAAAAAAACCCATTTTTTCATTTAAGTCAAAACAGGATTTTTAGCATTTAAGCCATTTCTCCCATTTCTTGTTAAAGCTACTTGATAGTTTCACAAAAAGCTCCATTTCCCCTGCAACCCATTTTCAAGCAAATTCGATAAGCATACACAGAACTTGCCTGCTTGCCTTCCCCAGAAAAAAATTCAAGTCAGGATTCTCTGGCCCGCTGCTGAAAACAGCCTGTTTCCATAGCTGTCACTTCCCCTGCAGTGAGGGAGTCTGAAACATCCCTAATGCCTCGCCACAGCTATTAAGCTTCTCCTTGCTGGCTGGCACGCTGCTTGCAGCGCCGAATGCAGGCAGGAGTTCGGAGCAGCCTTGTCTGCTGCAGTTCTGACTCACTTTCTTGGCCCAGCTTCAATCAGTTGGGGAATTCCCTGGAGGATGGATGTGTCGGCACCACAGCTCCTTTGCAATGCTTAAAGGTTAAAGGAGCCCAGAGATACCAGCGGAGGAGGTCTTCCTGCAACCACCTTCATGGAAGGCATTTTTATGGCATTTTTATTTTTAAATATTTTTTAAATTCTTTTAAATTTTTTAAAAATTTGGCATTTTTTTTCCATTTAAAATATGGCATTTTTTAAATATGCCATTTAGGCATATTAGTTTATTAAGGCTTTTGCCTTCCTAAGATGCCAGCACCAAGGGCACCAGAGAACAACTCTATGTGGCAAGCTGCAAACATCTTTCCTCCCGCAGACTTGCATCAGAGTCTGTTCAGCCTCTTTCTACCTATTTGTGCTGGTAGTTTTTGCCCACAGAGCAAAAAAAAATCTTTTGATATCCACACTAGGCAGCAATAAGTATTTTACCTAGCAGAGACTGCTCCAGGGCTGCTAGAAAAGCCCCAAAGGTAACACAAGACGGTGTAGAGCAGCAAAGCCAAAACAGGTCTGGTCCATGTCCCACCAGCACTGTTTGTACATCCTGCGTATGGCAAGAGCATGGGGCTGGACTGAAAGAGAGCTCCCAACCCCAGCAACTGTTTCCTTCTCACCACCCGTCAGCGTCCAAGACCCTGAAACCTTTTAGGAATGAAAAAACCCCTTTTTATCATCAACAACGGAGCTTTGTCCAGACTGCAGTTGGGCAACAAGTCTCAGTTAAGCCATTTCTCATCCAGATATGGAAATGAGGGCTGGCAAGTTTGTCTTGATTGTATTATGTTGCTTTTCTGACAGAAAAAAACAAATCAACTATTTCATACTCACATTTTCTTAAACATTTAACACGTTAAAATCAATATAAAATAGCTGTAGTTCTGAAGTTAAATTTTATCACCTACATATGCCTAAAAGTACAGTTACTTTGACTTGAATGTAATTCTTTGTCTAGTTCAAAACACATTGTTTTGAAAATTTTGTTTTGGGTTTTGCTTCTTTTTTTTTTTTTTTTNTTTTTTTTTTTTAAGAGATAGTCCTTTCCCTTGAACTGAATTATTCATGTTGATTTTTTGTACTACTGGCACGTTGAAAAGGTTTGCTCTGTTAATATGTAGACCAGACTTTTCTCTGAAATGAAGAATTCCATAATCTTTTAGGAAAAAAAAACCCTAAACCACACAACTTTGAGGGGAAATGTCACAGAAGGGGTTTTTTTTCAGTTTTGAAATGCAGTTTTGCAGATGAATGAAACCAGTTGACTGAAAACAAGAACCAGGCTAAACAACACATCACATCCAACCTACACAAAATCCAAACTTAAAACAGTTGATATCTATTTGGTGAGCAACCATCTACCTCTGAGGATTAAAGGCATGAAGACAAATTCTGGGACAGCTACAGGAAGAGACCCTTGGTCATCCAGGACAAAAATAATCCATTGTATGAGCAGCCAAAAAGCAAAATATTACTGATTCCTGTGACTTAAGCGAAGAGCAAATTGCTCTGGTCTGGTTTTAGCAGTTTGATAGACTTTCCTATTCAATTACTGATTGCAAGGAGAGGAAGGAAAAAAAAATGCAGGGACAGTCATGCAGGCTCTGAGGTACCCTTCAAGGCAGGGTCCAGAACACACCTGCAACTTCAGTAAATGCAAATGTTGGTTCAGCACTTGCTGGACAAATGGGGAGCAGGGTATTGTCACTAAATCCCACCAGAGATGCTGGTAAGTCTGGTTCCCATGGAAGGAAGGAAATGAGGAAGATGCTGTTGGGATAACAGAAGGACAGCAAGTTTATAGACCTACAACAGGGGAAAGAGGACGCAAGAGAAGAGTTGGGGAAATTGTGAAAGCAGTCAGGAAGTTTTGCGATGAGGATTTTAGATCATTTCTGAATTCATTGTATGCTTTAATAAAAAGATTGCCAAAATAGGATACATTGCTAACCTATTTTTCATCCTCTTTATTTGTGTTGTTTATATCAAGGCAGCATTCTCTTATTGGCACCATATACATCCATGCATTCAGGGGTCAGGGGGGTTCAGGATTTTTTTACCCTCTAGTTTGGCAATATTCTACTGCACTGACAGATTTTATATTTATTTTATTTTCTAGAGAGACATTTAAGTGAATTGATTTTGAATCTTTGACATTGTAATCGATACATGTAAGAGAAAATATTAACTCACAACTGCCAGTTTCTGCTGTGATAGAGGTTTTCTTCCTTAGTACCATATATGATCAGTCACTATCTAAATGAAACATGCTGGGTAAACACATTTTACCTAAAAGCAAAGCTCTACTAAAACAAATAAGGATAAAAAGATCAGGGATACCAAGTCCATCCAGTTCTACAGTGCCCCTCCCACCTCCTCTGCACTTTGGGCTCTCCCCTGAGCACCTGCCCAGTCCATTGGACTAAAATAAGACTGGTCCAGGCTCATGTGAAGAAGAGGCTAAACTTCCTCCTTCTGGTTGTAAATGAAACTGGGCAAGATGTGTCTGCCTATCTTTTCATTGCAATTTTACTCACCCTCTTCCTTGAAGTGTATCATTCCCCTGAAATATTGCTTCCCAGCACCGACATTTACACACAGCTCTCTGCAGTCACAAATGGAAATGTAGGATTGGGATGTTTTCACAAAGAGTGGCCAGAATTAAAGCAGCTTTTGTATTGCCAAGGCTCATACAAGGCTCAAGTGTCATTATGTGTCATTAATTAGTCGACTAACAGATGTAACTCCCACAGCATGAAGAGCTGTTGTTGTTTTTCCCTTGCTTTTCAATTGCTGCCCCACGAACATCACATTTAAACAGGGACAAAGTGTGTGAAGTACAAGGTTATTGTTTTGCGTATTTAATGCTACAATGCCTGTGATAAAAGACGTGTTGGGCTCAGTTCTCAAAACTCAAAGGAAACATGGTAAAGAAGACACAGAGGCTGTGTTCGTATTAGCAGATTAAGTATTGCCAGGCCCAAGTATTGGAAATCTATCTCCTACTACCTGCTAGACCAGTCTGTTACCAATTTTTCCTTTCTAAAAGCACAGATCAGAGTTAGCACAGGCCAAGGACCATTGCATGTGTCCCCTCTTTTATGGCAGTCAGACACACCTGATAGCGTTGTATGTTGCCTCTTCCATGTAATTTGATTTCAAAGCTGGTGGGTGGACATTGGTGTGGTGTCCACCACTGGGTGTGTCAGGTTTTTTGCCTCCACTTCTGCTTCCCCACAAGAAATTGTGCTTCACATTGCACCTCTGTTGAAGTTTTCAGCTGTCTTCCTGTTTCCAGGCTAAAGGGCCAGTTTACAGCTATTTGTTACGTTTATGCTGTTTGTTGGCTTTTAGTCTTATCTTCCTTGGTGGTTACATCCAACTACTTGCTTCTCGTCACCTGGTTTTCCAGTGATCTATGTCCTGGGAGGAGGATGTTGTTTTGTCAGGCTGAACAAACCAGCCACAGCTAATCTGTCTCCTGTGATAGACTCACCCTCCTAGTCACCAATGAGCCTAGAAGTAAAGCAATGATAGGGATCAAAAGCAGCCTCCCCTCCTGCCACAGAAACAAGAAATGCAACTTTCATAGCCCTTTGTGTCCAGAGAGTGAATGTTGTTAATAAATAAATGTCACTCCCTAGCATCAAATCTGAAGAATACCTCTAGTTAATAAAGAAAATCCTACACTATGCACTGACAGGACTTTATATTTTTCTCTTACTTCACATATAATAGGAGAGATCTTAAAATATTTTCCCAAAATTGTAAGTAAAGAATAGGCAGGAATTCAACATGTCCCTTGGGTAGGACTTCCCAGCCATAGAAGAGACTGCTGACTACCTTAGTAGCACAAATTCTTTAAAGTTTGGTTTTTTAGCTGCTACTACATTTGTCACACTTCGTTTGAACTTGTTAAAAGTCCTTACTACCAAAAACTGGACTTCCTATAAATAAACTAGTGACTTCTTTTCACTGCAGTCCTCAGAGTTTCTTTGCATTCCATCATCATATTGTCTCTATCTTTGCAAATTACAATTTTGAATCTAACACATGAGATTTTTAAATATTTCCCCAGTTCTCAGCTGAGGATTTGCAGGTACATCCATTTCTACATGCAATCGCCCTCATACATTTTCACCAGATAATGAACACTTGAGTGTTCTTCATTATAGAGAGACAGAAGTCGAGAGTCGCACACTAAGCAGCTGTTTCATTAAGACTGCTCTATTGAGAGCCCTGAACCTCTCCACCACTCTCTAAGAGGCAAACTAGGGAACAGCATTTGAGCTTCATGTTGTAACGCTGGAGAGGTCTTCTAAATAGCTGTGAGTAAGCAGTCATGGAAAAGGTCAGAAACTGGCCTGCTGTCATTATTTCAATGGATCATGCAGGTAAAAGGTAAAATTTGGTTAAAAATAACTCAGAGTACATGCTCCAAATCTTCATTTGCCAATGGAAAGGGACATTTTGCATTTGCAAAAGCAGCAAGTGCACATAAGAATGTTATTAGCATCCTAAATGCTAGTCTCACACCGGAAAATTAAGCTGTACTAGTGAACACACTTGGGTGCTAAAACCCAGTTGTCTATATACTGTTAAATTGTTAGAATGGTCCCTGGCCAAATGCAGTTCCCCCAGACAGCTCCTGGATATGGCTCAGAAGTAAACATAAGCCAGAAACTATTCCTAATTGGCACTTTGGATGCAGTCACTCTGTTTTGAAGGTTAAGATAGTTTAACAGCATAGATGCAGGTTATTCTGTGCCAGTTGGCTTCAAGTACCTCATTCTATTCTCTCACCATTTAATTAGATAGTGAAGATACAGCCAAGCCCACCAAAGTGATCTCTTTTACTTCTTTGTCATTGGTTATTAGACAAATACTAAATACAAATACTTCAAACTTCTTGCTGGGTACAAAGAACAATTTACAGGGGTTAAGGAGGAGTCTGAGTTATGGGAGATACAAAGAAAATGGTCCAGAATCACACAAGCAGCCTGAAGCAGAGGCACATGGCTCTAGACCTCTCACAGCCCTCGTTAGGTAAATATACACTATTGAACCTTACCCAGCCCAGTTTTCCCTTTCACTAGACTAACCTTTCTTGGATTGCCTGGCTACAGGCTTCTTGCTTATTTTACAATACTTTAGGCTTTACACTGGCTTTGTGTTATTTATTTAGGAACTTTTGAGTGGAAAAACAACCTTTTTCATATCTGTTTGCTCAGAGTATTTTCACATGTATGCAGTGAAGCAAGTCAGATGAGCAGTGAGGCTCTTTTCCCAATTTTCCGCTCTTTACCTCCTTGAATACACCAGAGGAAATAGCGAGTTTGTGTATATTAGTCCATCCCTAATCGTTAACCTTAATGCGTGGAAGGGGCACTCGGGGATTCTAATTGTCTTATGATTTTTTTTTATTAATTATGGTAAAGTAGTTCCAGGCACTTCACACCCAGCGGTAACCAGAACATAAGAAGGAAAAAGTACAGATCAAGCTGTTGACATCAAGGGAGATAGACACAATCTGAGGTGTTCTCTTCCACCCCCAAACCTTGCTCAGCAATCAAGACATATTCAATGCCTATTTAAAATAAAATAATTTAAAAGCCTACTGTTTTGCCAACTCTTCTTCACTTCCATTGCTCTAAATTGTGCTATTTTCCCTGCGTAATTAATGGTATGAGCATAATCTATTAATTCCAATCCAGCCGCCCACTGGTTACCACCAAGGACCATTTGCTCATGAAGGATATGTACCTCTGCTCATTTGCAGACATATAAATGCATGATGTTCTTCTCCATTCCCAAAGGGGAAAAGCAGTGCAACATCTTCCATCAGAACTGCCACTCTCTCACCTCCTGTTACTGCTAATTTGGCTGGAAGAGGTGCCGCTGTTGGGATTTAAGGGCTTGAGGAAATGCAGCCGTTCTGTTGTTAGTGCCGCTAATAAGCCAAAGAAGTCCACATGCTAATTCAGATAGCCAAATCCTGCAGTCCATCCCCAGTTGAAGTCAGTGGGAAAGAAGCCAAAGGAGCCTGAGAAAGTTTGATTATTTCTGAATGCACAACATGGAGGCAGTCTGCCTCCATGTGACCAGTCACCAAGAAATAAGCAATGATTGAGCTCTGGTCCTATTGAGGAAATTTAGTGCTGGCCAGAGCAGTTGAGGTGGGAGGAGGTTGAGTAAGTTGAAAAAAACCTCTGTACGCATTCTCATTGTTGTCTGTCCTCCTTCAGCATGACAGCAAATCCTGTTCAATAGACAAGGAAGTACTTCATGAAATCACATCAGAGGGAGATTCAAGGGGAGTAAAGGGTCGAGCAGGATAGCTCTTGCGATATTTGAATGTCCGGTTTCATCATTTTTGGAATAAAAACAATTTTACCTTGTAGGAAACATTTTTCATTTTACAGTTTTGAAATGTTCTATTATACACTAATAAAAATAGTGGCCTATTTTGACTAAACTGAAATTACCCTTTTTATACTTCAAAACTTCACTGAAATATTTAAGCAGAGAACAAATTTCAGAAAACATCTAAAAATCCCATGATTTCCCTTTGTTCCGTTTATCCTGTGAAGGCATCCTACATAGAGCGAAAGGGTGACATCACCATCTATAAGCCAGGGCAACTGGCACACATTCCCTAAGGAAATAATTGGGAGCAGTTAGATGAAATATAGTGAAGGAAATGCCTGGTGATGGTCAGTAAATCTTTGTATCTCCATGGAACGGGTCCATGGGAGATGAGAGCAGATCTCAGTTTGAATCACAAAGGATTTCATCTCATCCCCTTAAGCATATACATGATGCTATGAGGATTGCTGAAAGTGGAGAAGCCCAGAAGTTCTCCCAGCTACCCCACGTAAAGCACCACCTCTGAACCTCTGAACCACAAACAACTGGTGTGCAGAAGGCAATGGCATGCAACATATAAGGGGTCAAACATCAATTTTCCATTTTCACACCTTTCTTGTCACAGTGCACCGTGGGATGTTCTGCCTGGAAACATTTCTTTCAGGACTGTTCTAAACTTTGTTTTGGGACAGGAAGTGGAAATTCCAGGTATCTTTTGACCATCTGCAGTGATGATAAGTTCCAGGAAAGTCAGCAGCTTGAGACTTGCTCATCACTACTGTGCATTTTACCCCTACGGCACAAAATAATACGCACAATGTATCACAGATGAGTTGTGCCACAGTGTGGCACAGAGCCGCTTTCCTCTGAAATACAACCTACAGACGTAGTCACCACCTCAACACTTTAAGTAAAAACCTGGTACCACCAAAGTCAAACAGAAGTTTCTCCCATTCAGCTGAATTAAGCTGAGATTTTGTTCCCAGCTGACACTGGAAAATGCATTACCTTTCTTGCCCTTGGCAATCTGTAGCATTACCACCTTCCAAAGAGTCAGTCAAGATCCATTTAGCTTTCTGCTCTGAAAGAGACCTTTTTACTTCTGGACTTTCCTTCCTGGCATTTGTGAGCAGCTGCTGCAGGGAGCTCCCTAATGCTCTTCCCAGTGCAGAGCTTGCTAGAACAGAAGCCTTTGGCCTTGGCATAAGCGCAGGAGACTGATAGTCTGCTCCCATGCCTGCCCAATGTATTTTGCAAACCCTCCAGCCATCTGGGCAGAGAATGCACATCCTTGGAAGTGAATGCATCCCCCGCTCTGAGCAAGTTCTTAAAAGGGGTTGCATATTGAATGCTGAATAGTAAAAATATGCACCAGCGCTTTCTCCACCTGAAAAGGAGAAGACTATACTCTGCAGCAGCGCTTTCCCCCTCCATCCTTTTGCATTTGTCAGGTTGCTTCTCTAACTCTGTCCAGCACACACCGCAAATCCTTCTTCATCCTGCCTCAGTGCCTCCATGCCTTGCACAAAGGCACAGTTCCTATAAAGCCACTTATGTTCTCTGAAGGATGGAATTAGAGCCATGGTCCAACCCCACAGCAAGGGCAGAGCTGAGCAACCTACTGATAAGGTATGCTCCTTCCCCATCTATTCGACTGCATCGTGAGGTGCTTTTTCTTGTGGTAACTGCAAGAATAGTCAAGACAGATCTAAATAACATGAAGAATTATTTAGATTTTGAGTTAACAGAGTCTTTTCTGATGAAGATATTTTAGCTCCTTAAGACCATGGCTTGAGCTAAGCTCCCTCTGTTTGTGGCAACTCTACATCAACATTTCAGGTCAGAAGTGGGTAGATTTAGATTAAATATCAGGAAGAAATTTTTCACTTTAAGGGTGGTGAGGCACTGGCCCAGGTTGCCCAGAGAAGCTGTTGAGGCCCCATCCCTGGAGGTGTTCAAGGCCAGGTTGGATGGGACTTGGAGCAACCTGGTCTAGTGGGAGGTGTCCCTGCCCATGGTGGGGGGCTTGGAACCCGATGATCTTCAAGGTCCCTTCCAACCGAAACCATTCTATGATTCTATGATAGTGGTAACTCATATTTGTCCAGTGATGCATGTAAAAGACATTTTGAAATCCCTCAAGAGAACCATATAGATGAGACTTATCAAGGAATGGAACTAGTTATGAATTTTATTGTGACTTTTTTTAATAAGAAAACACAGATTTATTTATAGAAGTTTACTGGTGAAAGTGTCCTTAAAGAACAGTATAGATTTTTTTTTTTGTATCAGCAATGGATTTTTTTCTGGCAGTAATTGAAGATGCAAGAACAGTCTGGTGCTGAAGGTATTCAACTCTGGGGCGAAGACAGGGCTACAGTAGCCTGGTGCAAACCAGAGCTGAAAACTGGAGCGACTTCAGCCACATCCCAAGACAGCCCACAGCCAGAAACCCAGAATTCACACTCAGATACTCAAACATCCGCCAAAAGCTGCTGACATTTCCTAGAGTAAATTGGGAAGTTTTCTAACACCTTCACACTGCGGAAACACTTTTTCCTGCTCCTCTCTATTAGGAGAACCCAACCGAGCTCCCATAGTATATATGTGCAGAGCAGGCACAAGACCAAGTGCTTCATTTGAGTGACATCCACTAATCTCTCACCTGAGCTTGAGTGTATTTTCGTATACTGAACCACGTCCCAGCTCCTGCATTCTGCCGGCAGATGAGGCAGAGGGACACAAGCCCAAGAGAAGAAACCTGACTCCAAATTAGAAGCCCAAAGCTGATGCCTCTAGTATGTCTCCTACCCAAGACCAGCTCATGCAGCTACACCACACACCTTTCTTTTCCCCCCGTCCCCAGATTTCCTTCACCTTGAGCAGTTCACATATGAGCTTTTCTACTTAAAGAGTGGTTAACAGAGAATTGTTTTCATTAATAGAAAAGGCCTTCTGAGTAACTAATTCCTCTGTTAGACAGAACAAGTTAGGTGTAATAATGACTACAATTGGGTACTGTATGAGTGCAGGGCGGGGAAAAAAGAAATAAATTATTAGATATACAAACTTTATTTGGGAAAAGTCTTAGAAGGTGCTTTTAGAAGCAATAATAATAATTATAATTAATGAATGCGCTGCCAAGTATTGACCAAAAGATACAAGTTCACCTTTCATTTCCCCAATGTCTGACTATTCAATTTGTTTTCTTATTGAAATCCAAGGGCTTTGTGAAAATGCCTTTGAAAACAACCATCAAGATACAACTATTCCTTGAAAAAAAAAGTGCAAAAATAAAGTTTTATGCACCATTTCTCTGCTAATACCTATTGTTTTAAGAGGTTCATATGGTATTTTAAAATCAATGCCAAATCAAAAAAAACACTCTCATATTTGCCTGTCAGATAAATTACATATTTGAAGACAATTTTATAGCTAATTAAACAACTCTGGGATCTGCAAAATGTCTGAGTTGGGAAACGCTAAAATTACCAGAGCAAAGTTATTTGGAGAATATGTAGAATGAGGGTCAGTCAAGAGGAGAGGAGGAATAACCTGATAGTTAATTGTAATCACTGAGTAACAAAGGATCAGACTATGTTGTCCAAAAGATAAACCCAAAGAGTATTGAAATGCAGAGAAAAAAAACAGGTTTGTAAATCAGATTCACAGAATTAATTTAAATCATAATTTTCCTGGCATAAGTATCCTTCTGGTGTGTCCACTGATAGCATTTTATGCTGCTGTACGCAAGCAAGTATAGATGAATCACTCAGATTTTGCACAAATTGATGCTGGAGTGGGTCCATCCTTCCCACTCCTTCCACAAATATTCCCCGAAGGGACATTCAGCGTCCTTCATCAGTGCTCACATCACACTACATGCTTGGGTGAACCTTCAGTAACAAGGAGTAAAACCTTGAGCTTGAATTTAACACGCATATATCACTATTGCTAGAGCCAAAAACATGCTCGGTAGTGAAGACTGTAGTGATCCAGGTGGTAAAGGGAGACAGAAACATACCTGCAGTAGAGATTCAGGACAGACAGGTTGGAGAAATGGGACACAAGGAAGTCTTGCTTCCATGCAGAGAAAGCCCAGACAATATTTGTAAACTATGGAACTGTGGTGATAGATGCAATTAAATATACCAGTAAGGCTGTCTTACCTGCTGGCAGGTCAATACATACTATTATTTACATTAAGTTTGTCCCTGCAAGTGAGGTCTATTCAGCAAAGGGAAATTACACAAAATTGGAAGAGTTTTTCTGTCCTTTGTAGCAGGGGACATGCATCATACAGGCATTTTCAACACATAAATCCTCTGCTATTGCTAGTAACTACATTATCAGCGATGTCTTTTTCTGTGGGACCCTGAAGTTTCCAGAGCCTTCACATGGAACTGTGCTCTTTTGCTCTTAAAATGAAAACACAAAACAGGCATACATGCAACTTCTAGTCTTTTTGCCTTCGGTTTGCTAGCAATCTCATGAAAGTTTGCGGCTCATGTTCCATGGCTCGGATCCTTTGAACTACCGGTCCATAACACGATGGATTATGAAACAAACAGATTTGAATCTGCATCTGCCCTTTCCATTCCTGTGTGCTCTAATGCCGTGAGCAGTTACTTCATTAAATTATATATCAGATTGTCAAACAACGGTTGTTTCCCTTTTTTACCTCTGTGTCAGATATATTGGAGCAAAAGGTTTCCCTTGCTAATTAGGATATAAACAGCAGTGCTCGACATGTGGGCTTTGCTTCCACGTGCAGCCACCAGATGGACCAGAGCAGAGGATGTCTAAACCTGTGACTGAAAGAGCAAGCAAAGCAAATACACAGCCTCCTTAAAAATAGAAACATTCTCTGCAGGGAGGTGTTACCCTTTCTGTGCAAACGTATCTGGGCTTCTGGAAACGGGCAAACTGTGGCAGAGGCATATTATGGGCCTTGTCTATGGTGGCTTGCAAGACAGGATGAGATCAGTCCACAAAGTGTACAACTCCTAGGTCCAAGCTTTTGCTTTATATTGCTGCCACTGCTATGTCCGTTAATGGGAACTGTGTGTGAATAAAGATGATAAAAGTTCTTGGGAAAATACCGGGTTTCTCCAAGCTTCTTCCTGGTGCAGTGGAGCAGATAGCCCAAGTCAGCTCTGAGGCTGAATGTTGTACAAAAACCCAGTACTATCCCAAAGTATGAGTCTTTGCTCCAGAAGAGTCACTGCTGCTAGCATATGGCTGAAATACAACGTTCTCTATTCTGGTCTGGCTGTGGTAGCCTCTGAACTAGGGTTTGAGAGGCTCTCAGCCTCATCCCTTCCTCTAATTGGTCTCTTCACCTACATTAGGTGTAGGCAGGTGTTCAGAGTCTTCCTCCTGAGATAGTTTTGAAATAGGGCTTTCATATCCCATCTGGATTCAGTAAGTCTGCAATATTATGCACTGACTTACAGGTGAAACAGAGGGTAGACTTCCTAACTTCTTTGGCCTAACTCAAAAAAGTGCTCCTCTTGCCCCACTGAAGGACATAACCGATTTCTTTTTGTTCAACCTTCCAACAAGTACCAAATAAACATGGTAGCAACTGAAAAGCCACTCAACTATGTCTTTTTTTTTACTATATTTATTTTCTTTGTCCTTTAACACCCAACTACAAAGTGAATGATGATAGATGATTTTTCAATTTGAATCATGATCACTGTTAGATGTTAAAGGACAAAGGAAATAAATCATTCTGAAAAGACATAAGGATGTGATGGTGTTTTCATCACTTAAGGCTCTTTCCAAGTTGTTGGCAAACAAAAGTCTGCCTTGATGATGGTAATTTCATGGTCTTTATCTCTCCTTGAGGAGGAAGCACTCTTGATGGTTTCAATTTTTTTGTTATCAGTAGCCTGGTGATTTTTCAGGGGAAAAAGGTCAAAAAACATGCATAACATTAAAAAGCAAGCTGTGAATAAGAAATAAACAGTGCAGGTGCAGGGAAGAGGAATTTTATGCTCTTTGGAATTTCTGTAAGACGAAAAAAGTCCCTCATCAAAATAGGTTTTCCCTGCAAACTCAAGGAAAGCAAATCAAATTCAGTTCTGGTCAAGCTAGATTCTGAAGTTTTTGCCACAAGATACCTGCCAACAAACCATGCAGGTCTGTGTCATCTCCATTTGTGACCATCTGTTGGAAAGCTAAAGGTGTTGGATGCAGTAGTTTTGTAATATTAGGGCATCTTCTTTCGAGCTCTGCCTCCAAGTCAGTGAAGCATTGATATTATGTCCTTCAGCCACAGTAAGGACATAAGATTTTGAATGCTGAAAAATGTGCATCACATTTTTCTACAGACTATTCCGTTGCTGACCTATTGAGCATTAGCATTGTCAGACCTGTCTTTGGTTCATATTTCTTGTCCAGCAATGCAAAGCGTTTCATCTGAGTTTTGTTACAGAAGCTAAAAATAAAAACATTTTGCACTTGAACAGAGACTTCCCTCAGCCTCCTGAAGTAGCTTTAGAACACAGTTTGGCACAAATTCTCCGGTTTTACAGCTGAATGATCCAAAAGTCTGCATAACTCCAAATGTTTATACTCTCCTTATCTCCAGAATCATAAACATGCAAAGTCAGTTGTTGTATCACAGATGAAAAAATCAGTCCTGTACAATATGCAGTGATCCACATTGCTTTACTATAGCTTTAATATAAGAGTTCTTGTCGTCATCTTTAGCACAGATGGTGGATCCCTTACGCTGATACTGGTCCTACTGGAGTCACTACGCTTGACAAGTAGGAAACGCAGCTCCCTGTGGCTTGGTTATTCTGCCTAAATGACAGAGCAGGCCCTCCAACAAGGCACAGGAAGGTGGAGATATTTAGGTTGTCACGGGGAAATTTTTACCCTTTGAGGACTGTAGAGCAGACTGTTGATTACATTGAGGTCCTGGAACAAAATCAAACATCCTGTAATAACTGCTGCTAATAAATTAGCACATAAATATAAAGAAAAGCCTGCCTTACACCAGCATATTTCCAGACATCATGGAATCAGCTTGACTTTTGCTTGAGGTTCATGAATATTTATTGATACCTTACTAAAAAAACCCTGGTTTTATAGCCAAAGGTATCACAGCATAAAACACAAAACAGTAAGTGAAATTTGTACAGACAGTTTTGGTCATTAACTTTTACTGACAAACCCATCTGATAAAATTATCATCTGTTGCAGGTAATGGGCAGAGACATACTTTACCACTGCAGTTTTTTTCACTCATCACCACATGTAAATCCTCAAGCTCAAATATAGACCAAAGTCCTACTCTGTGCCACAGAGATGTCCTGTGCTGGTAGAAAACAAGGCAGGCTGTCGTAGCTAGAGTACCATGCTGCTCGTAACTGACCACAATGCATTCTTCTACATATAACATCAAAGTCTTCTGCTAGATATTTAAAATATAGCCAGGAAAAAGAGGTTTCCTTCTGAACTTGCACACTAGGTTGTACCGTACAGGTTGCTATCTGTCTTACAACCACCGTCAGCATATCAGCACAGCTTCTTCTTTAACATTCCTGAGGATCTAGAGTTAAAGGCTGTTTGTGAGAAGATGTAATCAAACTGTAGGTGTACTATTCAAATTTATTTTTTTATTTGTCACGTTGGCCAAGACACTACCAAAACTCTAGACATTTCTCTCACCTGTATATCATAAGTATCACAAAGCAACCAATTTAAGCAATATTATTGGTAGTGTGTTCAATGCAGTACTCACTCTTCCATCTTTTATAGAGCAGGCAGGTTTTGTAAAAAGATGTTCCCTTTCTGTATCTCCTTTTCATTCCAGCATTCTGCATTGTCTCATCAATGCATTACCTCTCCATCTCATTAAACATCGGTGCTCAGAAGACCTCTTTTTCCCACTGCCCCTGCTCATTGATTTCCTTCTTCCTCTTTCCCACTGTTTCTCTCTCCCATATTATTTTTTATGTCTCTGGAGCATTAGGAGAAGCCTGGGGAGAGAATGTTGTTTGTAGTACAGTGCACAAAATCCTATTGTTCTCATATGAATAGAAGCTTGGAGCAGATCTGGCTTAATTTGTCAGAAGCCTATGTGTAATCATGTTTTAGAGGGGCACAGAAAAGATTTGGGACCAACTTGTTTAAAATCCAATTAGAGGGACATGGAGCTAGGTACAGGTTAATGACTCAAGTCAAGGATGAAAAATATACAAGTCTGTGGTGCTTAAGCTAAAACATTAATAACAGATGGATAAAGGGGAAGCATGTGATTGCACTCAGGAGTGACTGCACTTTTTGAACTTGAACTTAATAGCTCGATGCCTTCCGTGTAAATTTTTCAAGGAAGGAAGGTCTTCAAGCACATTTAAACAAGGCTCCTCCCTTTCTGGATGCTCTAATAGCAAAAAGGCCAAACAGACCTTTAGACAGGGAAAGTTGAAAAGAGATGTTGAACAAAAAAAGACCGGGCTGTCATGTAATGTAAATCAGCACCTTTCCACAGTCATCAAAGAAGCAGCAACTTATACCAGCCAGGATTAGGGGTCTCAAAGAGAAACCAAAGTGTTTTCAGTCTAGTTTTGGAAAGACAGTGTTGTCTATCTCTGTAAAATGAGAAGGGTTACAGGTAAATAGAGAGACCTAGCAAAAAAACAGCAAAGGCTTCCACCTTGGTGCTTAGTCTGCACAAGTTGCCGAGCCAGCATCATCAGCAATTGTAGGTGAATAAATCAGGAATTCAATTGCAAACTACACAGTGACCATTACATCTGAGGACAATATCACCCGTGGTGAGATGATTTTTTAAGGTTGTTGGGGGTTTTTGGAAGGAATAATGCAATTATAAATGGCAATTTCCCATTGGCCACATTAAAACTTTAGTAGATTAATAAGGTCCCAGGTTTGACCATCTGGATAACATTAGCAAGATCATTTTGTCCAGTTACTCTCTGTACATAACCTTATTCCTTCTTTTTGAATAAAACTTGTTTTCTGTGTGGCCAGTCTGAAGGTACCATACTTGCCTAACCCCAAATGAAAATCTTCCCTTTCTTTAGCCCATCTTGATCACCTTTCTCTGAACAATCTCTACTTCTAGTATATCTTTTTTATGGTACAGTATAAAAAGGAAGTAATCAAGGTTGAGATGCAGCACTGATTTCTATGCAGCGATGAAAATGACCCTAAATATTCCCTACACCTTTATTACTAAATAGTCACTTCATCGTGTCATTGCATATTACTGACCTTCAGCAGCAGTTCCATGCAATATCCCAATGCCATATTCATAGACATGCAGTCATGTCACCCTTCTATTACTTTTGTCTCCTTCTCAAAGCATTGTGAACAGATATCAATCTAGCCAGACCAGTCAAGTCTATACCTGCAGTGTTTCATAGTCATCATTGCTGTTATTAAGGTGCCACTTATTGATTCATAGGTATAAGATAATAAATCATGCAACAGACATGACTAGCACATGTTCATAGACTGTTTTCCACACATTAATAGAAAATGTGAAAGGTGACATCCCTTGTGACACAGGATTGCCACCTCTGCCATGAGGAGGGACTGGTAGATTTGGGCTATGACACAAGTCAGGGCCAGCGAGGGAGGCTGCAGACATGCTGTGTCGACGACTGCATTGTAAAATAGATCGGGCCATGGTGCTGCAGGCATGTGAGACTAGGTAAAGGGACAGGCTGCGCTTAGGATTGATGCTGATGGCTTTCAGTAATATCGGAAATGATTTCCTTGCAAGTGTTAGCTCCCACACTCCTGGCAGAATCACTCATGTTGTCGAGGTGAAGAAAATGTTCCCGACAAGCCCATCACCAGAGACATTCAGGTGTTTCTCCTCTGGGAGGAGCAAGGGCAGAATGATTTACTGTTCTTTGCCTATCTCCTTAACTGCCTGAGGCAGGGCACACAGACATGTCATGAGAGGTGGGAAAGGTTATTTATGTGTTTACCTCTTCCCCTGGTGTCCTAAAATGTCCCCTCCTCCTGGCAAGTCATCTGTCATCTCTCAGGGCAGGGTGTGACTCCAAAACTATCACAAGCAATGCTGTGACTCTCTGAAATATGCAAAGAAACAGCTGAACTGGGTGGACTGTAGAAATTATTAAACTTGTTCCTTGAATATCCTCAGCGTGGTCACCTCTCTGATCAGTCGGATGTCATGCATGGGTCTTTAGAGGCTTGGGTAGATACAGGCAAGGATGTCCACCTTTTAGTCTTGCTGTTTTGAAAAAAACATTCACATGTCTTTGTCTTCTCTTGCTCTCCTTTTCTTCTCCCCTCATTCCTCATGAGCATCTAAAAGGCAGCAGAGACATAAGCAGGCCCTTTCCCAGCCTTCCTCTCATTTCTCAGAGCATTCTTAGTTATAAGAGCAGAAACCCAAAAGTTTAAAAAAAGCCTCTACTTAAATAACCCATTGAAAACCTGTCTGAAAGGAAGACACTTAAAAATGAGAGAAATGGTACGTTCAGACTGTGATAGGACTATTTTGAGCCTCTCTTTCTCAGATATTTTTTTTTTTGAGCTCAAGTTCAAAGATGACAGCACAGTAGCTCCTCTGAGAAGAAGTGTAATACATGGATGACTTTGATAAATGAAACTATTCTTTCCTATGATTGGCCTATAAGGGAAAAAGAAAGCTAAATAGGACTAAACTCTTCCACAACAAAAAATAAAATAACCAAAAAGGAATAAACTCTGATCAGATAGTAGGGATTATTGTCTAAGAGAAAAGATGGGGATAGCTGCCTTTGAGTCGCTTGCGATTCAAGCTGTGCTACCTACCTTGACAGTCTTCTTAAAACTCTTGCTGTATTTGACATTTATTTTAAACCTCCAGCTCCAAGAATGGTGACAGTATGGAAATATCAAACAACAACTGTTTTTCATGTGTTTCCCACATGCCTGGCAGAAGGAGCTTGTAGGAAACAAACATTTTTTATCCCTTGGACCCACAAAGTTCAGAAGTCTAAAAATCCTTAGGAGACCTTCTTCTGTAAAAACCTCATAATTTGTGATACCGTTTCACGATTTTGGGATAGTCTCCTTTGTGATTTTGGTTATCAGTACTGGGAACAGCTGCAGGGTTTAATCCCCAGTCTCAAGATAGGCCAAAATAAACCTTCTGAGAAGGGAAAACAAGTTGTTTGACTTGTTCAGCTCAATAAAAACAGAGTCATCAGCTTCACCGTTAACTTTTAGCGGAAGCATCCATCTGTGAACAATATGAGAAACAGTCAGGGGGAAAGAAAAGCCACATGGACCTTTTTCATCTGGATCCCCAGACACACTATCTTAGTTACTGTGCTGGGCTGCTAACACTTACACAATAAATAACGGTCCAAATTTATCCCAGGTGTAATTCAACGGAGTTACTACAGGAATGAATTGCTCTGTTCAGATGCGATTACTCCCATTTATTATAAACTCTTTTGATAACTTGTTATAAATCTTGAGAATTTCTAGCTTCCATGCCAGCACTACTGGCAACACACTCCATGCAACTGCAGCAGAGGTAGGACTTTGGCTGACAGAGAGAGACATTTAGGCACAGATGCACTTTGCTGCTATCGGAGGGAAGATAAAGACCACATTCAGAAAAGAGGTCATTTTAGTTTATTTGTAAGAACGTCATAGTTTAACGTATTTGTTTAGAGTGCAGTTGTTGGGAGGCCTCCAGAGATGTCTGGATACACCATCCTATTCTGCTTTTTCACATAAATAAACAAACAGAAGACCTGCAGTGAAAAATCTTAGTTCTGACTGACGTGATCATCTTGACGTATGGATGTGATGTATGCATTCCTCCTCCTCTCACCCTGCAAAGGTGGAAAAGCTCTCACGTAGCAACTGCCGCCATGAAACGTTCAATCCCGTCACATGCTGTCATCCACTCCACTGCAGACCATCGAGGAGAGCACCCGCTCCTGTGCCTAGTGCAGGACACAGTATCCTTCAGTCTCCAAGGGGTGGCTGTTTTCCAAGTTGCTTATCTTCATATATAGTCCCCAAAGAGCAAAGAGACTCTGGCAACACAGAACGAGTCAGCTTGAAAAGAAGGGTAGAAGAAACCTAGAAATGTGTAATGGGGGAAGAGAGACCTTGCAGCAAGAGCAGCAGAGTGAACCTGGTTTGGTACTACCAGAACTCACTGCGTGTCGTCACCACCCTGCCCAGTCTGGAACAAGTGTGCTCTCCTGGGACACCATGGGGAGACAGCACCTGGCCAGCAAGGGACAGCCAGGGGCGGCGAGCAGGGACCCCCGGCTGCTGTGTGTGACCTTGCAGGGTATTTCACCCCAGCGTGTGTGGTACAAGTACATGTACACCCAGAGCACCCACATATACCATGGGAGGGGGGTGCAAGAGGGGACCAGCACCCCTAGTATTACCCCAACTGTATTATTGAGGTCTATCTGTTGAATTAATTGATATTGAACCTGAATGTACTGTTCAGCAATTGTCAGTTAATTACTTGTCATTATCAATATATTGCTTTGAACATGATTTGGGTTTACAGCATATGAATCTACTCCTTGTAAAAACCAGTAGCATTACTTTTTCATTACCCCAGTAAAATATCTCATCATATTTAATGGTGACTGAGACCCTTAGTTCCACTGATCCTTCATTAGATCTCATAGGGAACATAAAATATAGTGTAATAGCACTGCAGTGCAATAGCATCATCCTTACCCCTCCACTACTAACAAAACAGTACTGCAACAATTCAGTTTTAAAACTTGTAGCTCATTTATCCGTTTACTAATGTACCTCAAAACCTATTTACAGTTAACTACCAGGTGGATATGGAGAAAATACAGACCTAATATGTCAAGCCATTGTATTACACCCGTTATGCTTTCTTCTTCCTCAACAGTAACATCTTTGATCAAATTAAATCCAATGTTAAACTTAACTATTGCAAGCAGAAGCTTGCCAGCTTCCTATTCACACCCCTTAAGCACAGCAATTTTGCAAATGGATACGGCAAAAACAAATCCCTTGAGCCTTACTTATTTTGCTTGGTAATTGATGAGTAACCTTGGGGTACAGATATGCATTACCCTGATGGAGGCTGAGCACAAACATTTATTGTGTTCTTTTGCAGGTAATGGGTTTCCTTTCTGAGAGGCTCCAAAGCTGTTTCCTCTTGCCAGCATGCTAACGTGAGGCACAGGGGGACAACCATTTCATTTTTACTGCAGAAAAGGGGGTAACAATCTGATTAGCAATCTGACTTCCCATCTAACCACTCCTGTTTGGGCACAACAGAAAGAAGACCTGCATGTGTCTTGATAATTCAGTTTATTGAACTATGCTGAAAAAAATTAAAAATCATGACATGTTTTTCCGAATATTGATTTTTACGCTGTTTCATGTTGCCTTTCGCAGCAACCAGTTTTGCTCAAAGCTCTACCTCACCCAAAATCCAAAAAGTGAAAAAAAAAATCCCCTTTTTCTGTGATTTTCCAGTCAGTGGCTTCCTCTGCCAGACAAGAAATTATTTTGTATAGTTGGCTACAGTTTTTTTTCCCTAGAAATATGTAACTGCTTTTGGATATTTGTCATTATAGAGTGGTGCATGCTTTGTAGTCTCTATCTTGAGACTGAAACATCACCAAGCAATGATACTTGCCATAGAGGGGATAATTATAATACAGCCCAATCCAAACACATACAAGGATTTGCTCAAGTCTGAAGTAAAACTCTGGATACAGAGTTTAACAAATATTTAATTTTGCAGTGCTGCCATACTGGTTTGTTTTATTAAGTGATAGAGCAAAGCTTGTTAGACTCAGAGGATGAGGTCAGTCCCTACTCCAGCAATGAGTGACTATAGTCATTCATTCACATCTACAGCTTTTTGGGCATTCGCCACCTGAATTTAAGAAAAGAACTGCAAAGGTCACCTTCCCACAAGCACATGCTTTAGCAGATGTTACATCAGCAGTTACTAATTCTACAGAAAAAAGGACATTTCAGGAACAAAGCAGATTCAAGAACATCAGGAAGATGCTAAGACACCTGATGGGAATGCGGTTATCATTCATCCTTCCTCCACTAGAGCAGACAATAGCAGAGGTGTACTCCTGTGGAGGCAAGAGAAGATCAGTGGGAAGAATGTCTACCATGAAAAGATATGCCACACAGAAAAAAGTCACAACCATCTTTCTTCCCTTGGCAAGTGGAGACACACCATTAACTACACAAGGACACAAAGGAATAAGGGACTGCAGTGGCGTGAACAGCAAAACTTTGCACCCAAAGTCACCTGCCTAATACTGGATGTATTTAGGTTTATGTGTGATAAAGGCCCAGAACCACTAGTGTATAGATTGAGTCCTTGTCACCCTACCACATGAACGAAGGAAGAATGAGAGGTGTTCACAATGTCAAGACAAAAAAGCTCATCTCCTTCTGCAGTCAATGAGAAGAATGAAGTGTCTGCTTTCATGAGTAATTCAGAGCAGTAGACTCCTGTGTAGATGAGATCCTCACATCTTGAATGATGCTGAATGGATCTCCTGTTGATTGCGCCTGTTCCTTTTGATGATCTTATAGGGACCTTGGACTAACAGATACCAGTTTTGATTTCTCTGCCCACATGCTGACATCTACACAGTAAATATCCGTATTTGTTCTAATTGTCCAAGCTCTAAACTTAATGGATGCTCACTTTGAACCCAATGGGTGACGTAACCACTTCGAGTCCTTTTCCTTTCACTGTAACAAAGACAGCAAAAATAAATAGAACTGCTCATCACTTTCCATTTGCACAGTGTCCAAGATGGATGTTTCAGATGCAGACATCTACATTGCAAGCATACAAAACCAGAAGGATGGAATCCATTCCTGAGCAAGATGAGATGAATCTCATCAATATGAGTCTGTGTTCAGTTAATTTAATATTCTGCCTTTGGCAGTAGTTAATCGCTAAAATGCAAAGAAAGACCAAATTCAGTTAGGCTACCTGTGACAGTTAATGATTTGAGATGCCTTTCCAATTAATGAACCATTCACAGGAAGCTCTGACTCTTCATCAAACTTACTTATGCATTTTAAAAATCCACCAAATAGTTTCCAGTAACAACGGTATGTTTTGGAAAGTATCAATTTCAATCAACCATCATATGCACAGGATCACATAGTTATCTATATCCCCCTATTCAGTGTTTCAAACAGTGGCCTGGTTTAAATCCTAAAGACAGTGAAGAATATCCATTGAATTAAATAGGTTTTGCCACTTGACCAAGGAGATTATCAAAATATGATTATCATGGTAGAAAATTCCTAATACTGTTCACGTGAAAAATGCTATTCCAGGAATTACCAATACCTCCAGCAATATCTGACTATTTTCTCTGGAGATGTCAGGCAACTATGAAGGACAACAAATGACCGTGGCATTTTTCTTCATGAAAATAAGATCACCCTCAAAGCCCAGTGGCTCTATTGCTAAAAATATGCAATATCTGCAAGCATTGGATCTAACCAGTAGTGCTACAAATAAAAAGGAGACCTCCTGTAACCCTGGAGAAGCTTATTCCTTGCTGGGAACCACAAAATTTGCTCCCTTATTTTACTCAATTGGTCTGAATAGTCACAATTTTCACTCCAAATTTAATGTTTTAAAGATGGCTTTTCCACGCTGCAATGTGACATGGACTGGTCTCACACCATCGGTTACAAAATTATAAAGGCAATGTTTCCTCTTCATCTCTCTCTCTCTGTCAAACCTCCTGTTAGCCCCTTTATCTAACCTTTCTGCCTTCCTCAATATAGCAACTCTCCATATATCAACAACCCCACCAATACGATGCTGTCCATGAAGTTCCTGAGAGTGCACTGCCCCATCATCCAGATTATTAATAAAGACATTAAGAAGTATTTACCTAAGTAATTTACCTTCAAGGTTGCCACTAAAACCAACTGCCATTTGGACTTTGCATCATTGAACATGACTCTCCAAACCCAGTGATCCAGACAATTTTTCAGATGCTTTATCATCCCTTTACGCAGTCTGTATCTCCTACGTTTGACCATAAGTTTACCATGGGAGACTGTGCTGAAGGCCTTGCTAAATTGAAGGCGAACAACATCCGCTGCTCTTCTCTTGTTTTGTCATCACAGGAGGTAATCAGTTATTAAGCGGTATGTTCTACTGGCATTTTAAATGTTTTGTTTTATTGGGTTTTTTTTGTGGAGAGAAAACAGCGTGAATAGAAGCCATAGAAATCTAAGTACCTAAATATCCATTTGACATCAATCATAAAAAACACTGCAATGTCATTGAAAGCATAGGCAGCATTTTCTCCTGCCTGTTAAAAACACTGAAGTACACCAAACGCTCACGACCCTGGTGTGGAGAGACTTTTGTTGTCCTCATTTCACTGCCTTAGAGCTGCAAGGGACACCAAGGCACTCCAGCATGATTTCCTAGCGCTTCAAATTCTGTGTTCCCAGCTTGAAATGATGGGTAGGTGCCCAAAAAAATGGGCAGCCTGGAGTGCTGTGCTTATCTAGTTCAGTGAACCACAGAGGACTGTGAGGTTTGCTTTGTATTTTCCTTTCCGTATTGCTACTACTGAAGGATGAGACCCTTATTGGGGTGCTGAGCGCTTGATATTAAGTACTGGCTTTCTCTGGCTGGGGAGAAAATAAATATATTTGCTGTTTTACTCCGGCACTCCTGGAATGTCATGAAACTTGATCCCCCCTGGAGTCTGATTTTCTTTCTTCAGTTGCCACTGTCTATTTCTGTACCAGTAAATTCAATAGCACCAGGGCACAGGTAAAGGAATTCAACATCCATGCCGTTAAAAAGATAGAAGAGCCCTTAGCTGGTTTTGGCCCAGACCAACCAGCAGCATCCCAAACGGTTGGTCCCCCAGCATGGTCTGGGAGTTCAGACCAGGGACTTTTCCCATCAAGTGCTGGATTTTGGAGAGAAGTGAATGGCGCAGCACAGCCTGATTGTGCCAGCTGGCCTCAAGGCTCCATGCCAGCTCCTGGCACTGGCTGGTTTGATAGTAGAGATGTAAGAGTAAATGCTTTCCCACTCAAAGCAAATCCAGCTTCTCCCCCATGCTGTAATTCGAGTGTCTTCCCTCTTCCCTCTCCCCTCTCCAAGGATGTTTAAGACTCCTCCACTGTCCTTGGGGAGTTGGGATATTTTTCCCAACATCTGGGTTTCCCAGTATCTGCCCTTAATGTTTCCTCTCTTTGTCAGACAGAGGCTGCTGCTGTCTTTGAAGAAATTCAGTACTAATAGCACTGTCTGGCAGGGAGTGACAAGCTCAGAGGATCAAAGACAAGAGCATAAATCTAACAACTTCCAGCTCAGGAGCTATCTCCCCCCTCCCCACAGATAAGGACGCCAGATTGAAGAGAGGTGGGAAGATTTATTGGGAACAGAAAACAGTGTATGAGGAATGAAGGAATAAGGGTTAACCGCTTATTAATGAACTTAAAAAAGCAGGATATTTACCTATACCTTAATATGCACAGATTACTTCTAAGTCCCTCTGAACCCTCCTAAGGTTGTTGGTTTTGCTGTATTTTCTCCCCCTGGGACAAGGAGATCCCATTGCTGTGACACTTGACAGGCTAAACAAGGTCACCTTCTCCCTTTCACACAGGGACATTCCAGCCAGGTTCTGCTGGCTTGCCCCATCCTGGTTTCTCCTGGGTATAAACATCTCTGCCTCTCCAGTGTGATAAATGCAATGTGGGAGCACTCCAGGTCCCTGAAACAAAGGATCTGCAAAACTTACAAACACCTCTAGGAGCTGCAGGACCAAGGTACATTTCTTGCTCTCTCTCTCCGCTTTGCATCAAGGCAGACTGCCCTTTCCACCACTTTCCTTACTGGCAGCTGGGCAGCCCTTGTACAAGAAGCCACGTGCACCATCAGACCCCCCAAACCAAAGCTCCTCTGTCGCCCTCAATGTCCTTCAGCCTTCTCTGCCTGCTCTCTGCTCTCCAGGCCTGCTAGGATACTCACAGGGGAGTGTGACATCCATCTCAGTGTTAATTAATTTATTGGGGTCTATTAGATTAGTACTTCAAGGGCTGAGAAATTTTGAAAAGATACACACAAATAACAAGGGACCTAAAATGTTTACTGGAGCCCTCCACTGTTTTCCTTTTCTTCATCCCAGGTGGCTCTGCACAGACTATTTTTTTTTAGCTATAATGTTAATTATATTGGAAATACTTGCTCAAACAAACGAGATGATCCCAAATGAGCTCTTTACCTGGACTAGTCTAAATTAAACCATGAAAGTCTTCTTTCTAGATTCACAGACTTTGTCCCGAAGGTGCTCAGCTATTTCAGCTGACAGAGGATGGACCCTGTTAATAAATTTATCATCACTGATATCGACTGTTTCAAAAATTGGGCCCACGCCATTTATCATACACAGTGGAATTGGCTGGAGGAGATTTTGGGTTGTAGAAGGTGATTTTACCTAAAGAGAAAGTAAATTTTGTCCTTTCTGATCTGCTGAAGTAACCTCAGCTTCCATCTGATGACTGACTCCCTGTCACAAGGGGAAGAGGCAGACCAGACAGTATGACAATGTGAAGCTCAACTTATTAAGTGAACCAAGCAAGAAATACGCCGTGTCAGGAAATGCCTGGCTTGAAAGGTCCACAATGTAGAAGTCTGCCTACCCCTAAAATATATGGAAGCTATTTTTTCTTAATATTTTGAGAAACTGGTGATCTGAAGACCATAACAGATAAGTGTGAACAGTCATGATGGTCATCCATGCCAGCTTGCAGATCCACACGAAGACTGTGGCAGGACTGGAAACAGCCTATAACAAAATTGGATTTTTAATCTTGCCCTAGAAGTGCAATTGACTGACTCTCTTTCTAAGTGAAAAAGCAATTACCATTTTCTCCCTGCCACCAAAGCTGCTTCTGCCATCCTGCCTCCCGTCTCCCATAATTAGAGCAGACACATGTAAAGTTTATATTGACATTGAGCACCACTGAGGGGATGGAAACCTCCAGGAAGAAGAACAAGTATGAATGGGTAGGTATCTTAGACTTTTACAGTACCTTGTGTTGCAGCCTCCAAAAACCGTCACAAAAACATAGATCACCTACTTTACAGGTAAGTGACTACAAGATAGTTATGTGGTCCTGTTTCACTAATGTCTCAATGTGAAAGTTGTATTGAAATAGCACACACAAATAACATACATACCTTAATCAATGTTTTTTCCCATGCTAAGTTATAAACCTTCTCATTGTAAATGTTCTGTACAGGTATAGAAAAAAGTCTTTCCTTTGGCTAATAAACCTACATCAAGAAATGCAGCTACAAAAAATAAACCAACCCAAACAAAACAAAAAAAAAAAACAAACCACCAACCAGTTGTATGAATATAAATTGCTTTTTAAGTGCAAATGAATCAGATGATTGACTGAAGATGAAATCTACATATATGTGCTGACCCTCTAGTTTGTATTTTCTGTCACCTTTGCTCTGAATTTCAAGTTGTAGGATGGTTTCCTTTGTAGTCATAGTTCATTAGAGTCCAGTCATCAGTGGGCTTATGGGTGTCTTCTGCTTTTCCTCAGTCACTGCATCCATGTGTCTGAATTGGAAATTGAGGATATTTAGCATGCTTTTTTCTGTGCATATCTGTTTAATTATGCCAGACTGGGCAGCTGGTCACTTTGCAAAACGACCAAAACCAACACATTTTCTTTTATTCTTTTTTGGGCCAATACCAAGTCGTTGATGTTTACTTATTTTTTCATTTCAATTATGGGGGAAAAAAAAACCCCAACCTATTTTTTGTGCTTGGCATTGAAAGATTTGAGGTTAATTTTATAATATATGTGATTTTTCAAGGATTATGTCTATAAAAATGATATTTTAGAATTCTAGTGAAATGTAGCCAATTGTAGGGGCTCTGTGGCCTCCCAGAAACAATAATTTAAGTGCCAGAATGCCATGTTCTGTGCTGCTGTCTAGCCAAAATGAGAATCTCACTATTGTTATTTTCAGGCTATCACTATAATCATTATATAGCAGTAGTAACAGAAAAAGCCCTTACTATAAAATCCTGCACACAGTAGTGATAACAGAAAGGTCCTTACTATAAATTCTTACATGACATGAGCTAGGCAGTTTATCTGACATGTGTAAAAAAAGAACTGAAAAATATCCACATCACAGGTCAGAATAAGAAGCTGGGAAATAGCGCATGGATATGGCATGTTGGAATCAAGGAGGGGAAGGTGGAAGAACTGTCTCCGAAGAGGTTAGAGTTTAAAGAAGAACTGAGATATTCTTGATATTCCCAGAAAGAGCGCTTCTGAAATGAAGGGTGTTCCCCAAAGGTCTTAAATGACTAAAAGTGATCTCCTGGTTAAGCCAAGGTGGCTGACTGGAATGAATAAATAGCATCGTATTCCTTTGAGGAAGCCCTTCAATCCGTTTCTTGTGTATTAAGCTTCTAGTTTTAGACCTGCCTGGGTGCCCTCCTTTTTCCAGCATAACAGTAGCAAACATTTAGTAGTATTCCCTGCATCTTACAACTTGTTTTCCAGAAGTCTCTTTCAATTTTAATAATAATTTGCCTACAACTGACTGACTGGGTCACCTTCCATCTAAAATGCCATTTGTCCTAAGTCTTTCTATTTCCATGCCTGCACAATTCAGTGACATTTTGTTCCATCTGTCCATCTGGTTGACACACCTGCCTTCTCTTCCTCCAGGTACAGAAGCTGATGACTATGACAAATAAAAGATTAGGTGGAAAAACAATGCAGTCTTGTTACTTCATCACACATGCTATTTTTAAAGGTAAACGTCAATGAACTTCCAACTCACTTTTTATTTCAGCAGCAATGGTCCCCTGAAGATTTGCAGGGAGTGAAAGTCAAAAGGAAGATATAAGAAAGCAAGCCTATTGTTTGTGCAGCCTGAAGCATCACAGCCACACATGACCTGCAAAAGAATTGAATCAGTTCTTGCAGTTTTAGATCAAATTGCCCGATGTATTGCAGCCTGTTCCAAAATATCTTTGTATGGAACAAATTTTGCTGATTGTTAAGGAGGGCCAAGATTTTTTTCAGCACGAAACAAGCATTCGGTTTTAACTGGAAAAGAAGACAGAGATATAACAAATGTGCGTTATGCTTTGTTGGGTTTATCATTTATAATAAAGAGGAAAGGCATAGCTTCCAAACTGCACTGCAAGAAGCTTCATAATATATCCCTTATATACAATATGGAAGTGGCTTTGTGTGTGTCTGCAAAAGAGAGAGAGAATAAGGAGAGCATGAGTGATTTAAGTTGTTTTTTTCCATAGTAGCATTTCATAGCAGATTTTTTAATTAGCCCATGGCCTTATGATCCATGGGCCTTTGCTTCCTCAAACTTTACCAAGTAGAGATGACAGATGTGCTCCTCCCAGTGTCAATACTTTGCCTGAGCACCCCAGAAGTTAGTGAAAACTTCAATATGCACAAAGGAAACCATAGAAAGTGTTTAACACACAAAAGGATCTGTGACATGTTGCCATCACCTTCTTATTCACCTTTTTATTTAATTACAATTATTTTTCATACGAGCTGAGACATTTCAGAAAAAAATGCCTGCAGGAGACTTCTACAGTTCTAGTTGAGTTCACTAAACTGGTCAATGACTGACCAACCTCTTTGCACTGAATCAGGTATCTGATACAGACTCTCAGAGTAGGAAGAAACAACATGAAGCAACCCATTAGTTCCCACTTGCACAGGAGCAGTTGGGATGGCTGCGGAGTTGTTTGGAAGGAATAGATGTCATTTTGCATAAGCCTTACAAAACCTGGATAGAAAAGGAAGGAAGATATTAAAACTGCTTCTTACTACAAGATGCTCATGAGCTTTCCTGTCAATAAAAGTTTGCCTCAAGTTTCCCTCAGTAGATGAGCCTGGGGTCAGGACATGTGGATTCTTCTGACCCCATTTGGCTATTGAAAGGCTGTCTAGATTGAGGATTTAGATCGTGCTGCTCTTAATGCAAATAAAGAAGTAGAGGGCAATTTGTCCTACCCTGAAATACATGCATACAAGATTAATTGCTCTCTGGCACCCGGCAAGCCAATCTTTCTGAAGGATCTCCAGCGAGAGATTGCACCTGCCTAAGCAACCAGTGCCGAAGGATGTCAGACAGGATTTCCCTCTAGAAGCATCAAAGGAAGACCCTGCAAGACACTGGCTACACGAGAAACAGAGATATTTACTTCCTGTAGAACTGTTTCACCATTAGTCTAAAATTTAGGTTCAGTCCTGCTCTTCAGGAATCAAGTGAGGAACCCAACAGAAGATGATTAACAAGACCTATGGTCGCTTTGTACTTGGAAGGGGAGGACTGTTTCATGGCAACATATAGGAGGGAACGACAGATAGGTGGAAACATCTCTGTGGCAAACTTATTCTGAAATGAAATTGATCTTTGGAAACTCATATACAAGTTAATTCTGGAAGGTACCTCCCAGCTATTTACTCTGGGATAGGGGTACATCCAGGTTCATAGGAAATATGTCTAGAATGTTTCTGACAATGTCTCACAGCTAGAGTGGAAATACAGAAAACCTAAGCCTGACCGCAGCAGATATGGGGCTGATAAATTAAAGGAACCAACTTGGCTCTTTCTGTAGTTAGTAAACAGGAGGGGCTGGAGCCTCAATTCCATGGTGAGGGGCTGAACCTCACAGAACCGCCTGTAACCGGTGAGCTGTCTGAAGAAGAAAGGAAGAAATGGACAGGCCCAGGACAAGAAAATACCATTTCAATATTTTCAGGTCAACACTGGTACTCCAGTGATTCCTCCATTCAACACCCTGCAGTGTGGTGGGACCGGCAGGCACACTCTGCCCCATTTGCAGCAGAATAACACTCTTTGGTGCAAGTCTGAGCGATGAAACAAGTGTTTGCTGGTCTCCGCTCAGAGGCAGCTTGTCTGTGGAGCCAAATTCTGCTCACACATAAGTCAACCGTAAAGTTTACCCACACCACTCTGGGAACAAGATCAAGCCTTTTCTATTATGTACTTAATGCTCCCTCAATTGTTGCTTATGAAAGATGATAATGTGCACCACCAAGAGAGCACTTTATCAAGAGTAAGGAATAGCACCAAGTGAAAGAAAAAAGTTGTTAAATTGAGCAGCCCACTGTCCCAAAGCTGTAAAATTCATCTATAAGGATCATATTCAGCAATTTCTTTGCAATTACTGCAAGCTCTGAGGAGACAAATCTTTGCCCTTTGCTTTTGTCATCAAAATAGAGTCACAGAAGCTTAGAAATATAAGCTGGAAAAGACCTCAATAGGTGATCTACTACATGGCCCAGAGTCTTTGTTATTCAAACAAATAAAGGGTAATTTCTCCACTACAGGTGCTCTACAATTACTCTACTGCAATTACCATTACAAAAAAGCACTTTACCAGCACAGCAGTAACTAACAAATCACAGGCTGTGCTATACTCTGAGCTCCTTTAAGATTTACAGCAAAATATATCCCTATCTTCATTTTGCACCGTGAGGTACAGTGAAATTGTTGTAACACATTGCAGTAAATCTCAGAGAGCCTTTCCATAAATCAGGTGAGAACTTTGCCCTACCAGGGCTGCGGTGAGGTGTCGTGCTGGCAAGGGTCTGGCGCGGACGATAGCAGTGAGCGTTAGCATTGCACTGTCCATATTCAGAAAAAGGCGGAGTCATAATCCAGACTTGCAGTCTGGGAAGGAGGTGGTGTAGGGCTTCTCTAACAGCAGCCCAGGCGTGGATGTATGATCGTGTTAGTTCTTATGTGAAAGCTGAAAATGGTCAAAACAGTCTTCTTTGTGCTGGGTCCCTTGTCATGCTGCCAGATTTGACCTGTAGTGAGGTAGATAGCAGCTATATGAAAAGGAAATTTAAGGTGTCCAGTCAAGACACATGTCTATATGTCCCTCCACCCCTAGACAGACAGCAAAGAGCACATAATTTCTATAGCAAGTACCCCAAGGCAACACATAAACTCCAGCAAAGCCCACTGGTTCAGGGTGATTTTTTTGGTTATGGGTTGGGTTTTGTTTGGTTTGGTTTTGTTTGGGTTTTTTTTAATGACTTAAGCAAAATTATCATTTGGATGGCTGAGTGATGCCTTGCTTCTTATGCCAGGTCACCTCCGAGGCAGGAATTGCAATCAGGTTTTATCTGATAGCATCAGAGCAGATGAGGCAGCTTACTGTACATAGAGTAAAGGGAAGCTGCTAATAAAGCTGCCTGACCTTGGGGACAAAGTTGCTGAGATCCACAGTGGAGGGCGAACTAGCATGTGCACTGACAGTTAAGGTCATGTGATAAGCTAGATGTGACAGCAGACTAACAGAAAAATTAATTAGCAGCAGCTGAATTCTTATATGTGACCCAGTTTCAGGAAGAAGAGTGAAAATGTTTTCTTTAAACAGCTTTCAACCTCATCAGCTTCCTCAACACTTCTGAATCTTTTGTGAAAAATGAGACACCAGATGTAGGGGATGGTACCATGCGCTCAGTTGTCTGTCAGTTTTGATTCAAAATACCGCAGGATACACCCCAATGCCCCACATTTTATAAGCACTAGAAAATTTGTATTTTTTGGTGGAAAGGTCATTTTTAAAAGCACTGTGATAAATGTGAACAGCAGCTGCCCTGGAAAATTTTCCACAGTGGACTTCCATAATGCAAGACTTCATTTAATCACGGTCTCCTGCTTCCCAGTACAGCCCAGCCCATCAAAGTGTCACCTCCAGGTCATCAAATCAAGACAAGTAAATGTCAGACATGTTTTACATTAGAATTTTTAAAACTAGTAATTTCTTTCACACTGAGAAGGAAAACACATTTCAGAAATGCAAGACCTATAAATGAAACACAGTTCTCCACACAGCTCACATTTAGTTACGGCCAAAGATCAAATCTGACATTTTTGCCAAGGTCAGAGAAATCAAAAAAGCCAAGGAGTAACAGGAGGTATAGAGAAACATAATCCCGATGTAATTCAGTGCTTCATGTCATCCTTGGAACTGGAATTGTGTTGAATGCTGCAACTAGACCTAAAATATAGCAGTATGTCTTGCCTGTTTCCTATTTCTTTGCATAAACAAGTAAATTTAAGTGATAAGTAAAGAGACCAGATCTTTAGCACTGCATGCTGAAATATTCTACTTATCTAGAGGTGAATTAAATCTGGGAAAAAGAAATGTGACTGGGAAACTTTCATTCATTGTTGATAAAGCCTTAATTTAATGCAGTTCCATAACACAAGAAAATTTTTCTAAGCTCTTATTTATTTGCTAAAAGACCTGTTCTGTCATTCTCATATGAGCAACTTTACCCAATTTTGAGGGAATAAAGGAGAGACTTATAAAAAAAAAAAAAAGTTTTGTAAAGTAAATGTAAAAAATAACTGAAATAAAATGGTGAATAACAAGAGCACATTGTTGATTTGTTGCTGGAATTTATTCAGTTGTATCATGTGGACACATCCCGGAAGCCTGGGACTGCATAATATCAGAGCAAACCAGGGAAGAATAATTCTCTTTTGCATAAACTATTGATCCTTCACTATGTGGATTGATTTTGCAGCAGGCAAAAAAGAGGCTTTTTGCACTATTTCACAAAGAAATAGAGAGATCTGCACTTGCAGATATTCTGGTTCAGTGATCCAGGCACAAAAAATTCAGAGACCTCACACTCTGCAACACTACCTGGCCCTGAGCATGGACTTGAGGTTTCTCTCAACACTGGAAGCCTCCATGAAAGCTATGAGCTTTCCTTTCTTTATTCCTAGCAAAAGTTACATCTCACTTAACAGAAACCTTTCCAGGTGAAAGTTTTGCCAAGCTGGGTACACTTCCGTATGTTATTTATTAAATTTTGGTATTGGTGTCAATTTATGGACACTTTTTGATAACAAATCTCTTGGTAAAAAAAAAAAAAAAAAAAAAAAAAAATGANTTCTATATGCTATAATCAACAGTTTAATTTCTCACAAGATTTCTGTACAGTGGTGTTTCCATCTCGACAGTGTTAGCAGTACCAAGACAGACTGAAAATGTTGCCATAAACCTTACAGCCAACTCAGCTCAGTGCTGAGAGGATACCTTCCCCCTAACCCAGCCTGTAAAAACCAGCCAGATCAGCCTTTACTGCTTATCTACCTTCATCCCTTTCTGTTTTCACAGCTGAATTGTATTGCCAGATCCAGTCACAGACAGCTAGACCGTAGCATCCCTGTTTGCCTCTGCAAGTTCAGTATCTTTGTCCCGTGCTGTGCCTTATGCCTTCAGGCACGGTGATTGTCCCCAGTGTTGGCCATTGGGCTGGTTCACCCTCTGAGGGGGGGAGTTTGTCTTTTAATGAGATGCCTACCAAAACCACTGCTGGGAGAGGCTGGAGTGAACTGGTTGGGGTATTTTAGCCTAAAGAAGGCTAAAAAGGGCTCTTGGTGCTTTCTTCCACTACAGAAAGAGCCCAACTCTTCTCATAAGTGGATAATAAAAGGGAAAGAAACAATAGACACGAGCTGCAGCAGGAGAATTTCTGACTTTGTAAGAGGAAAATAAATTCCAAGTGATTAAGTACCAGGACAACTGCCCAGAGAAACTGTGAAATCTCGGTCCTTGGAGATATTCAAAACTTGAAAGCAAGAAAATCCCTGAGCAAGCTGGTCTGACTTTGAAGTTAGACCTGCTCTGAGCGGAAGGTTGAACTGGAGACCTGCAGAGCTCCCTTCCAGACTGAGTTATTCTGTGAACCTATTCATTATTCTCTTCCATATTGCAGAATTTAATGAAAACCCTGAATAGTGGCCCTGATCAGAGAGAGGTGCATTTAGCTTTCAGTCAAGGTCATAAAGAAACAGAAACACTCATAGGATGCTGCTTGTGTCCTGCAACTTCAACAAGAAAAGCTCTTTATGCTCACTCAACCTAAGTCCTATCACTTCTGCACCATGAAGGGCAGTATGGCCCTAACAGTAAGGTCCGGATACAATTTCAACCCCCTTTTGACACTTTTTTAAAGAGACAAAATATAAGCATACTACTCTTAACTAACACCAACATGGCAATCCATACAGATGAGGCTGCCCAAGGAAAGTGCAACATTTTTTGCTCTATTTCACTATTTCCCTGGTATACCCTCCCAGTACTTAACCTTTTGCAACTCAGGCTCATTCTTAAGCCAAAAGTTACTTATTTTTATTTCATTCCTTTCAATAGAATAGTTTTCGATCAGTTGTCTGGAAATTTTTTAAGCTCATGGACATTTTACTATATACAGTATCTTGTGTTAAATCATCCAGTGAAAGACACTGAATAAATAAAACATAGACTAACACATCACATTACAGAAATAGGTCTTGTGTTTGTTGAGCATTGCTGGGAAGGAATTCCCATCCATGGCAAGGACAACAGCTCCATCAATACTTGAAACAAAAGCAGTTAGGCTTTTGATTAACTCGCACAATTTTTTAAAGTTCAGTTAAAAAAAAAAAAAAGCCAATAAACTTCATTTCACCCAAAAGAAAGTGAAATATAAGCACGGAAATTAACACTGTAATAAAGCTGTTCCAGTTTTCTAACTTCTTTGGCACAGCTGTGTCTGTCTGGAAAATGTCAGATTGGTCTGAAAACCCCAGGCAGGATGAGTGCTTAGCTTGTCTTGATCCACATGACTGCACAGTACGTTTCATAACGCAGGCTGAAATCCTTGAACACAACCTGGAAAAAAATGATCTGGGAGGCCCAAAACAAGTAATCCCAGCCCACATCTTCTGCTACTTTCTGCTGCTTCTTCCATGTTTGGTTTTTTTTAGGTACTGTCTCTTTCTTTATTCACAGCTTCAGTTTTCAGATCAGTTTGGAGAGAAACTCATAGCACATAGCTCTCACGAGGCCCTGAGTTGTGCTTCTGCAGCACATCACAGGAAAGGGCAGGGTTGAGGGGGAAGCCCCAGGCAGAAGCATGAGTGTTAATGTAATTTCTTGAAGGCTGAGGGCCTCAGAAAATCTGGCTCAGAGAGATATCCAGGCAGTAAATGGGGATCTATTGACGGCAAAAGGGTTTTTTAACTTGGTCTATCAACACTGTATTCGATACTGCAGGACAGCATCTTGCTCCTCTCAAGTCACCGGCCAGGAGCTCTTCCCTGGAGGTCCACGTATGGGCCTTTTCTTGAAAGAAGAAGCAGTGATTGTCCTAAAATGCCTTTTGCACTGTCTCTCTCCTCCTAGCACCTCACTTCCAGTTTCACCATCACCTCCTCCACGAGTTTATGCAACTGCTGCAAGCATCTGCTACATCTCTGCTTCCCTCTGCTGTGCCAACACGTTTGTCTGACAGCCCAATACTGTCGATACCATTTCCAGCTCAGGATCACCACCCGGCACGCACTATCTGGTCTGATAGGCTCTGCTGGCTTGCAGACATGGCTGTAAATTATTCTTTGATGATCGCCAAAGCCCCCATCACTTTGATACACATATTACTGCTACTACAGGCAAGTGATTTTGGGTACCACGCTGGCCAGCAGCTTCTGTGGGTTAAACGAGTCATCAAAATTCATGAGTCAGCTGTTGCCTTTGGTCCAGCACATCTTTTCTCCCACTTCAGCAATAGACATTCCTGATTTTGGCTCAGATTTCATTCTGAATATTTTGAAATATTTGCAAGGACTGCTTCTAATTAGAACTCAGCTGCTGTTACAGTATCTTTTGAAATTGTATTTCCTTTCTAGGTTTTCTATCTTCTGCTGTTATTTTTTGAAGATTTGATCTCATTTCTGCTGGATTTTCTTTCTTGTCAGTGTTTAGTTCTGATTGATTAGCCAAGTCAGACATTGAAAAACATCAAAAATGAGGACTCTTTAAAATAAAATAATGAGATAATATTGATCAGAAATATTCAAAACCAGAGAAGACTGGACTGTAAAAAAATTGAGTGCAACAAAACTGTCAAATAAAAATATGTTTCTACCAATTTGAAATTAATTACAAAGCTGCAGCTTTTCTTTGGGAACTGCCGGTCATTTTCACAATGTGAAACAGCGCACAGGCACTTCCCGACAAATAAGAAGCATTTTTTCTTTCACAGTTGCATTAGTCACAAATGGATTTCATACACGTTCAGGTGCAATTTGACAAATCTACAGTTGCAGCAGCCAGCTGCTGAAGCAGTAGAAGCAGTGAAGTGTGATGGGCAATATTCTACATTTATTTGCACCACCTAAGATTTTTCAAAGGATTTTTCTAAACACAGATTTTTACCAGGAGTTAACATATAATTAATCCTACTGAAGTCAACAAAACATGTTTTGCCGTAAATAAAGCAAGGAATGCGAAGTGACAAAGCCCTGCAGAATGAGTAAATTATGATTTCAATTTGGTGGGTGTTTTCAAATAACAAAACAGACATATGAAGAACATCACGCTGGAGCTGAACACGCGGTCATGTCCATCCTACACTGTTGTTAGTGGATTGGTAAAAATATCTTCCCTCACTAACACAGCAGGACTATCATAACTTCACGGGCATAATTGCCGATAGAGTCTTTCCCCTGGGTTAACCAAAAAGTTTATAAAATCCTAAAAAACCTCTTGCATCCATCAACAGAATGTGAGGAAAATGTCTAAGCCATTGCAAGTGGCCCAACCATGTTGTACCCTAATTGCACTTTTAGGAGAGAATGCAAGTAACGCTGCCAGAGCTTGGGCTTTTTCAGTGTAAGTAAAAGGCACCCTGAAATTATACATTTTGTTATATTAATGTCCTCAAGGTCTGCAGAAAGAGACCCATTCGTTGTAGCACAGATGCCATATGAGTGAGCCACCAACAAAGGAACCGTTGATGCTCTGAGTGTGTCCTGCTACACGTGGAAATCAACATGACTGGAGGCAGGGTAGGCAGGACACAGCAAAGCAACACAACAGGATCCTTCAGGGAACATGGGAACCTGATACTAAATATGGGTTGCAGGAGAAGTGAGTAAGGTGATAACCGAGAGGAATTATCTCCTGAAACTGGAAGTTAAACAGCATGAATTACCCTGCACTGAATAAGTGTGAATGGTGCTTTTTATTTTACTAAAATCACCATTTTTGAACTATGAGTGAACAGGTAGGAGGTTGATTACGCTAAGGCAAGTACACACACAGAAAATAAGGTATTTCAAGCATAGCACAGATCTATGCACAAGAATGACTGATAATTGATGAATTTTCATTTTTAATTAAAATTAATTAATGCTGGTGCTTTTGAAGATGCTAGCAGGAAGGCAAAGCCAGAGGCATCCTTCTACATTAAATGGAGAATTTCCTCCTGGAAGTAGGAATCAGTGATGGCAAAAACATCATGAAAGAGCTGAACCTGGAAGCATCGCTCACTTGACTCCTAAGGCTCCAACTTCAAGGACTGATGAGTCTCCAAGCACCTCGCAGGATCATGCCCTCTTTGCCTGGAGGCTGCAACGCATGCAGGGTTTGCAAAAAGAGAAATTTTTACACTTGGTTAGGCTTCTGGAAAAAAGACAGTGGTCTACGAGCACTTCAAGTAGGAGGTAAAAAATATGACAGTGGTCTCGCTCTCAGTTTATGAGAATTGGAATGGTTTAACCAAGACGGTCCTGTCAGTATCTGGCTTAAAACAAGAGAAAAAGATCAATTTATACACAAGTTGTAATTATGTGGCAAAACTCATTGGCTCTTCTGCCGACCTAGACCCACCATTCACCCAAATCAGGTGCTTTGGGTAGAGTTTAAGGAACCAGAGCTGTTATGACTATTTTTATTAAGAGAATTGAAGAGCTAGGATCAAGAATTTTCATCATGTGATATTCTTAAGGACACAATTGATTATGATCCTTGAACATGATTCTTGACAAATGGATGTGAGACTATGATTTCTTCATACACAGAGATTCAGAAGAATTAAACACCTCAGCGTAGGCTTATAGGATTGTAACCACGGATGATGTGGAGGAAAGAGAGCAATGGGTGCATAACCGTGCTGTCCCCTAAACACTCATGTGACAAATGGCCAGGAAGAGAGAGATTTGCACAGTCCTACCTCTGTTAACTTGGCGGCTACCAAACATAACTGTGCATGCATGGGAAGTCTGATATACCCAAACACAATTGGCATCACTCTAGGTGGGTCAAAGCTTCCTCAAAGCTTCCTCAGCTGTGACACAGCTATTCATACTGAGCAAAAGTTGTTTCTTGGCCCACAACTGCATTCTTTCATCTTCACAGACAAGGTAGACTTGGGAAACAGAAATCCTGATTCTTTACATGATGAAATAATCTTAACCATTTCTTGGCCATAATAGACTGAAATTTATGATTATCACACACCTTTGATTGCAAAATGGATCAGTATCTTCATGAAAGTCTGTTATTATACCAGAACAGGTGCAAAAAAAGCAATTTTGGACAACCAGCTCCTATTTAGATGCTTAAATCCTGACTTATTTGTCTGTCTGTGACTGTGATATCAAAAAACCAACTCGATCCCAGTCCACAGGCAGTGGAAATCTTATCTCAAAAGTGAGTATTTCAACACAAGTTTCAGGCATATGTAACACTGTGGGACATACCAGTCATGATGTGAGTCCACGTAAGAAGCTGAAAATTATTTCAAAAACATTTCTTCCATTGTAAATTAGTGGGAAGCATTTTAAATCATCACACCCAATATTGTATTGGCAAAATATGCAAAGTGCAGCAATACAAGTGATGAGAGAATGCATTCTTTGAATTTATAGTACATTAAATACTGTAAAATCCCAAGAAATAATGTATTTCAATTTTTATTGGTGATTGTAAGAGTATTTCTCAATTTTGCTGCACATTGGACTCCACTTGTGTGGTCCCATCATTATGGAAATATGACAATCAAGCTATTTTTATTATTTAGGTGCTTTCTGGCTCTTTGAGGGAATTAAGAATTCAGACACTTTTGACAAGCACAAACAATGAAGGTGAGAAGCAGTGGAAAACAAAGTTATCACAGAATTGTAGATAAGTTGGTGCAAGAGACCAGCCCTCTGGATGTCTCTAGTCCAACCCCCTGCTCACAGAAGGACCATCACCAACTCTAGGTCAGGTCAGCTATGGCTTGGGTCAGTTCTTGAAAACCTCCAAGGATGGGGATGTCAGCACCTGTCGGAGTGATCTGTCCCAATGTTACTCCATCCTCTTGGAGAAAGTCTTTTTCCTGGTATGCAATCTGAACAACCCAAGCCACTGTCGGTGGCTACCGTGTCATGTTCAATCATCTGCCGCTACCAAGAAAAGATGGATGGATATACCAAGGATTTAGCTTCATCGTACTGGTAAATGCCACTCAATTAGTTGTAGGTTGTTATTAAGGTAAGCCTTTGGCCTCCTCTTTACCTGCCTCACCATTCATTAATAAGACTCATGTCCTGCCATTTTTGAGCTGTTTGTTAAATAGTAACTTCCTCATGGCATCCACCTTCTGAAAAGGAATGAAGATACAGGTATTAGGCCCCTCTGAAATCGTGGTCATTATCATTGCTTTCTAGTTTCAATTGTTCAGATTCATCACAGCAAAAGTAACAGAATACACTAGTGCATCAATAATAATGTGTATCTGGTATTTGACAGACTGTATAACTCGGATGCTGAACAGCAACGTAAAAGCATCTGGACAAGGAATGAAAATGCAAGTGCCTCATTGCCTTGATTCATTGCAATGTGAAAAAAATCCATTTAGCGTGCAGTGGACTTCACTTTTACCTACAGCGAACTTACTCTGTAAGGAAAGAAATTGTTGAAGTAGAGTTAAATCTCTCACCAGAGCAAGTTACTGCTGTGCTATCTCTGTGCAATCCAGAGACCCCTGGGGTCCACTCTCCCTCTTCTTACAGGATCCAGCTCTCATAGTAATTACAATGGTCCAAGGCCTGGTCTTGTTTCATTTACTACCATAGGTCACCTGTATGGCTTTTGGAAGGTCAGTAAGACCTAGATTCGTCTCATATAACTTTAGATCACTGAGTTAAGGATGCTGTTTCCTCATCGCTTTTAAATCCCTCTATTATCAATGGAGAGAGTGGCACCAATTCTCACTTTGAAGGTCTGTCATTTGACATAGAGGAAGTCTTTGATGACTGTAACATCATCATGCCCCTCAGAAATGCACCTAACTTGGGCCTTTCTTTTTTAGTACTTAGGAAGAATCTGTTCCTTACTCTCTCCTGTTCCTTACTCCCATGACCCTCTCTGAAATGTCAATAATACCTCACCCAAAGCTGTTAGACAGTCATATCATCATAGCGAACCTAAGTTATGAATAGGGATGAGGTCCTGACTCACATCACTGCATTGCAACTCAGAGGTTTCTAATCTGAATTGAGATAGTACAACCCAAAGCAGCCTGAACCCAAGAAAATTACTCTTGAATAATTCATTTTTTCGTAATAAAAGATTTTGAGATGTTGTTAATTTTCTAGTATGTAATGCATCTTCCTGACATTTCTTCTGATTTATGTTTTGCTTTTTCATAAAGAAATTATTACTATGAACATCAGAACAATTCATAATTTAATCCCCCAGACTCATATAAAATTTTGAATGGAATCCAGTGGAAAGAAATGACATTTACACATTCACAGTGTCTATTTCTAATTGGGTTCACAACTTAAAAAAAACCCAAACCCTTCTTTGGGAAACATGTGAGTTTGGAGAGAGAATGGAAACTACTTTAATTCATTGTCATCTATATTTGATATGGTCTATAGTAATACCAATCCAGAGTGTAAAATTGAACAGTGATCCCTGGTCATTCAGCCCTCAGGCACTCCTGCTTGGAATGAAAATCATGCTTCTGAAGAAAACTGTACTGAAAACTTAACCATTTGCAGCATCCTTTTCAACCCACATGGGGAAGAGGAAAGAATCAATGTCCAGAAAGGAAGAATATTTTTTATAATTTGAAAAAATAACTTTAATGGAAAGTTTCAGAAAAAAAGCTTGGGGTTTTTTTCCCCTGGGCTGGGGGCTAGAGGGGGCAGGGGGTGGGCTGGGAAGAGGCATCAGTTTGCCATTCCATTTGTGTATGCACATATATATATGTGTGTGTGTATACACATATTATATGTCCTACAACCTCTTGTTGAGAAATTTAATTCATCCTTCAGCTTTGACAGGAAAATCAATTTAGTGTCAGGTATGCAATTTTTACCATTTCTTTGAAAAACACCCACCTTTTTACTAAATCTTTAAAACCACAAAACCTTTAAGTTGCATGTGCTTTACAAAGACTTGCAAGAGTCCAGCACATAAATTATGTGTCCAGTCCACCTTCCACTGAGCACGGCCAGCCCGAGCTGCATGGAGAAACACAACCTCATTTGTGTTCTTACTGCCAGAGGGACAGTGATGTTTAAAAGCCTGAAGGTACTAATAGGGGTGATGCCTATAGCATGGAGAAGACATGGACCTGTTGGAGCAAGTCCAGAGGAGGGCCACGAGGA
>RSEF01000003.1:119863292-119958195 GCA_003993805.1 Himantopus leucocephalus
CCAGCCAGTTTTTTACCCAGCGAAGAGTACATCTGTCCAGGCCGGTTTCTCCAGGAGAATGCTGTGGGAAACAGCTGATGGTAGAGAGGCTGGGTCTGAGATCATGCAGGCAACCCCATTTCTAATTTGGAGGTCTCATTTAGGCTGGGACAAAACCAATCTAGTACCAACACTGTTCTCATGCAGCAAAACTATAATTCTATCAAAAAATATTAATGAATGAGTTTCCAGTAAAAACACGTGTTTGTGGGTAGAGGGGAGCAGAGAGAAGGCCAGATGACTGCGATCCTTCCTGGAGAGGTGTGTCTATGGTCAGTCATGTACTTTCTTAGCATGTCCTGAGGAGAACAAAATTGCCCTTGATATCTCAATAATATTCATGCCTCTCCATCAATGTTCTGAGTATACTAAAATACAAGATTTCTGGGCATCAGCCAATTGTTTGCAGGAGTAATGATTGTTTTTCCTCACTGAATAGTTTGAGATACACAGTTATTTTTTTCCCCTTCTTTTATGCATCACAAATTTATCCGTGCAGGACAGAGAATGTACTTATTCTTATATTCAAACCAATGCTGCAGTTTGGGAAAGAAACATCCCTTGTGCCAGGTTGGGAGAAACCTTAGGAAACTTTTGCTTTCTTCTGCAACATGGGTTGAATTAACAGAGAGCCTTCTCCTGATGATTCTGCAAGGGCTTTGAGCACAGTCTTTCTTTTCCCCGTTAGAGAAGTTTTTTTCTCTTGAGTTCTGATGATCTTCATCTTTTTGTTGCACTGGGGAGATTTTAGACTGCAACATAGGCCTTCAAGGCAGAGATGAGGTTCATGAGCTCACCTGTAGAGAAAAAAATCTTTGCTCAGCTCACTGTATCAAGGATTGGCTAATTTGGGGTTTGAGTTTGTCTTCAGAGTCCTGTTCTCAGACCTCAGCCTTATTCGTATGGATAAGTAGTTATCTGTATTAATAAGCAGTAATAACATATGAGGGGAGGCATAAAGTCATTTCTTCTGTACTGAAAGAGTGATAAATTCCATCAAAGCAGATAACAGCTCCAAAAAGGATCAGTTATTAATATGTCAGAAAAGCACACAAGAAAGATGGGATTATTTCACATTCACAGTCTGTTTCTGCAAACTCAAGGTATATGCATGCAGATTGTAAAAACACAGCTATCCTGTTTATAACCTCAGTTCCCTTCCTTCTGGTTGTCTGGCTTCTTCTGAACTCTCTGCCTCATATTTCCCATTTGTTATGAGATTTCCCAGCACATTATCTTGGCAAATGACCTCAGGTCAGCTGTGAAATAGTGGTTTTGCATGAGATTCTCATTTACTCTTACTGGTCTCAAAATTAAATATCTAGTCCCAGCAAGTAACCATCTGTGCTGAGAAGATGATGGCAAGACCTAGCTTCCATCTCTAACTTAGGTGATGTTAATAACCTCTGTGCCAGTGCCTCTCTCTCCATCAGCTATAGAGACAGCCTGGTTCGGCCCAGCTGATTTTCACATAGCTGAAGATAGGTTACACTAATCCTAATATTTTGACACTCAAGGGTCTATAAATCTTCTTCATAGAAAGACTGTACATGGGACAGTTTATATATTTTTCTCACTTTGCAAGCAAAGTGTGATTAGTCATCTTTGAACCCCACACGGCCAATGAGACTTGAAACCCACCAGAGGGGGGTCCCCTTACAGTCCTATCAAAACTGTACCTAGGAAGCCTGTTTAAGAAGCAAATTAAAGCCTGCTTGTACAGCACCTGTGCAGATCAGGGAACATGATATGGCACTGTGGATACTTTAATACACCATGAGCATTTTAATAATTTCAGGAAACAGAACCAAATCAAAGTCTGTGTAACTTACGTTCCAGGGTTCATCCTCAGACACCCAAAAATATTGTGAATTTTTTTGGTAGTTCCTTTAAAAATTAAGAAGAAAGTTCTTATACCAGAGAGGTAAAGTTGCAAAATCACCTAAAAAGCCTAAAGTCAGCGAGAATAGGAACAGGCCAGAGAAAAAGGGAGAATACTAAAACAAGCCGCAAAGGAGACTTTGCTCGTACAGTGCTATCATTTTCATGGTAGAATGAATCCTTTAGAAACTGTGTCCTTCTATTATGCATCAACAGGGAAGTTAAAAAGCATTTTTATTAGCAATATATCTCAGTGGTGCACTCAAGGACCAGCTAAAAGCTGCTTTGAAGACTAAAAAGGTGAAGTTAAGCACCAAGTGCAAAATGTTTCCTGCAATACAAGGCTTTTCTACAAACCAGCTCAAAGCTAAGCCGTAATGTTCCCACTTGCCAATTCACACACACAACCCCCAAAAGAAAGGATTAGGGAACCAACTACCATCACTGTCTCTAGATCCTTTATTAAGTGATACAAATTAGTGGCTTCCTCACTGTCACCTAACTGGCTTTTTGGAATACTCTTTGGACTAGGATCTGTACATCAGCTCGAATCTAAGGTTGTCAGTTTGGATATGAGCTGGTTTCCATTCCCTTGACACTAAAAACAAGCAGGACTAGAAAGCAGGTACGCTGAGACCTGTCTTCACTTTGCTAATGGCAAAGAGTAAAATTCTGGCCCCAATAGGGGTAGAGATATTTTTAACATTTACTTAAATGGAGCTAGAATTTACTGAACAGAAATACACTTATCTCCAAGGATGACATTCCCACTGAAAAAAAACAGGAGTCTTAGGTAGAGGTGCTGCACAGGAAAGCAAGGCAAAAAGGGGAGTTCATAACTAAGACTTTACCTCTGCAATCCAAGGAAGAAAATACAAAGTTCAGCTGTGGAAGTCATGCAGATAAAAGCAGCCATTCAAATGCAATCTTCGTTACATCGATATTATCCACTTGGAGGAAGCAACATAGGATGGGACAAAAGACCCATAACTTCAGCTTCTGCACAAACAATTTACTCGTGTCGTGTTATGCATCTAACAACTGATGACATAATGAACAAATGCCAACACAAAAATTCCTCAAGAAAGTAAGATGCTTGCACTAGCTACTGCAACAGTTTAGGATATCTTTGTGGTTATTTCTGGAAGATGGCCTCTCTACTTTGAATCACACTTCTTCAATTTTCTGCGGTGCTGAATAGTCTGAAAGGACAGTGGAACAGGTTTCCATTCGTCTAGATTCTTCACATCACTCTTGCCTTCTGCTAATTCTTTCTGTTCTTCTTTCATAAGGAAAGGCACACCAAGGATAGAACAAAAGCAAGCAAGTTAACTGCCAAGGTCACTTGGTACAAGAGTGTAGCTTTCTGAACCTCCATTCCTCAAGAAATGCAACTGGCATTGCATTTGTCGTCACAGTGTGACAGTGTCACCACTTATGTCCATATTTAAACCACGTTTGGTGGAGGTTTTCAGGTAAAGGATTACCATTTCAATTCACTGGGCTACCTTTTAGAAAAAAAATGAAAATTGTTTCTCTTGAAAGCCACATGCGTTTTATAGGTTAAGAAATGCATTTTTAAGAAAATTATATTTTAATGTAAGTTTATTGTAATTCATTGTGTTCTTGTTTGTAAGGCATTTATTTAATACTTTAATCCCTTCGTGTCTTAACATGCTTAAAATATTGACAAGCTCCATGACCTAGTTTCATTTACAGGATGTAATGCAGTAATTCTAAAGCAGGAATTGGCAGAGAAAATTTCATCTTGTTTCAAACAAGCAACTGAAAATAGGTATTATAAGAAGCAGGACCAGATAAACATGGTAATAGGCAGCTGATTGGTACAAGTACCTGAAATCAAGGAGCGAAACCCAGTGACCTCAAAGGTTCCTCAGAAACACTGCCACATAACTTCAAAATTTCTAGTCCCCAGAAAAGATAAGCAGCTGGAAAAACTACACAACTCCAGCCAGTTCAAGCTTCCTAGAGACCTGCAGCAACTGAAAGTCTGTTCCTGAATATCACAGGTGCTCTAGAACAAACCAATACTTTAGAAACATCCCTGCCTGAAATCCTGAAAATGGATTAGCTGACATGACAATTTGAATACAGGGATTTATGGGCTCCCTTTGAGAATTTTTGGAAATAATACAACTAAGTCCAAGCACTCCTACTTTCATTGGAAAGGCACGTGCTTATTTTGGAGAACTTGCAGATGAAGGAAAAAGCTAGGCTGGGCACCAAGACTGACAATTCCATGGAGGTGTCTATAGATAAGCGTCTACTAGCATTGGAGGTGTCTAAGCAACTTTTATCATCAGCACAGATCTCAGCTGCGCTGCTTAAACATAGCTGTCTAACACCATCTGAAACATGTATGCGTATCCAAGACATTCCCACAGGTCTGCCAGATATCTGAAAGGACACACAGGAGACTGAAGCCCATCTGAAGACCTTTTTCTTGCCCTGAAGTATTGATGCGTGGGCAGTTGAGACAAGTCTCTAGCACAGCTGCAGGTACTCATATGTAGGCACCAATTATTGGTGCCTATTAATCCATCCAGCCTTTGGCAATCAAAAGTTTAGGGGCTTTTCTCTTCAGAAGGCAAGTCACCGTATGTTCATGAGGAGGGAACTGCCTTCTGGAGGTGCCTCTTTTCATTGACTACAGAAATGAAATGTCCGCACAGGTGTGACAGGGTCTACAGCAGACCTGAGTCCTTCTGGACCAGCAGATGAACTTGGGCATTTCAACTAGTACTAGCTACCACATAACCAGCGTAACCAAGCCTGAAGTGTCTAACCCTCAAACTATCAATTTAAGTGAGCTGGATCTCCCTCCTACAGTTCAATGAAATTAGCCATACTCAACAGATCAGGTGTTCATTCCATTTTAGGCCAGTTGCATCCCTTGATATTCAGTCAAGGCGTGATAAACCAAGCAAAGCCTGTCCTCTACTCCATTTATGATGACAATGGGCACACCTTTTCCATGTAATATTAACCAGTACTATTAAATACCACAGCACTACTAAATTATCTTACTTCCAAAGTCAGGTGGTCATCTCCAAGCTGTCTGTTTAGACTGAGATCCAGATCAGTCCAGTTCCCAATCTAATATCTAGGGTTAATTTTGGAGGGTACATTTTTGGCCCAGGATAGAATTATATCAGGGACCATTTGAACAATTCAGCACTACAGACCATCACACTCCATTGAGCACTGTTGTGCCCTGAAGCCTTTTAATTTCCTGAGATAGGTATGCCCTTGAGTCCGATTGTGATCTACACCAGTTCCACATGCTCATAGTTTTGCCCCCTACTCAAAAGCACACACTTACCTTGGAGTCTCTGGCAAGTACTGGAGCTGAATAAATGTATCCGCTCTCTTTATATATGTTGTGCTGTAAAAGAAAATAAAGTTGTAAAGCTGTCATAGCTTGCTGAAGCAGCATGCCAATAGCTGGCTTATTTTCAGCAAAACTCACTTCCTGGTATTCAATTAAAAAAAAAGAAAATTAGTGCATTTCAAATGCACTCTATTTTAGAATTGCCTAAGCAGCCTCAAACACTGTGGCTGTCATGAAATTTGCTTTCCTTATTCAGATATTCTGGTATATTCCATTCCACAATAAATTCGTTAGCTACTTTTCCATATCCTGTCCAAGTGACTTGACTGTGCGGCTGAGCTTTATCTATCCATAACCCTGAAATGCTTTTTCATCCAAAACACCTAAACATGTATATAATTTTAAACACTGAGGAATATTCGCTGATTTCAGTCAGATTCTTCATATGTTTAAAATTATGTGTGTGCTGAAACACTTTGTTGGAAATAGAGCAAAATCTCCATCACCGGTATTCTTTTGCCTGTGGACCATAATTCCATAGTTTACCATGGGCCATATTTTACCTCTGCTCACACTTCAAATCAGTTTATCTCCAGCCTGCTAGTCCCAGCCTTTGTCACATTATAAAAATCTACTAACCTCCCACTTGCAAAAGCATGCCTGCCATTTCTTAATGTTATTAAGCATTGTTAAGTATTATTTAGGCCAGGAAATGGATTTAGAAGCAACAATTCTTTACCTTTTCTATATTAGTCTCCTATTAGTTCTGTATTTCATTCAGAAATGCAACTCAAGTCTGGCATGAATAAATAAGCAACATTTTCTCAGTCTCTTGTTCTTGCGAAACAACCTTTCCTTTTGAGTAGCACAGCCCCAACCACTTATCTATTGTGTCACAACTTGCAGCTGTCTTAATTTGCAGCAAAGCTGTGAAGCTCAGGTAGACTCTTTCATACGAATACGACTTCTTTACAAAGATTTTCTGTAGTTGTTACCCACTCTCTCTGAGTTTTCATATTCAGATGAGAGGTTAAAAATCAGCCTGAAAAATTCTCAAACACAGTATGATGAAATATTTCTCTCTGGAGATTTACCTACCTGAAGTACAGCCACAAATGCAACCATAGCTCATTAAAAAAACTATAGTGTCAGTTATTTCATGTAATAGCCGTTATGAAGACAGGATCTCATCCATTGTTTTTTTACAATCTATGTTAATGGAAAAATGCCATTTTATTTTTGGTGTTTCATTTTGTCTGTAAAATTTTTACCTAATTTAGCTACTATCACAGAATCGCAGAATGCCTGAGGTTGGAAGGGTCCTCTGGAAGTCATCTGGTCCAATCCCCCTGCCCAAGTAGGGACACTGAGAGATAGTTGCTCAGGACCATGTCCAGCTGTGTTCTGAATATCTCCAAGGATGGAGAATCCACAACCTCCCTGAGCAGCCTGTGCCAGTGCTCTGTCACCTTCACAGTAGAAAAGTGTTTCCTGATGTTCAGATGGAACCTCCCGTGTTTCAGTGTGTGCCCATTGCCTCCGGTCCTGTAACTGGGCACCACCAAAAAGAGCCTGGCTCCATTTGCACCTTCTTTGCACCCTCCCTTCAGCTATTTCTATACATTGATGAGATCCCCCCTGAATCTTCTCTTCTCCAGGCCTAACGGTCCCAGCTCTCCCAATCTTTCCTCATAGGAGAGCTGCTCCAGTCCTTTTATCATCTTAGTCACTCTTCATTGAACTCTTGCCAGTATGTCCATGTGTCTCTCATAATGAGAAGCCCAGAACTGGACAGAGCACACCAGTGCTGAATAAAGGGGAAGGATCACCTCCCTCGACCTGCTGGCAATATTTTGGCTAATGCAGCTGTCTTTGCCACAAGGGCACTTTGCTAGCTCATGTTCAATTTGGTGTCCACCAGGACCCCCAGGTCTTTTTCTGCCAACCAGTCATTAAACTGGGTGGCCCCCAACATACATTAGTACATGTCATTGTTCCTTCCCAGGTGCAGGACTTGAACTTCTCCTTGTTGAACTTCATGAGGTTCTGGTCAGCCCATTCCTCTAGCCTGTTGAGGTCCTTCTGAATAGTAGCATGATCCTCTGGCATATCAGCCTTTCCTCCCAGTTTCATGTCACCTGCAGACTTGCTGAGATTATACACTGCCCCATCATCCAGGTCATTGACGAAGATAAACAAGATTGGACCTGGTATTGACCACTGGGGTATGCCGCTAGTTATTGGCCTCCAACTAGACTTTGCTCCACTGATCACCACCCTCTGGACCTGGCCATTCAGCCAGTTTTCAATCCACTTCACTGTCTGCTCTCATCCACCCGATACCTCAACAGCTTTTCTATGAGGATCTTACTATATTTGGCAGATGAAATTATGGGAGTGAAGAAGATGGGAAAGAAAGTTTTGTGTATAAAGAACTGGTCCCATAGCTCAACTGGGGAGAATGGAGTATCATCTCACTCCATTATCATCAGTAAAATTACTCCTGAATTTCACGGAGAAGAATCAGATTTTCCAAACTAACCAGTTACTTTGTATATTTGAGTCTTCTGGAGGTCCTAATGTCAAAAAGGGAATTGAAATATTTTGCTAGTCTATCTTGACTCTTTTATTCATTGTATTTTATTATGTGGAATCTCAGATTCATGATAATTATTTAATTACATTTAATTAAATACTACCCCATCCTATCTGACAGCCCCAGTCAGGAATGACTCATAATTAGTTACTACAAGACCAAAAATCATCTCCATGCTATGAGCTTCACAGACAAAATTCAAACCTAATCTTGTTGATCCAAATTTGTGAAAATTCAAGCAGTGCTGTGCACATTCATAACTGTTGTCTCAAGGCCTTAACATTGGAATATCATTTCTGCAATCCATTCCTATTAACATTTTAAAAAATAAAATACGACATTATTTCTTTGTCAGATAAGCAAAATTTTGAGCTAAATTATGAACTAAATTTTGTTACTTAACTGCATGAATTATTTACTTGGAGTAAAATAACTGCCTCTGGTCTCTTGCTTATTTGAAGATTTTCTAATTATTTTTCCTAAAACTTTTGTAGCATAATTTCCTTTCACTTCCCCAGCATTTCTTTCTCAGGGCCTCAAAAAATCCAGGAGCAATTTGAATCAAAATCTTTATTCATTATTTTAAGCGTTAAATAATTTTGCTCAGCTCTTATACATCACTGCCATTCAAGAATCTCAAAGGCTTTAGAAATTGTATCATCTCAGTCTGATTTACAGCCAAATGAAGACACAATGCAATAAAGTAACTGGACCCACACTAACCAGTACGTCTGTGGCAAAGTGAGCAGTGGCACCAAGGTCTGCTATATTTAATTGCACAGACACTAAGCCTTTCACTTTTTTTTTTTAATTGCCAGGGAATAGTGGATGGCCCCTAAGGACTTCAGTTGTGTTATTATGACAGCCCTGCTTAGTTGTGTTGTCTCAGGAGAGAAGATTTTGTGTTCTGTGCGCTTTCCTCCAGCTTCTACAAGGACTGTGGATAATTCAGAGGGAACATTTTTCAGAAGCAATTTTCATTTTTCAAAGAAAGGAAAGTACTTATGACAGATGCTACCTAAAAAAGCATCACATGTAGGTGTAAATGTCTGCAATTTGATACCAAGACAGCTTAGGTGGCCTTCAAAGGCACCCAGCATCATGGAAGGACATGCAAGACACCAACTAATGTTTAGGTGGCATATGAGGCACAAGACAAGACCTACAGGAAAGACTTCTCCTTCTGGAACAACAGATGGGAACAGATAGGATACCTTAGGGCATCCTAAATGACACCAGACACCTGTGTTTAGACATCTGTACCACAGCCCCGGTCACTACTCACCTAAATCTCCCTAGACTCTGCTGGCTGCACTGACTAGCTCTCCACTGACTACAGCACAGCTAAGATACCGAGAGCCTACATACACCTCTACGTAAGTAGATAAATTTAGGTGTTAAACTTCAAACTGTTTAAATTCAGTTTAAACTTCTAACTGAATCCCACCCATAAAGTCAATGAGAGCTGCCCCTCTGTACTTGTATCTCAGATCCAGTGAAGTAGATACAACCTCTTATACAGAGCATTTCACCTGGCACGCCAACTGCATTTGCAAAAGGTCTAAATGCGTCTTCTCTAGAGAAAGGAGTTTCTTTGGCAATGATCATGGAACTAGAATCACAGAATCGTTGGAGGCACCTTTAAGATCATCGAGTCCAACCATTAACCTAATACTATCAAGTCCACCACTAAACCATGTCCTTCAGCACCACATCTACATATCTCTTAAATACCTCCGGGGATGGTGATTCCACTGCTCCCCTGGGCAGCCTGTTCCAATGCTTGATAACACTTTTGGTGAAGAATTTTTTTCCTAATATCCAATCTAAACCTGTCCTGGTGCAACTTGAGGCCATTTCTTATCTTCCTATCACTGATTACTTGGGAGAAGAGGCCAACCCCCACCTCGCTACAACCTCCTTTCAGGTAGTTGTAGAGAGCAATAAGGTCTCCCCTCAGCCTTCTTTTCTCCAGGCTAAATAACCCCAGTTCCCTGTGCGGCTCCTCATAAGACTTGTTCTCCAGACCTTTCACCAGCTTTGTTGCTCTTCTCTGAACACACTCCAGCACCTCAATGCCTTTCTTGTAGTGAGGGGCCCAGAACTGAACACAGTACTGGAGGTGGGGCCTCACCAGTGCTGAGAACAAAGAGGCAATCTCTTTCTTAGTCCTGGTGGCCACACTATTTCTAATACAAACTACTTCCACTTTGTGCATGTTTCTGGTGGTCTGATATATATTTTTCCTTCATTAAGCACCATAGTTGTTCTTTTTAATTGTTGAAATTGTGCTCCAGATGTTCCTAACAGCTGTCAGAAGAATTTGCCATCTGAACACTCAGCAAACACACAGAAAAACAGGCTAGAGGGGAAAGAGTTCGCCTGCCTGTATGCGGTCACATGCAATATAAGCATCCACGGCTGAGCTAATCACTTCCTTTTCTAGGCCAGAGAAAAGCAGTTCATAGAGAGCCCCTTGGCAGCCAGATCTAACATTGCAGTTAGTCTTGCTTTGAGCAGAGGGGTGCTCTAGATGACATCCAGTCGTCAACTCCAACCTGATTGTTTCTCAGTTAATTTTTCTGGGTTTTCTCATAAACATGCACTTAATGGCCCGTGACTCGTCTGAGCTGTCTGGAACATCTAGGTTAGAAGGAAGGAGCTCGGAAGCACTTTGCTTTTCTCCATTGGCTATAAAAGAAGTCTAGAAAATCAGCTCAGATCTAGACTTTTAAATTGAAAACCTGTTCATTTAATTAGCAGACTTATACAGGCATTGTTTGGAGCAGAGGACGGAGAGGCGATGTTCTGAATGTCTGATCCTCTGTTTAGGACCAACATAGTTTGAAAGGCTCTGGTCTGTATATTTCAATAATATTCTATAAAGATAAAAGCAACAGTTAAATAATTCTTTTATGACATTCTCGCCTATGCCCTAAGTTAGAATTATTGAGACTAAAAGTAGATTCGGACCTGATTCAATTGTTCTACGTTTCCTGACATATTCTGGTGTTTCAGCCTACCAAATCCTACAGCATCAGCTGACTACGTAATGAAGGTTGCTGTTGTGAGAAGCAGCTGACATCTGTACTAGTGAACTAATTAGTAACATTGCCTTAACTGACCCAGTATGACCACAGCCATTAATTCTCATTTAATCAAAAAATGGGCAAACACACCCAAAGTTCTTATTAGGGATACTCTACAGTACATGCTAACTCCTCAGCATGCACAGGAATCCCACAGCAAAATATTAGAGGTCTCCATTAAGAATATTGGAGAATCAAGCTCCAGTGCTCAGCCATTGGAACTGTTTCATTTTACAGTCTAGAAATAGCTGTAAAATACCCCAAGGTTCCGTGTATGAATTTATCATTGCAACTGTAGACAATCTCCCTGGTTTGTTAGAAAAAACAGTAACAAGATCTGTGTCACTTTCCTTTTATCTGTGTCATTATGAAGGCAAATCTTGGTGTACGCTTTGAGCCAAATCTTTCAGTAATTTCAATGAAATATTTTGTTGTACAGAGAAGAAGTCAGGGGCATAGAATTTGTATCAGGAATTCCATTTCCCCAGGATGTTCCAAAGCAAAATTCTTATCTGTAAAGTCATAAAATGCATTTTCTGCAAGGACTGTGATTTCTTTACAATATCTGTTATTGAAAAAGCCTAAAACCTGGGAGATTTCCACTATGAAGTCATCCTGTTTGAACATCCTGTTTCTAATCTGGCTGTCTTAAAAAGTTTAATTGCAAAGGATAGAACCAAATTAAAGATAAACTTTCAATTGCATTTTAGCTATGTGATGTTATTAGACTCACTGAAAGCAAATTCCAAAATGGCACAGTGTCTATACTGTTAATTATACTTTGCTCACAAATATGAGCTTAATTGTCCATATCAAATGGCATCGTCACGTTTAATTATGTAAAATATAAAGCATCACTAATTCATGATATGAACTGAGTTCTCCTGAATGTAAGAGATGTCATCTCTGGACCAACTACAAAACATGCACATCTGCTAAAGTCAACAATGTCGTTTAGTAGACATTCATAATGTTCCTTCTCACTGAAGACCAGAGTATTTGAGCATCTGATGGTCAGCTAGAAATAAACAGTGCAAACCAAGAACTGCACTTGTGTTGTAAGAAGATATTAAAAGAAAGGTTAAAATTCAAACAGTTGCAGTTCAGATAGAGGTTTGTGTCTGACTCTCTGTGTTCATGGTTCTGTAAGAGTCAGGAGCTGATTATGAGAAAGGACAAGATAATTAGGATTTCTTGCATGATTAGGACTTGCACAGTTTCTTGCATGGTTTCTGCCTCCCAACCTGGTGCTTTCTATGGCAAGGAAGAAGGTTTCTATGTGTCGATCTGAACACACGTAATATTGTACATCCTAGAGAAAACAGCAGCTCAAAGGCTGCCTGATCCTCCCTATTCAGGGGCAGCTGAAACAAAGCCTCCAGGCACTCTGGGTCAGGGGCAGCTAACCACACTCATTAGAAGCTTCCTCAGTCTCAGACCCTTGTGGTTTCCCTTACCCTGTTGTCCTGGTTTGAGGCCCAAACCACAACACTTGTCCTTACCTGGCAGCAGCAGGAACAGTCAAATTTCTCAGAGGGTTGCCATGCATTTCCCGTGATCCTGGCCATTGTCCCCACAAGATCCAGAAGCTCCTGAAGCAGAACTTAGAGACTGCTGCACAAGCTGCTGCATCTGCTGTTGCCTCGGTTAGCTGTGCTCATGAACCTCAAGGTGGCTCACACATTTTATTCAGGACTCTAGTAAAACAGCAGAGAGCAGAACCTGGGATACCCCAATCAAGCCTCATGACTTGGTTAAATAACGAAATTTCTTCTTGCTTTTTCTCCCGCTGTCCCCACAAAGTTTGGGGGGTTGTCTTCACAGTCTCAACTGGAAGGAATTAGAGGGTCCTGCATTTGTATTTAGTTACTAGCTAGCTGGTTCGGGAACTCCTATGGAACAAGGAATTGCTGAGCCTGAAAAACTTCTTGGCTGAGGAGCTCAGATGTCCTCCATCCTCGTTGAAAACAATAACCATGACAGTTTGTATAGAAAAGGCAGTGTCCTGTCTGTCTCCTCTCTGTTCAAATGGAAAACGAGTCAGCCCTCTGTATTCAAAAGCAGAATTCAGGTGCCTCAACCTAAATTTTGTATAGGTACCTACATCTAAGAGAGAAGGAGGACTTTAAAAACTCTACTCTCATCACTATTTCCTGCTAAATATCTTTTATATCAATATACTAGTGTGAAGCATCCATATGCTGCCTTCCACTGTACTGGGGTATGTAAAATTGGTGGCAGTAGACCTCCAGAGTCAGTGGCTCCATTCCCCTTTCTGTATTTGTCTTTTACCGGTTTGCAAACAAATGTCACATGTTCCCTTAATTGTCCCATGTGCATACTACATTACAGGGAAGGAAAGGCCTGGACTTAGAAGAGGAACTCAAAGAGAAATCAAGTGTTGTAACAGGAACAATAATCTGGAAAAAAGTGTGCTTGCAGCAGCTCATTGAATAGAACTGAGTGGTGGAGTTGGATTAGGATTTCCTGAACAAGCATGCCATAGTAATCTTGACAAGCTGTGATGACAGTCTGGATGGCAGTTCTGCCAAGGAAAACATCTGGATCATATAAGACACAGATGTGGCCAGAGGTTGTAGAAGGAAGAGTGGCAAAAGCAGCACCCAGCCAATAGGTCTCAGTGAACAGGAAAATAACAATCTTTTAATCAGAACAAAAAGTTTGTGATTAAAGACTCAATTTAATTTCACTGTTTTCGGTGGCTGCAGGTCTGTTTAGGACTCATAAACATGAAGCAGGTACATCATCCGCCCTGTTCCTTCAACCACTACACCACAGATTACCAGACCTTGGGTGCGTTCAACAGGGGAAATAGTGTACATATTTCCTCTCTTTTTATTTGCCCTTCCTAAGCATTTAGTATTTACCCCTACTAGAGACAAGATATGCTTGCATTGTGCATGGATTAGCATACACCATTCCTGATGTTGCAAATTTTGGATATGGCCACTGCTTTTGGAAAGCAGGGAATTAGAAGCATTAGCCATATTTGTGCAAAAGAACAGTCCCCAGCTATAGCTATGGCTGATCGGTATTTTGCTTGGCTCAGAATAGTTATTCTTACATTTTAAACTTGTGCAAGTCCACAGAATCATGAAAAATAGGGATGAAATGGACTCTTACGTGTTATCTACTTTATACTTGTTCCAAGGCAAGACCAGCATCACCTAAACCACTCCACAGATGATTATCAAATCTTTCCTTATTACACAGGAGTATGATATGATGACATTTCTGCAATCCATTCATCATAGGCTTTTTATGCAGGAAGAATTACACTTGGAAGAAGTTCTGCAGTGGTGCTGAACTGCCTTTTAATTGCTTCTTTCAGTATATTCACCTGTAGGCATTTTCTTCCAAGTCATCTTCTCTGGAGAGCCAGCAAATGCATGGATGTTTACATTTTTTTTCATGTGATGAAGCTTTGAAAGAGCGCAAGGAGGAAGGCGATGATGGCTGGCTGGACTTGGATTCAAGATCACGGCTAATGCAAAGTGAAAGCAGAAAAGAATCAGATACTTCCTAATAAAACTAAGAAAAACTCTGGTTAAACATCCCTTGTGGTTACATAGTTGGAAAAACAAGCCCCTTCCAACTTTCCAGATCTGCTGAGGCTGTTTTTGCTTGCAGTAAGAAGTGGTGAGTGGTCACAGTCTTGAAGCCCGCTGTGTTTCATTCTGCTACTGTTGCGTTCGGGGTAGCAGAGTGATTTGGTCTCTCAGGCCCTGTAATACACATCCGATCTTCACCAAACACTTTTCATTACAATTTCAGTTTCAGAATGAAAACTGCTTTCAAAACCACAGATTTTCCTCTCTTGCAAAAGAAAAAATCTATTCCCCTCCTTTTTACTTGTGAATCAAACCCTTCAAAATCACTTTTTTTTTAATTCCAGCCTACTGAGAAAGGCAAATAGGAGCTATTGTTAAAATTTATAACTTAATCATTAAATGAAATCTATTTAGAAACCAACCATTTGGGAATAGAAAAAATCACAGGGTTCCATTCCAAGAACATTGCCAATAATAGCTGGAATTGTGAACGCTGGCTTTGGCGTGCTTTTTCTGAATATGATGTAATTGAATTGACATGTTCCTATGGAAAGTTTTTATATTGATGAAACTCCATCTTCTCATTAAAAAAAAAAATCATGTCTAGTCCTGAGAACAGGAGTTAAGTTTTTGCAGTATTTCAAAAGAAAATTATAGATATGATTATCTCTAAATCATCTTCCCACCCAGCAGACAGATGTCAAAGATCAGCAGTATTTACAGCATTAAAACTTTTACAACATCCTTTAGCAGCTTGTGCTTCAGCGTTTCTGTCTTTTCATTTAGCACATACAATGCAGTGAGACCAAACTAGCCAAAAGTCCTTTGTGTGAAGCGCTGTGTAATCCACATTCAAAAGACATTCTTTTGCCTGCGTCAGCAGGACTGCAGGAGAATGAAACCAAAACAAACGAATGTAGGATTGGAATGCGAGTATTCATAACTCTCCTAATGGTTAACATATTATGGACTAGCAGGTGCTAGAAAGATCTGACCATACACATACATCAGAACATTTCATCTCAGCTCAGCAGTATTTCTGCGGTCTTCAGTATTTTCTTCCAGCCAGAACTGGAGTCCCTGTCATCCTCTGAAGTTCTGTGCAAATGCAGCTGCAGTTCTGATCGGAATAGCAGCCCCCGATGTCTTTCTAAAGTTCATCCTTGCTTTTCAAGAGTCAAATAAATGCTCTGGGCTGCTGGACCAGGGGAAGGAAATGTCCAGTGCCTGTGCTGCAGCATACAGTCACCATCTGCTGAAGAGAGAGCATGCCATCGTGTGGTGATAGAGCCTCAACACACCAGTTTAATTTTTTACCACCATGTAGATGTAACAGAAGATAAATATACAGTAAGGGAGGATCCTCCAGATCCCACCAATTTCCCTGCTTCCTCTAATTCATTGGAAGACGTCTCAAGTTTTTTTGTGTGTCTGTAGTATTGCTCCACTTGGCCAGAGCCTTTAGAGGCCACCACCAGGAAAAAGCATACTAAGACTGAAGCTGTGGTGCCACTGTGAAGATGTGACTTGGTCTCCTGTGATGCAGGGAAGACCCCTAGAACTGCTACCACCCTTTCTGAGTTTTACCACCCCCCTCACCCTTCAGTGATGAGGGTGGTCTCTCCATGCCATGACCCTGGCCAGTATTAGGGCCTGGTCTATTCACAGGCAGGGCCTGTTGGCTTTCTCATCTCCATTGCACTTGCATGGAGCTAGGCTGGTGCACGGAGATGGAACCAGGCAGGAGCACAGTGCTCTACACTCTGCACCAGCCCTTTGTGATGTCTCTTGGGCATCACAGAGGTGGGAGATGCCAGCTTCACCAATACAGTTCTGCTCAGAAACTCTTGGCAAAGTGAATCTTGCCAGGTCAATGTTCACATTGCCTGTGGATGGGGGCTGAAGTGTCCTGAGCTCACCCATGCATGGCTCCACCTTACCTGATCTGTGCTTCTCCTGGCTAACTGGTGCCCATGCTGGGTCCTTCCTGAAAGGGCACAGCAGAGCAGGGGCATTGTCACGGGGAAAAGGCTGCAGAGAGAACCTACACAGGGCTGCACAGCACCCCACAGCAATATTAAGTGCAATAGCCAAGCAAAGCAGGTCTGTGAGGATGACCAATGTCACAGCATATTATCAGAAGGATAACTCAGTAACAACCTTTATCCTGAGATGCACAAACTCTGAGAAGCAGCCAAGCTCAGATGACTATTACTCATTTGGAATCCAGACATAACCACGAGATACCATCTGATCTTGGTAATGTTACTGACTTTCATACTGTAGGGTTCCCAACATCTAATTTTATCTTTGTCTCTGGTGTTCAATTATAACACTTCTGCAGAGCTTCTTAGAAAGGTGAAAATGTGTTTAATACCCTGGAGAGCATACATGGCAGGGAAAGGACCACAACGGGATATGGGTGTCACCAGAGGGAAGGTGGGAAGGATTGCTGGAGGAAATCATTTGTCTTTCAGTAAGTTTTTGGAGGTGAAAGAGCTGGACAAAACAGAGACTTTCCAGACTTTGCAAGAAGTTGACACATCTTTAGAGGATGACTTTTATGAATGCTTTTTTGCCTGAGACATTTCCATCATCTCCAGACAGATTGTTTTAAATCTAATCCTTGAACCACTGCACTATTGATCGCACGCAGCCACAGAGAAAGTAATTGGATTTATCTTATTCCTCTCAGAGTTTCCTCTCCCACTCTTCCACCTCAAAAAGCCTCTCCTTTGATTTTGCTCCAGCCTATCTCCATGTCCACCTGACCCTTCAGGTGACTAGTCCTCACAGAAGGAGAGGAAACACCACAACCCAGAAGTTACAGTATTTTCTTCCTCCCTCTAGATGGTGCCATGGGCTTTCCCTGGGTTAATTAGCACCTCCTAAAAACCGAGACCAGTGGAGTGGGATTCACCCAACTGCAGGTAGACCTCAGTGGCTGCTCTGGCAGAGGCTGCGTTGCCTTATGGAGGGACGATAAGTGGGCAGGAAACATAATAACATGTTTAATCTTCTTTTTTTTTTAAGTCAGTGCAGTCCGGAAACACTGCATGCCCTTGTCTGTTGTAAGATCTTTGATCTCTTCCTTCCTTTTTACATTGGATTGCACTTTCTCACCCTCCTTTCTTTACTGCCCAGAGTGGCCCCTCTTGGCAGAATATAAAACAAATTATATGAGAGCATTAAACTGACCTTTGAGAACCGGGAGCAGGATTTATCTGTAGATAATTCTATCTGAACTAATCGAAGAATTTTTATAGTCAAAGGATGGAACTAGAAGTGGTTCCTTCTGGACTAAAGTAGGTATCTGAAACAGGGCAGTGCTGCCACCACCAGAAAAGCCCCACTTCTCTCCAGGGACTGGAAAGCGAGCCCCAGTTACATAGTCCCGGTGTGTGTCTGCATGGTTGACACCTAAAGTTAGGTGAGATGAATAACATCTAAAAGTTCCAAAACAGCCCGACGGCATTTTTTTGTTCTATGTACTGGGCACAACACAGGTAAAACACAGAGAGAAATGAATAGCATCATTTTGTTGTGGTAAACCTTGAAGGACATTGTAATCCCAGTCCACAGGAGTGGTAGGTTCATTTTAGTAACAAAAATATTAATTCTGAGCCAAACCAATCCTGACCTGGAGATGGTTCAGGTGTGGATCAGAGTCCAGTTTCAGTGGCTGGGTCTTTCTTTGTTGGCCTGAAGAGTAACTCCAGTGAGACCCACAGAATTCCCACATTTATTCCTGTGAAGATTTGCTCTGCTTTGACACTTTGTTATGCCCAGAGGAGAAGATGACAGAGAATCAGGCCTGAGGTTCATAGCTTTTTGGGCCTGGGTGTCAGGGTGAGGAGGAGGAAGCACAGCTGTGGGCAGAGACCATGAGAAAACTGTCCCTGGGACATGCCTGAGATGGTGATTGCAACAAATCCCGCTAAGGGGTGCACTTTGCCACCACATTTTTTCCTCTCCCTTCCTTCTATAGGTGTCATGGGGCAATAAAAATAAATATACCTTTCCAAGAAAGGACTTGTAAGTGCAGCATTGCACTGGCAACCTGCAGCTGCAGTTTTAACAGGGAGGCACAGTCTACCTTGGTCTTTTTATTTCCTGGGAAATGCATGAATTGCTGTTTCCTATCTCATTCTGAAGCAATATCATCTGAAATGTTTCTCCTCTATGGGGGAGTGGGAGGAAATTGCTTGTCACCCGGTGGTGATATGCAGCTTTTATTTACATGGGAAAGCAATAAAATTGATCGTTTCTGAACTGAACAAAAGTCACTTGGATGGAGTTCAAAGCAAAAGGTTATGTGGGCAACACTGTTTTCTAACCCGTACAGGCGGGGACCGCTAGGCACTGCTCTGGTCTCTGCCTTGGGCGGGTCATTTACTCACCCATATTTTGTTTTACCCACATGAAAAAAAGGCTCTTAACATGAATTGGTTTCATAGAAGTCTTGTGATATTTAATTAGATGGTCTTGTAAAACAAGAGAGAGCTCTGAATGGCAGAGTGGAGGTATCTTCATCTGATGGGCAAGTATTAAAGCAGAGACATCCGGAGACCGCTAATAGAGCACTGCCTACGGTCCTGACACAGCTTGTTTTTAAAACCATGTTGAAAAAGCAATGGCAGTAAGTGCAGAAAAGAGCCATAGATTCAAGGCCTGCAAAAAAAAAATGCCTTATGCTGGGAAGCCTTTAAGAATTTATTCTGTGTAAAGTGTTGGAGAGTGTTTGAGAGTACAAATACATTTACAAAAAAAATAGCAGAAAACACTGACAGGCTTTTGGAGCTCTTAAGAAGGTTATCATACAGACCAGTATGTGGAAACTGGAGCTGAAGAATTACAAATGAGAAGCTGGCATGTCTGCTAACAGTGAACATGCCTAACCACTGTGCAAGCTAACAGAATCATAGAATCATTTAGGTTGGAAGAGACCTTTAAGCTCATCAAGTCCAACAGCAGACCTTCAGAGCAGCGCTAGGGAATCTTGTGCGTCCGCCAAACACAAGTCACAGGCGTGCTCCTGGCTCGCTGCCGGCCTCGCAGGCTGAAATGTAAAGGCTGGGGAAAGCAGAGATCAGATTAGCTGAGCTCAAGATTGCTCCTGGCCTTAAACAACCTGCAGTCCGGAACCCAGGCTGGGTTAAAAAAGTGCAGTTTCAAAGGAAACAAACAGACGCCCCATTCTGCATCCCTGAGAAATACGTTCCGCTGTAGGAAAGAGTGGGACAAAGAGAAACTCAAGTTATCCAGTAACTATCCTCAGTGGTAAGTCAATTCTCATTTAACTGGCACTGTGTAGAGGGACGGCTAGTGGAAATCATTAAACCTGCACAATCGGTTGCTTCAGTAATCCACTGGAAGCTCGGAAAATCAAGTTGAGCCATAGCAAGATGAAAGGATTTTCCTTCCCACGTTGTGACCCAGTAATGAGAGAGCAGGGCTGGTTTGCTGACGGGAATATTAAGTGCTGTGATTTTTGAGTGAGACAAGGCTGGTGGGGAGAGTTAAGATCAACAAGTATAGCTGGAAAAATTAGTTGGATGTTGAGGCAGAGAGGCACTGCTCCAAGGCTAAGCACAGAGTTTGTCTCTTTTTACCAGCAGTAGCACCTGATCAGCTTAAAAATATTATCTCTATCCACAAACTCTGTCCCAGTTGCGCCCTTAGATCATGATGGCTAAAACAGCTTTAACCTTGGAGACTTCAAAAGCCATTTTCACTTCAGTCTCTTTTTCTTCCAAGTTAGGTATTTATTTACACAAATCCCTCAGAAAAAACTTTTCTTTTTTTTTTCTCCATTGTGATATGAATCCCTCAATATATTTTCATGCCTTAACTTTGTTCTGGCAAATGCCACCCCACTCCCTCTGGCCGCATCCACCATGTGCGGTGCAGGGTCAAGCTGGAGAGCGAGGGCAGGAGCAGCCCAGAGCTGGCTGGGGAGCAGCCCAGCCGCTATGCCCAAAGAAGGTACCTGAGCAACTGCTTTGTGGGCAGTTCACCTTTCTGTGAAGCAGCCATATCCTAAACAGCTTGGGTGACTCAGGGCCTGCAAGTGCCTGGGTCCAACCTCATTTTTGTCAGGTCCAGCCTCATTTCCAGTCACTAGGTGCACCATTTTGTCTTGCAGAGACGTGGTGTTAGATATACGTATCCCACCTCGAGCATCCCCTGCATTTAACCTCATAGAAGCCATTAGGCTCGTTAAGCTGGTTGTCCTTCTCCCCTCTCCGGCTTGCCCAAAATTCACTCTGAAAATGTGACTTATTACAGCCAGGGTCCCCCATGTTTTCATAAGGAGTAAGATGCACCGAGCGTGCCACGTTATAACCAGAGCATTCACATTTGTCAATGGTTGTCAGAAGAATAGACAGGCTAGCAAAATACGCACCTGAATGTAGCTACTGTAAGGTCTGAGGGACCATTTCTTTCTGCAGAACCCATAAAATGTGTACTGCAGCTGTAGCAGACCTCCTTAGAGACGAATGGCATCTGAAAGCGTACCTCAGTGCAGCAGCACTGCCGGGAAAGAAAGTTCAAAGGCATCCAGCTCTCTCTGGAGGATACAGCTATGCTAGACCCTGCTGGATAGATGACTAGGTACCTGTTTTAGCACCAAAGTATTACAAAGAGCTTTTTCTGCCTCAAGGCAGTAATTTGCTGAAGCACATAAGACACATTTCCCATTGGCAGGATGAAAAGAAAACTTTCACCCCATTTTTTTGCAAAACACTACATTATGTCATCTCTGAAAAGAGCTCTATTGTACGTGTGGGCCATGGCAAATATGGGTGGAAGAGAACTGAAATGACAGCTTGCGGTGCTTGTATAAACACACATTAACCCTGCGTGTCCAGGGCTTCAGCTGAACTCCAAAGCCCGGCTTATACCAGATGCCTTGAATTGCAATCAGTAGGTATTGCACGGCTTTCTTCTTGTGTTTTCTTAGCGTGAAACTTGTCCGGTTTTGTTTGCTTTATAGCAAGACCGGGAGCTCAGGAAAAAATCCTGTCTTTTCCTCTCCGGGACAGATGGTATGCTGTGTCGATTTCCCATTTGTATGGGTTGGTGAATATTTTTAATCTAGATTGCAACTTAGAAAGATACAGAACAAAAAGCAAATTAGATTTTACCCAGGTTAATTCTTCTCTTATTTCCTCCAATTTTACACCAGTGACATTAACACAATTAGCTTTTGATTTACAATGGTACAAGTGAGAGAAAAATGGACCCTTGAAGAGCTGGCTTTAATTCAAAGCAGCTGGGCAGAAAAAAGGTGGAGTGGGAAAATCCTATTTTCCAGGAAAATGAGAGCTCACAAAGCCATTAGCGTTCCCTAAAGATATCTGTTTTAATGCATTGCTTTAGAAGTGTGGTTAGTAATTCTCGCTGAATCTAAAACCCACCATGAATGACTGACTTTCTTAAATCAGTAATTTAGTAAAAAGTCCAGGATGGGCTGGGAGATGCTCACTTTTAACTAGAGTTCACATGTTTTTCATGTTACCCACTTCTTAGTGCCCAGCCTGGATCACCAAACAGGGGAATTTATTTATTGTTAAACTACTGAACTAAACAAGCTAATGCAGTAGATATAATTAACAATTAAAATCATAGGCGTTATTCTATATAAGCTAGGAAATCGTTTCTCACACATTCTGTCGAAGTCGTAGCCTTCGCAATCTGGTAACTTGCTGAAAATTGCTGTTAGCTCTTAATAAGACCTGGGGGAACTGAGTAATTTGCTGTGTTGATTAACATGCATTAAGTAGAGGGACAATAATTCTCTTGTAATAGAGGCTGTGATTTAGCAGATAAGAGCACAATCAAGTAGGTATATGGGTCTGTATGAATCTGCACATCAGTTTTATATCCTCATCTCTCATGATCACTTTGGACGCTCAATACCTTTCACTATCAAATCACATCAGATGCCAACATGTGGGTCTCAGTGCCTGCCTTTAAGCACTGGATTTTAATATTTTCTAATATTTTTCTAATCTGCTTGGCATCATTTCACTGCAGTGGTGGTTTCCATGCTTTGGACCTCTGTGTGTCCAGGGTGGCTTCTGGGGGGTGTTGTCGTGATGCAACAGCTTTTTATTCCCCCTGGACTGCGGATAATCCATGTGTATGCATCTGAGAGCAGGCTTTTCTCTTGAGCGGCTGCCATTCTGCAAGCCGGTACGGAGCCATCTACGACGCAGGGCACAGTACATTTCCACGAGCGGCAGCACTGGAGGATCTTCTGTTTGGATGTGCTGGTCAGGGAACCACTGGAGAAGGGTGGCAAGATGACAAGTCAGAGGCTGAAAGTGCTGTTACAGCAGGCACGCAAACATGAAATGTGGAAAAGCTCTTGGGGGTTGCACAGGCAGTGCCACCAGCGGGGACCAGCCGAGGTCAGCAGCAAGTGGAAGGAAAAACGTCGATGCACAGTCAAAGCCATACTAAAAGATGTGCTGCATCCTGCAGCCAAAAAGTCAGACACCTTGGGCCAATTTCCTCTTCTTTCTTTATTTTTTAAAATAAAGGAGGTAAAATACAGACACTTGTGATCAGCCTGCCATGGCAGACCAGGAAACAGAGAGTTGTCCCTTTCCCACCTTTCTAGCCCAGTCAGTCAAAGGTGGAGATGGATTTCCCAGGTGGCCATGAGCAAGAAACATACCATGGGCTCCCTCTTGTGATGGAAATAAGCACGAAGAGCTCCAGCCATGAATTACATTATCCAAAGAATTCAGGGAATTTAGGCAGGGCCACACAACCCATAACTTCTCCCGGGCTTGCACAGCACACAGGTCCTATTTGGTAGCTTGTCACTCACTGGTGGAGCACGTTCCAGTCCTCCTTGTCTGGTATGTCCCCAAAGCCACCAACAGGCTGCCAGAGGAGGCTGGTCAGATATGGCTACTGCACGTGGTATGCATTAGCAAATAGGGTGTTTTGAACCCAACTGGAACCCCTGTGGCTCCTTAATATTGAATTTGCTGTGGCAAGAGCAAAAAACAGATGGTTTTATTCATCGTGCAGTCTGTCTTCTGCAGTAGACCCTTTAACAGCTCAGGCAGAAACACTGGATCTTTCAGGCACCTGAGGGAATTGTCAAACCCCAGATCCAGACCTTATCACTCACCCTGCTCGCTTCCTATGTGCTACAGCCCATTAACACCACTCCTCTCCAGACCTCAGCACATTCAGCTCCATAGTGGCAATGAGTTACACAGCCAGCTCCACCGCTTTCCCTATTGCACCATCATCTGCTGAACACCTCACCCTAAAAGATTATGCAATTCAAAAGCCAAAAATAATGTATTACCCTGTTCTTTAGGGTTTTACAGTTGGCTGATACAGAGCAAAGCCTGGGACCGAGGGACGGAGTGCAGATTAAACTGAATTTAGGCAACAATTATTCTTTTCCTCTACAGAAGAGCCACACAGGGAGGGACCGTATTTTCTCACCTTTGTCTGGCTTGCATTCTCATTCCAAGGGACGAGAGAGGACGTATCAGTGCCTCAGCAGACCTTGGGAAGCAAGTTGTTATTTTTTTCATTTAAATCACAGTTCATACAACTCTGGAGTGAATGAGCTGCTACCTGAGGGCTCACAGCCTCCATGCAGCCATGTGTTCTCAGCAGCTTGGCCAAATGTCTTCCTGCTCCTAAAATATTTGCAAGAGTTCTCAGAGTGAGAAAAGGGACTTTTAAAAAATTATAGCAAGATGTGAACCTCTAGTTCTACAGTATGTACAGAACTGTCTTCTTAGGAGCTCTCAAACACTAAAGGAGACATGGGCAGCCTCTGAGGAAATCCATGACTGGGGACATTAAACAGAAGTTGATTCCTCTTTCAGAACTCAACTGAAACCTCAGGAGAAGGTGGAGCAGCTGACAAGACATTTTTCTCTAGCAAAATCTCTCACAATTTCCTTTTGGGTTTTTTTTCAGTCCCTTCTGGGCTGAAAATACAATGCTCTAAATTTCATAATGGAATAGAACTTACCCAAGTTGTTTCCCTTTGAGCAGCTTTGAAGCTAATACTCTCTGATACACTTCACATCAGTAACACAGAAGCATTTCGTACGGGGTTTTGTTTTCTCTACTCCTCATTTCACTGGCACCCAACCAATAAAAAATCATGCAGGAAAACATGGGAAACACTAACAGGAAAATGGAAGCAAAACCCCCAAATCAAACACATCAATAATAATTCAAAATAAAGGCTACATTTTCAGGACATTCTTTAAACATGATTGTACTGTTTCTTAATACTGGTAATCCTTCAGACAACTTCAGGAGGATTTAATAGGAAATTACCTTCCTGAAGAGCATGCATTCATATGACATTTAAGACGGTTGCTTGTAATAAATATCCATCTTAGAAATCCTGGCACATTTAGCTTATTCAAGGGTATCTGAATTCAACTGTGGGAACAGGATGTGGCTCCAATAGTATTTTACTAATGATTTACTATGAGTTTGCTCAGATTGCTTAGATACTTAGAAACTGACAACCACATACACAGGACACTCACCTCCACAGATGCCCTCAAACTCTGAGACCAAGATAGAAAAGGACTTTCTACATAGTGCAATTTTTGTATGCCCCAGACTTTTCCATAAATGGCTGCACACAAGATAGTTGTCATCTAAGAAGTGTTAGCTAGAAACTAGAATAACAGCCACAAAAATACAGCCTTGAAAAAGCCTTCAAGGACTTTTCACATCACTGAAACACATGAAGCACAAGAGCCACCAGCTGTGTTTGGAAACCAAAGCTTGCTGCTACTCTGGCCATCCCAGACAGGTGGTCCAGTGGCTTGCAATAAGATGAGTCTTAAAAGCCCTGAAGCGCTGCAGTTGCACAGCTGGCAAGTCAGAGGACCCTGGACCCTGTCCATCCACTGCCTGCTACCAAGTCACTTTAAAACTGCAGAGGCTGTGGATCAGAATTTGGAGGGTTATAAGTGACCTCAAGGTGACTGGAAGCAACATGTCACCAAGGTTGAGAAGACAGCAGAGACATTGATATTGGCCTCTGACATGTTGAGTTGTCTCTATACAAAGGAGGACTCCAGCCTGCCCTCAGTCCCTGACTTCTCCATTGGCCTCACTGCCTGTGAGATGGCTCATGTTCAGGCTCAAGTATGGCATATGCTGACTCTGCCAAGAAACAAGGATGCTGGAGGAGACTATCCTGAGCTTGAACGCAAACCCCCAGCAGAGCAACGGCTTACAAAACCAGTCCTGGTCTTGTCTGAGAGACCACCTGGAGCCACTTAACCACTCTGTCTCTGCCCCGCTCCCTGCCTTACGTACAAACATTGCCACCACCATGTTCTTCTCTAAAAAGGGAAAAGTAGCCACATCCAGCATTGAAAACCAGGCACTCACCCAGTAATCCCTAATGATTACCCAATTTCTATCTGAACTTGCAGCCAGAATAACAAGTTTGGCCAAAATACTTTCTTGCCCTTCACACTCAAACACCCTTTTAAAAGGTGTGGGAAAGCAATACTACTATCTGGACACTTTAGAAAGCAAGTGAAAATAAAATGGGGCACTGAATTGTTTAAATAAAGGAGAAGATTCCAGTTTGCCTTTTGCTTTGGACTACTTCAACCCTTCAGTTTGTTTTTATCCTGAACACTTGTCCTCAAACACAGCAGAGAGACCAGCCCTTCCCCAGGGGTTTCATCTACGCCAGAGCCTGGCAGCGTTTCTCCTCCAGACCGGCAGCCCTCCTACACGATGTCTTGAGAAACAGCTGCTGTTTCACAGGCCAACTCATGTCATGACCCTTCCCATATACATTTGGGCTTTTTGCTAAAAATACCACAGTCCCGTTCAACTCACGTGCCCTACCGGAGTGAGGAGAACCATGCACCAATCTCCATGCTGTAGCAGAGAGTGCTGGCTGAGCTGAGAGGGCAGCGCAGTACATGGTTTTACGGCCAGCAGCTCAGGGATGGAGGAACAACACAGGCAGTTCTCCCCCTTGGGTCTTCTTCTTCCCTTCCTTCAGGCTACTGTGTTGCTTTAATCCACTCCTTCTGGCCCTGTTTGTAACTACTATGCCAAGTTCTGGGTTTTTTTTTTCCAGTGTTTCAAAGGATACTGCCAGTTCCCCTCTTTGAAGAGCACCAGGAGGATTCTGGGGTGGCAACCTCAGCTTCTGCAATAGGGGCAGCTCTGCGATTTCCTTGCAAATTTACAAACCTGTGATTACTTGAAAACTTTCCAACAGACCTACAGCTGCAAAGGGGCAGCGCTGCTGTCTCTTCTCTCCTCGTTCAGCCGCTGTTCTCCTCAGGCCTGGGGATCTCTTCAGGCTCCATAATACCTAGTGTGGGTAATGAGGATTCCAGTACAGGGTCTGCTAAGGGTGGGAGCTTTGGAAGAGGCTTCAAAGAGTCTACAAGTTAGATGTGGAGCAGCATGACTTATAAGAAATACTGAGCCTCTCCGGAGGGTGCCTCACCACCAGCCTGTGCTAGTGGGAAGAAGGAGCATCATCTACCTGGCACAGACTCAAGGTAATGCTAGAGGGGCTGTAAGTGTCATCCCCCCTCTGACCTCTCACCAGGGCCTCCCACCACAGCAGACGTGGCCCTGCTGTCTGCTCCTTCGCTGCCGCTGCATCTGGCATGGCCTCCCCCTCGAGAGCTGTTCCCAGAGACAGAAAAATAATTAATGGAGAGAGAAAGCATCCCCTGAACTGGAAAACCTGACTAGAATAGTTGAAGCTGCCTCCTTTGTTGGGCCTGGAGGTGGGGGTAACATGCTGTGGGTATAACATGTTTGGTAAAGCACCGATGCAAACACCAAGGGCCCTGAATTTATAGGCTCTGGGAGGACAGCTGGGGTTTGCTCAGGCTTCCTCAGTGGGTGCTGGTGTTTGGAAAGCAGCTGGTTACAGGACCGCTGGCACCCAGACTGGATGTGGTGCCCACACATCTGCAAAAATGTGGGACATCGAAGATGGTGCATGTAGGGGGAGGCTACACGTCCACCCCTTGGAGGAGGATGGGCAGCCAAGTTAGCCTGGCCCCGGGTGGGTTAAAGAACAGATCAGCTCCTTACAGGAGCAGAGGGAATTAGGAAAACTTCTGGGAGAGAAAAGCAATAAACCTCAATGAAGCGGGCTGAGTCGGAGGCCTTTTAAAGAGTAACTCAGCCAGCGCCTAGCGATTCTGGGTAAGACTCCATGCTATAAAGAGCTCCTAAGCAGAGGTGCTGAGTGATTGCTTTATTGTTTCTTACAAACCTTGCTGTGAAATCCCTGTAAATATGTTTATGAGCTTGTTGGGGCGGCTTCCCTGCTGCTGACTGTACTGTAAATAAACATGCGTGCCTTTGATTCACGGAAGTTCGTCTTCTGGACTCCATTATGGTCCCTGGCTCTGCTTCCAGTTCAGACGTGGGGCCCCTCCTGCCCCAGCTCACAAGGAGCATGACATTTTTGCTCTCCAGCGAATAACTAGAAGAATCAGTGCACATGTTTAGGATTACACATCCCCATATGGCAGCCTCGCTTGCCTCCTCCTCCCTTCTGCTTCCCCCCAGAAAAGCTCTGTGAACCTCACCAGCTCTGAAAAAGCAGATTGTGGAAAGGCCACCAGGTCTGGAGACAGCTTGCATGCACTGTCCTCTTTCTTCCCACGCAGCAAGCATATTTGGACACGACCCTCTGAGCCTGGGTGGGCAATGCAAGATTTGGGGGATGCATGTCGCCTGCATCTCGGGCATTTGCAAGCATGTGGTGCATCTACATTTGAGGGCAACCTCAAGAAAATGCATGTATTTTGGCTTCCACCCTGCAGTTTGCTTGAAGAAATCTATGCCAAAGCAGTGTGACCGAGGCCAGCTGATGAGGCCAGCTGACAAGTCTGCTGTCCCATGCTGTCCTTCAGCACAGACAAGCTGCCCCTGTACCATCACAGCCTTGTGTTCAAAGCAAGCTGAGGTAAAAACTGCTGGTTTACCCTAAACCCCAGGATTTTGTGATGCTGGGGACGTTCCAATACTGTCGGATGAGTGGTCAAGACATCTGTGCAACGGGGGTTCAACAAAGAGAGGGATAAATCCTCTGCAACCATCCCAGTGCAAGCTGTCGGGCGCTCAGGGGAGGATTCTCCAGATCCCAACACAAACCTGAAGACAGATAATTTTTAAACATGCTTGTGAATTCCCTGCCGTTCCAGTGTGTCCGTATAAATGAATTATCCCAGCACACTGGACATACCCATGAACTTCAGTGAAACCTCCACTGAGGCATCCTCCTGTCTCTTACCAAACCAGCCCCCAGCAAGGGCTTCTTCGATATCAGAGAGCGTGGCACTAAACCTGGATTCCTAACCACAATTCAAAAAAAGAAAAACAATCTTAAGCTGAAGAAAACATCTCAGAAATGCAACAGCAGCAAAGGGAGATTTTATCAGTTTCTCTGCTTCCACCCACTCTCCTGTTATGGAGTTAAAATATGGGGCTGGTCCAGGAAACAACGTACATCAAAATAAAAGAACCAGGATATTTGCCCATCAGTATAAACCAAACGAGAGACACACCAAACATCACAAAGAATCCTGAAAGCAGGGAAACATCTTGTGCACTCAGCGAGCAAAAAGCTCCTACTTTGTGTAATGCCTTGCAGCCCAACTGTGATCTGAAATGTTTGAAGCATAACTTAATAAATTGTCGCAGGCGTAAACAGGAGATGGGGGAGATATATCTTAGCTGGCTTTTGAAATTAAACAGAATCAGTGCTGCAGGACAGAGGACGAGACACTGAACAGAAGTTTCTCACAGGGAAAAAAAGGACTTGCTTGTAAGCAAGGACCTGGAGGAGGTTTAGTGTCATAAGAAGCTGAAGCCAAGTAGAGGCGAAAGGTTTAAGCTGATATGCACCTGCGTATCAGCATGCCTGCGTCTGAGCATCTGTGGCAAGGAGTTTGTGTACACAGAGAAGCAGGTCTTAACCAAACGTCAGAGAGTGGCCCAGTAATCAGGGCACTGGGCCAGGACTCTCTAGGCTAGCTCAGGTCAGGGCGTATTTCAGCACATTGTTTTCTCTAACACCCAGGCACTGAATTTCCACACATGCCCGTGGTGAGTCAGATGCTGGGTTTCAAGTGGGAATGTGGGTCTCCAGCTTTCTGAGTCCTCCCAGTCATTTGAATGCTTTGTATTCATCTTGTGGGACTCCCTTCCCTATCCATAGGACAGGAATAATAGTCTCGCAGTTCTTCTGCTTGCCTTGGCTATTTAGGTTGCTGGTGTCACTGGGTGGAGATTGTCCCCCGCTACAGGATCCTATTCGGACCACGCAGAAGTAGGATAAACTGAGGACCCAGGAGTATTGTGCCAGACACCCCCATAGCTGCCAGACCCCTTCTTTGTCCAGGCAGGGAGAAAACTATTCAGGATACCAGTCTGGCACCAATGGCAGCTGGATCTCATTTGGACCACCTACACATTGCAAGGATAAGGAAACTGCCTCCAATTATTTTCCAAAAAACAGTCAGAAGAAACCAATCAACAGATCTCCCTAATTTTTGCCTCTACAAAAAAAAAGTCTGTTTTCTGCTTTCCTTTTTATTTTTTTAATCTCCATTTTTCATTTGTGGTTTTCAACTAAACATGAAGCATAATCAAGTAAGATGAGAGATGAAGAGGAGGGGTGTGCTGCTTGATGATTTAGTTTAATGGTTTGACCTTGGGGTCTCAGACTGGTATCTACAACACAAAAAGTTCCCGTTCCTTCTCAGCTGTCTGCCGAGCTCCAGGAAGGAACAGAGCAGGAGGGGAACTCCCAAGAAAAAGGAAAAGCTGATGGGGCATTTCTGAGATACGTTTGCAAGGACACCCTGGGAAACCAGCAGGATTTTTCCAGTCTGGCAATTTGCAGTGCCAATGATCATTTTTCCAAGGCAGGCATCCAGAATATTTTTCCTGATATGTTCACATCTTACATCTCCGGCTCAGCCTGCCTCCAAACACTGGAGAAACTCAAATCCTGGACTCTCTGGTGTCGTCCCATCCTTAATTTTAACTTCTAGTTATCTGGACTATGCAACTTTAGTGAAAGGGAAATTAAGAGGATTTCCCTCTCCTGGCATGTGGTTGTCAATTGATCCCAGAAGCAATTCAGATTTACTGCTCCCATTTAACAACTCATGGGAAAGGGATTGGCTCCGTAGCAGTAAGTCAAAGACGGGAAGAGGCAGTTGCCCGAGCAGTGTGACTGATGACCACAGACAGAAATACTTTCCTCACTGTTTTGCAGGTCAATTGCTGCACCTTAGGCCTTAAACAAACATATGGTGACTGACCTTTGGATGCTGATCTGGAGCCTCGCCTTTCATCTCTCTCCACTGTTCACGTTTTCCTCTCTCTATTCTCATCCAAGCCATTGCAAATATTCCAATTTCTTTTTTTTCTCCTCTCATTGCTTTGGCTCAGCCAGAGCCTGACGACTCAAGGCAGGAATCATTCAACATAATTCTACACCCCGAGTTATGCAGATAGTCAAGTGAATGATCTAGCGGTCCCTTCTGGCCTGAAAATCTCTTCAGGTTATATCCGTAATGGTGATGCTAATGTAGACATTTTGCAGATGCTTATTTCAGGACATGCATGTTTGTGATTCGCTTTGTTTGGTGTCTAGGAATAATTCAGTTCCCAAAGCAGCACTGACAACCATGTTCATTAATTTATTGGCAATCACTTAATTCAGCTTAAAACAAACTTAGAAATTCTTGTCCGCTGTATTTTAACGTGCTTTGTTTTTTCATGCAGGCCTTAGAAACAGGAGCTTCGGACAAGAACATTGCATTGCTTAGCGTGTCTGAACATTAGCTTTTAAATAAGTTGGTTAAAGCCTATTAGCTAGTGAAGAAATTTTTAGCCCTTCCCCCACCCTGGTCTACAGCACTTGAGTGTCAAGAGAAGCCAAACCAGTACTTCTAACCAATATGTCATTCACCTCAAAAAACACTAAATCAAATATCTCTTCCAGCTATGCAAGGAATTTCATCATGATGTTAAGCTCTTGCAAATTTTATCTGTTCCAGAAGATGGTCATCCAGAATCAGATCGAAAATAGTCTGGGTTTGAGTGACCATTCTCAGCTCAATAGGATTATGTGCCTTGCAGGGTGTGCCCTGGTTGTAAATATGAAGCTTGAAGGGGGGGTATGGATTTACATGATTCACAGCTCCTTTAAGTGGAGGTGATTCATCCCCCCTCTTCCAAAAACATCTCCAAAAGACCCAGTGTGCAAGGGCCTTCCTCATAACTGCACACAATTCCTATGCCAAAAAAAGAGGGAGCGTGGAAGGAGAGGGAGATAAATGTCTAGTTAATCCAAACACTGCTTTATCCCTCACTCCAGATGCTTAAAAGATTTAACAAGGGGAGAGCTGCCATGTAGCCTGCACATATGTGCTAGAGAGCAGTTAATGTGTCCTAAGGTTTGATAATCTGAATAAAAATGGATTTGAGAAATTGATTTGGATTAACTTGATCTGCTTTATAGTGAAAAGATTTGGAATCCTAAACAAGCAGCTTAGACACGATTAACTCACTTAAACACTTTCACAGCTAAATGTATTCCCAGTGCCCCAAACTGTAGGAGCTTTACCCTCTGGGGATTAAGCTAAACCTCATCTGAGGGTTCTCCTGCCCTTCTTCTCCATATCTGCTCACTCTGCAGATGGCTCCTCATCATATCACCTCCTTTCACTGTAAGTGGCTGGAGAAATCAAGATGTGGGAATTTCTCCCCATCCATTCCCATCTGGTTGCGATTTCCTCCCACCATTGTCTGGTGGTAAAAAAAAGATGATCCGAGTCACACTCAATTTGCCAGGTCACTGAAGAAGCCCAACGATGGAGAGTCAGCCATGCGGCTGCTGTCTTGGACTGACATGCAAGTCCTTCAAGGGGAAGGGGAGCCTGCGTCCACTTCTCTGCTTAGAGACTCCTCAGTAATAAGAATTAGTCCTTGAATTATATATGAACACCCAGAGCAATTATGCTGCTTTGTCCTTGCCTCTGGACCTGTCAGGACTCATTGTCTATGCCCACACTAGTAAACTAAATGAAATGAGGACATGTGCCCAAAAAAGTGTCACACAGCCATCCACACTGTGACATTATTTGCATCCCCCTTGGCACTGGTCAGCCCTAGGCCAACTCGCGGTGCACGGGCAGGACTCACAGCTTAGCACAGGGCCCAGTAGGCAGTTTGGATGCAGTCATCCTGGTTTGGGGATTAGAGGGATTAATATGAGCATAAATTGCATAAATTGGCCTCAGAGCCAAGGGCAGCTCCTCACCCATTTTATTTGCTAGTGAAGGTGGATGCTAATGGCAAACTAAGAATAAGACGAGGCAGTTCAAGAGCTCCTTGATGTGACAGAGATGCTGAGGAGGGAGCAGTGGTGTTGGTGAGGGGCAGCCAGCACTGCTGGGAAGCCGGGGAAAGGTGGTTCACCTCCCTGTTTGCCACAAAGAAAGGATCTGCCTGCAAAAAAACTCATCTTACGCCATAGGTTGCAGTGCATGTCTGGTATTTTGGGATGAGGAACAGGTAACTCAGAAGAGGCTAACAGTGAGAACCGAGAAGTCCTCCAAAGGTGAAATATTTTCTATCCATTAGATAAAATGAGCTATGAATTTCCAGTGCCAGAGCTCATCAGTAGTAAGTTTTTCCCACAACTTTTTTTTTTTTTTTTTTCATAAAAGACTATGATTTTTTTAATCTCCACAGGAATGTTCTGGGGTTTTGTTTTGTCTTGTTTTGTTTCTTTCCCAAAGTAGGGGGAAGATCTGTTTTCAGGACTAAAAGCACCTGGAAATAAAATGCATGATTTATACTAGATCTTAAAAAATTTATATTGGCTCTTTGCATTTCTTGAGGCTTTCTGGTGAATACTGGCATTTTGTGTCCAGACGCAGCCTATTACTAGGCAGATGTCTAACCTTAAACTACTTCTCAGCGCAGACACACAAGCTGTGCTTTCTCATCTAGACACTCGTGCTTTAATTCGTTTGTTGGCTTTACTGCCTTTTTTTACAGATTTTCTTCATTTTCTAAATGAAAAAAAAAGAATTAAAAATCAAATGCATAAGAGATGAACTGAAACAAAGTCTTGTGAAGAGAGCATAGTCTGAGCCTCTCCTGCTGCCCTTAGCACTAAATGGCAAAGTCTTGCTCCAAAAGCCCCGGCGAGATGAGCTACAGACAAAACCAAATCTAATTAGAAATGTAGCTTCATTTACTCAAAAGTAATCACGTCACTTAGGTAGAAACTCCATGTTGCTACACCAGCCTGGTGATTCAGTGCAACAACTATGAAGCTTTTTCCCTCTTTTATGTGCTAAAATATTAATGTAAATGCAGCATTTGTCAAAGGCATTAGATTCTCTGTCCTCTGGGGTAACATGCTACAAAATGTGATGTAAAGGGGGTCTAGAGCTGCAGAGAGACGTAGGTTCCTACCCTGAACATCTAACTGTGCTGCAGTCTTCAGGATCCACCACGGCTGCCTCTGAACCACCTCCATCCCAAGTTCTCCAGAGTCTCAAATTTTCCCCACTAGCCCTAAGCAAAACCACCGAGACATTACATCACATTCCAGTAGGGGCTGTTCCCCCACTTATCTTTTGTGCCACCATGAAGCACATAGGAAGCACATTGCTCCAAGCCCCATGGGCCAGAGGGCACATAGTACCAGATTACAAGGATGGGAAAAGGCCTGAGTGTCCCCTGATAGCTGGTACTATCCATGTTCTTGTGTCAGCTATGTTGTGCCACTGTTTCTGTTATACTGAATGCTCAGTTTATGAACATAGATGCATAAGAAAAGAAGACTATTGCATCCTACTAGTTTAAGATATGGTCCTGGGATGCGGGGTGGACGGTGTCTGATTATCAAAGCTATGAGAATGAGCATGGATATATGAGCAGAAGACCTTACACGGAGAACACCTAGAGACACTTGCCTTAGAGCACCCTGCGGTAGTCAGGACCTCCCTTCTGTGTGGACAGACTCACAACCAAGCCAAGTGAGAACTGGAAAAATGTGCCTATATCTAGGATGAATACTTTAACTACTAATGTCTTCTTGGACAGACTTGAGCTAAAGCTGCACATGTCCTTTCACTGATCCTGGCTACAAGATCAGCCCTGATAGCCCTTATTGCTGTAGGCCTCAGGATGGGTGGGCAGCATCAGGGTTTACGTAACTTGCCTCCTACATCCATCTATGACGCTGTGTGGCAACTCAGCAGAGGATTTTGATGGTACCTAGAAAAGCCCTCAGAGAACAGTTAATCCATTCTGCCTTAGATACCTATTTCAGGATGAGCTGAATTGCCTTCCAGAGGTTCTGATTTCTTTATGTTGACAGAGCCACCAAAGACTAACTCACACTTAAAGGTCTTATTCTTGCTCTAACTTAGGGCAGATGGGTCCCACCCTGAGGTGCTAATAATAATAATTAGACATTTCCTTCACAACATGCTGCTAAGCTTCAGATAGACTTGGATGAAATATCCAAAGATGATTTTTTTTTCATATTGTGCCTATCATTCTCCCAAAATACACACATATGACCACCTGATGCCTCCAAGATGCCCGGAGCTCCAGTTCTCGCCTGAAGCCCAAACAACAGCTTTAACCAGGCATTTCCTTGTTTTATCAGTGGGGCCTGAGCGATTGTATTTTCTGAGCTTGCCTACCACACTGAGCCTTCTATAAAATCCAGCCCGAGGCAGTAGCTAATTTTGCCTAATACCTGCACACCTATCCATAACATGGGTGGGTTTTTTTCAAAGTCTCATTCTGCTTGCTTGGGAATGGTATCTCAGCTGTCCACATCTAGTAGGCCACCTCTAGCAGTGGCCTTATGACAGTAGGTTGTGTCTAGTAGTGTTTTGTGTTTGTTCTCATGTGAAAGGAGGTTGTAGCGAGGTGCGTGTTGGTTTGCTTTCACAAGTAACCAGTGATAGGAAGAGAGGACACGGCCTCAAGTTACGCCAGGGGAGATTTAGATTGGATATTAGGAAAAATTTCTTCACTGAAAGGGTTGTCAAGCATTGGAACAGGCTGCCCAGGGAAGTGGTTGAGCCACCATCCCTGGAGATATTTAAAAGACGGGTAGATGTGATGCTGAGGGACATGGTTTAGTGGTGGACTTGGCAGTGTTATATTTGTGGTTGGACTCAATGGTCCTAAAGGTCTTTTCCAACCTAAGTGATTCTATGATTCTGTGGTTGGCACACACATGCACATAGCATGGTGCAACAGGGAAAGGACCACAACAACTAGCTTCTTTTCAGTATGAGGTCGCAAGACAGTTGCCACAGTCTGTCCCACACCAAACAGGGGGCAGGCCCATCCTCAGAGTATATAAACTGTGTTTTGAACAAGGAGTCCTAGAGCAAGAAAGAGATGAGGAGGCAATGCTGCAGATGGATATTGTATTAGAGACCTAGACTTCTGCTCAGGGCTATGAATTTACCTAGGTTATTTAAGTTAGCTAAGAGTCAGGCATTGCAATGCCTGAAGTACATTATGGGCACATCTTCTAGACCCTTCACAGCAGGGGAGTGGGAAAAACAATGAAAACTTTCCAACGCTCTGTGCCAAGCTAAAGCTGACACGCTCTGAATAGTTTTAGAGTGAGGGTAACTCTGTGGTAAATTTTCCCTATACCAGCTCAATTTCAAGGTTATTATTCAGAGCACTTCACTTCTTTCAGCCTAAACAAAAACACTTATCTCTTTACTAGTGCCCATGATTCCTTAGTTCTGTTTTTACGCTTCTGCCTTTAAAGATTTTTCCCCCAAAGTTCAAGATGACCATTATAAGTAGCTTGTTGCACACAAGGAAGTGAGCACTAAGTTGTGTATATGGCTTTGCTTTTGGAAAAGCGGGATGAGAGTTTATGGGAAAAGTCTCAGGAAACCAGCCTACTTAATGATGGCCTTGCCATGTTTTTCTGGTTATGATTAACACCGGAGAGCTGACATTGCTTAGCTCAAATGGTGTTTTCAGTGCAGATCTGGGAAGGATCCAAAGCTTCTTTTTGTTAATTTGTCAGAGTGGATTAATTTTTCAGCAGCCCATTACTGGAATGCAGCCTGCCCAGCTTCAGGCTTCATTGTGAGAACCCAGTGATACTGAGCTGACAGCAGTCGTGGGCAGACAGAGCCCAGATGTGGTACAGAGCTGCAGGAACGTACTGATGACATCTGGAGATCAGCTTGCTGCTCATGAGTAAGACTTGGAGTACGTGTTTCAGCCAGAGCCTATCTACTTTCACAACCAAGCAACCAGTTCCCAAATGAATCAATCCCAGAATCACAACTGCTGGGTCTTGAATAATATCTGTCCTCGCCTTGCAGCTCTAATGGGAGAGCAGGAAAGAGAATATACAGGATAACTGTTATTTCAAGCACTGGATACCAACCCTGAAATATTCCACTAAACAGTCTCCTGTTTAGCACTGCCTCTTTCACCTAACAGCAGTCAGAAGATCTGATCAGGATCAAGTCGCAGGAACTACAGATGACCAAGGAGAAGCTTGATCTGAATCCAAACTTTGCATCATAAAGGGGACCTACAGGAGAGCTGAGGAAGGACTTTTGACAAGGCCATATAGTGATAGGACGAGGGGGAATGCCTTCAAACTGCAAGAGGGGGGATTTGGATTAGATATTAGGAAGAAATATTTCTCTGTGAGGGTGGTGAGGCACTGGAACATGTTGCCCAGAGAAGTTGTGGATGCCCCATCCCTGGAGGTGTTCAAGGCCAGGTTGGATGGGGCTTTGAGCAACCTGGTGTAGTGGGAGGTGTCCCTGCCCATGGCAGGGGAGTTGGAACTAGATGACCTTCAAGGTCTTTTCCAACCTAAACCATTCTGTGATTCTATGATTCTATAATCATTGAGATAGTGAAGGACAAAGGTATCAAAATAAATAGTTGTTATCTCCAGCTACCCAAAGGTTGCTATGGTCAGAGACCGCTTGCTGCCCTCAAGCTTGTACACACTGGTGGAGCGCTAGTCACGTCCCTGCTTCCTGCCTCCTGGTTGCAAAGCCACAAGTGAGTCTAACAGACCCATATTCTTATTCTGTACATGAGGTATCTGAGAAAATTAGGTCTGTTTCGGACACAGAGGTGGGTTTCTCTCTAGCGAAACCAGAACATTATACTTTTCACTCCTGCAGATTCAGTAATTGCAATGGAGTTTTAGCAATTTCATTGATGCGTTTATTGGCTACCTTCTCTCTTGTACAACCTAAATCAGCATAACGCTACTGAAGCCAGTGCTATTGCATCTTATAATAGATCAATGTAGAAGCTTCTCTGTAGTTCATTTGTTTTTAATTAACAAATCAGTTGGAAGTACCTTCTTCACCTCTTATGTACATAGTCACAAAACAGATGAAACATCAACAACTAAAAATAATGTGATGTATAAAAGCAGCATGAAGTGAAAATCAGGCCCTTTGCCATCTGTTTTCCTGTTGTTCTGTATTCAAAAGAAAGACCTAGTGCACACACATCTGCTTTACCTGAATGAAGAAGTGTTTGCATACGTCAGCACACAGGTTGGGAGGGTTAAGCCTGAAATTCATGAGCAAATGACAAAGACAGTTGAATAAGCAATGACAAAGGAGTCATTGGGAAGACCACAATGTTAAACATGGGGGCAGATGGCTAGACCAGCAGTCAAGTCCTGATTTGGATATACTTTTTTTTCTATTAATGCAGGGTCACATTCTCAAAAACTGCCCCTTACAAACCCCAACAGTCTTCATGAGAAAAGAGTTTTGTTCTATGCTGCCCCAAAGGATGCTGAGGCACGTAGTCCTGCTCCATCAGAACTGCCCTACCCAAAATAACTGTTGCTCTTGAATTCTGGTGCTAAACACTTTTGTGCTAGACTTTGCCACTTTCCAGTGCTGAATACAAAATCTTTAAGTACCATTTCTATAAAAATGCAAAAGTTCTGTAAGATTCTTTGAGGTGGATCCTCATAAAGTAAAATTAATATATTATTGTCATTGCATCTGCAGTGCCTGTTGTCCAAAGGACGGCCTAATTATTAGGATAAAGGTCTGAGTGTGTTCGTTTTTGTGTGCTTGTATGTACATATGTATACGTGCTTCTTACTGCGGCTCCACTTTTCCGGCTGACATTTTCCTTTCTACAGGGGATGACAAAGTACTCTCTGGGCCAGAAACCAAGACCTTGAAAACGTTTCTTAGTTCTGCGAATGAAAGGCTCAGGCAGTTATAGCAAAAGTTGGGTTGTGCTCTTCAGACCCCTACAACTTCAACATTAATTTATCACCTCAGCTCTCCCTGACAAAAGGAAGCGCAAACGCCGGGCTGTGGGCATGAGCAAAGGCTGGCCTGCATTTGAGATGCTGAACTCTTCAGTGCTAGAATGATTCATATGTAAAAAGACAGAAGGATTAACTTCTATAGAAGTGATCAAGGTGAGGACTTTGGAGATGAAAAGCACCAAAAACTTCCTTAATTCTCAGGGAGATCTGTCTAACATAAGTCACAAAATAATTGGTAGGGTGCAAAATATGGACACTCATTAGTTTCAAGGCATACTGTGTAGTTGCACTGTGGACAGTGTCATGGTTATAAAGCATCTCTGCTACAGGCCCATTGATGGCTCAAAATACACAACACCATTAAGTTCTTTTGCCTCTGCAGTTATAAGGCAATGAAGGACAATGTGCCCTTTGAAACAGGATGAATACACTGATAGAAGGTCAGCCAGGAAATTATTTTTATTACTACAGCCATCCTATGAATAAAAGCAAAGATAAAATATGATGCTAGAACCACATGGCATATGGAATTGAGGCTGAGAGACGAAAAAATTCACACAACCAAGGCAAATTCGCACAACTAAGGCAACGTTGCCTTCAGAAGTTTGCAATTACAAATCACGTTACAAAGGTTTCTGTCTCAGAAGAGATGTTGATTCTGAGACAAATGACTAAAGCAATATTTAGTGCCCTGCATTGAGCTAATCAATGCAAGTCTCTTCCCCAGACCTTAAGTTCATCAATATTTCATACATAGAAATGGAAGCTCTGCTAGCTTTTTAAACTGTTTTGCCCTAAGTAGTTTTATTTTACATAAGAGTGCACCTATGCTTCTGTTTTTCCCAGAGGGTCAGCCCTAGATTCAGATCTCTGCACAGAAGTCAAAAATTTCGTCCTTCTGCATCATCAATACATTCAGAATATAGCTCACACAAGCGGAATTTGGTTAGAGACTTGTTGAAATCTCTCCAGATTTCTTCCTATCTGAGCACTAGACAATGCTTTTCCACATAAGCAAAATTGGGAAAAAAAACCATCTCCTTGAAATATATAAAGGCTTTGTTTAGATGACCCAAAACGGACCTATCTTAAGCCTCATGGTTGCTCCACTCCACTGACTTTAATCTAAGTATCTCACTGCCCTCTTGTATCTAGACCTTCTTGTACACTGGACATCTAAAGGAGTGTTGTGATACCGCACACACCTCTTTGGATGGTGGTCGAGAACTAGGCACAATACCATTGCATGGCACCATGCCCAAACTAAAGAAGAGAGATGATAATGACCTGGCTTTTTCCCTGCTTTTTGCCCCCAGCTCTGAGATAGGCATGCTAATCAAAACAACATGCTTTTGTCCTCACAGCCATGTTGTGAATGTACTCTTTGCAAAGCACCCCAACACTCCCATGACCCTGCAAAGAGGGAGGAGAAGTCATTGCAAGCCATGAAAGAGTTCTACTGGCAGCTGGCACACAGCTCCAGGAAATGAAGCCTGAGGGAGCAATATCTGCAAAGAAATACCTCACTATTACCCATTGCACTTATGAAACTGGAGCATGGAACCATGTACTTAACGATGATACTGTTCACTGAGGGACCTGAAGGTGGCCGTCACCCTTCATTCTGGCTTTTGCTTAGTTTCTGAGTGCCTGACCCCGACAGCCTGGAGGGCTTTTGCAGAGTTTGGTGGAAAGACGATTCATCCTTACTAACAACCTACCTCTGCCACACCATGAATCGTCACAGGAGAAGAATGGCTGGAGAGGCCTTAACCTCCGAGTGATGGCTGAGAAAGCGACACACATACATCAGGTTCTCCCCCTCTCTCCTTCCCCTCTCTCCCTCCTCTCTCAGCTCCAAGACATGCTTTCAATACAAAATGTCTTTTTTTCCCCTCAGAGATACATGAATATTGGCTGCAAACCCTGGCAAGTGCTCGCCAGACTGATGCAACCCAGGTCTCATAAGGGGCCACCAGTGTGCACACCAGTATGGTGCCAAGAAAGTGAAACCAGGGCTTTCAGCTCCTCAACCACTTAAGTAAAAGGAAAATCTCCAGTGACTACTTCTATAACAAGCCAGTTTCCCTTAATTGGGCCAGCTACTGCTCAGGAACAAAAGTCTTACCCCATGGGCAGGACCATCAGCTAGAAGAGGGCGTTGAATAGCTCTGTGCTATTGCTGGGTTGCTCTACTACCGGTATGTGGGCCATGGCACACCCCTGCATCTGGCTGAAGGCAGCGTATCGCCTGTGGGAGAGGGTCTCAGTGCCATATATTACATGGCTGGCAGGAGCTGATCAGACCATCTAATATCATTTCTGCACCACATATGTCAAAGCCTTCTCTGAATTTGCATCTGATCCAGAAAGAAGCATGCCATACAGAAACCCCCTACTCTGATTTAAAAATTCCCCAGTCACTTAGAAAACATCATGTGCTAATTTCTTCCAATCCCAAATTATTGCTATTATTGAAAAAGTCTGTTTTATGTCCAGCCTGGCTTTAGCTTCAGCTTCATTGGCTCTTAGTTAGTAGAATTAGCTGAGGTTTTAAGCAAACCGCTTCTTTGTTAAAAAAAAAAAGAAAAAAAGATTTGTGGAAAAGTGTTAGTTGTGATGAGGCTTCTCAACTCACCCCTGTTAGGAAATTTTTAATTGAAACATTCCAGATTACCAGTCAAAAACTATGTTTTTTCTGGCAATTTAATAACTTGATATAAACTAGAAATAGTCCAAATCAAAATGACACATTCAGAAATTATTTACTCCTTCATCCTTTCACTGGAAGAAGTCTGTGTGGGTGTATGAGACATAAACATTGACTGCTGTCAATGCTGCTTTTGCTTTTGAATTGCAATTTACAATAAGGAAGTAAATATAATTAGCTTACATGCAAATGGCCCTTTTCCATCCTGGAAAACCGACTATATTTTATAGCCAGTGTATAAATATGCCTGTGATAAATCACTTCCCATGAGTGTACTGAATTGGCCATACAGCACCGGCCACGCTAAGCTGTTTACTAGAAGGAATGAGATATTTCTTTTGTGGAAGATAAAGAGAACTTATTCCACACCAGAAAAAGTTTGCACTGATGAAAGCAGGTCATGTTCTGTAAATAAAACTTTTAAGGTTTGGGCTTTCATCCAAAAGGACCATGTATCCTACTGGAGACCGTGTCATGACCTACGTCCTCCACGCAAACCATCGTCCAGAAGGACTACAGCTGGGAGGGATTTTGGAAGGCCTTGAGGCTGGGGAGAGGGACCTGGGGAGAGGGGTGCTTGGAGTCAAGGGACTCTCTTTCCCAAACGTATTGTTCTTGACACCTTCTCCTTTCCTTTCCATAGGGAACCCCAAATGATGATCACATCTATATCCCCCCAGCCTTCCCATGCTGTTGCCTGTCTCCTCACTGCAGTCAGCCCTTTTCCTCCCCATGCAGGTCCCCCATGCAGGGAAAGTCATGATCCTGCCACCAGGAAGAGGCAGGGCTGGAGGTGGGAAGGCAATCTCAGAGGGTTTCCTCTCCTGGCTGCCCCCCATGTGTGGGACAGGGAGGGACATAGGGTGTGTAGACAGATGTGTTGGGGCAGGAGGAAGTCACCAGGAGCCCAGACCCATGGTGGACCCCAGCACTCAGCAAGTGGGCTGGGAAGAGGCTCAGCTTCACCAGCCTCACCCCTTCTTGTGCTGGTGGTGTTTGTCTTCCCCTGGTCCACAAGGCAATCTGTTAAGGGATACAGCATCACTGGTACTGTAAACCCTGACATATATCCAGACAGGAAAGCCTGCTGAGATGCTGCTATAGTAGAGGAAGCACCAGATGAGTCTCAAAAGTACACCAGGACTGTGAGTGGAATCTTTAAGGGTCTTGTCAGACAGCATTCAACCTTCCCTCCCAGGAAGTGCTGTCTGGTGAGCTTCTTAGTCTTCAGGTTGTATCATTAGCAATCACTTTTTCGTGTTTTTTAGTCAGTTCTCAGAAGCAAACTTGTCATTGCCAGATCACTTCCAGTTCCAGGAGAAAAACCCTGAATTGGTTTTGGATGCAAAGTCACCATTTCTGACTCACAATGGTTTGCTTGAGCCCTCTTGAACTTTTTCCCTTAAATTGTTCTTTTAAAAGATGCCAGAAATACACAGACACTTTACTGGTACTGTAATCACATTGGGAACTTGGACACCTATGGGCTGAAACACCAACACTCACAGATACTGCTGGGTCTGTTACTTTAGAGCAGCACAGTGTTATTTCCAGAAAGGAAAGCAATTCATACAAAGAACAGTTCAGAAAAAGCATTGGATGTCTCTGAGCTCTGCTGTTCCTGGGTGGTCTAGACACTCCAAAAATACAGGAGCTGGAGAAAGGAGAACTACTTCTATCCCTTCTAAACAATTCATTCATTTAAACAAAAGTCCCCTTACACTGATAATGAGGCAAAGACCGTTCCACATAAAAGGGGGTTTTAAAGACCTTTGCAAGAAATGGAATCTACAAATTACTGCCTTTTTAAAAGCCAAAGGATGTTTTTCCAGCACGGCACTGCATCCCCAGAAAAGTGCTGCGGGGAGCTTACATTTCATTCACAATACAGAATAACATCAGACTCCAAACACAACCAGAAAACAATCAAGCCAAGTCAGTTCCCTGCCAGAAACTGTAAATAAAGATGACTTTTCACTTAGGTGTCCCATTTCAGGATTTTTTAATGCCACTTTCCATCACATCATTGTAGTTTATATTTCTTCATGAACTCATAATAGAAAGGGAAAAGTGTTTTCTCATAACTCCAAAAGAAATTTGTCTTTGTTCCCATCTGCTGTCACTATTTGTCCTCAGAAAGTGTTTTCTCCAAAAACATAAGCTTATTATGCAGGAGAAATGATTGAAGTTCTCAGGAGGTGCCAATGTGGCAATGTTTGCATTTGGCAAAGGACGCAAAGCCTTGGCAGAAATAGGTCCCCCTCAAGACTGCATTTGCCCTGTTCAAGCTCAGCCTCAACATGAGGATTTGCTTTCCTGAGCTTTGCTCAGAACAATGTCCTTCAAGAGGAAAAAAATCCAAAACCAGGTTTTGCTTTTTCCCTTCCACCCCCCAATAAATGTGCTCTTCAACAGAAAAACAGCAGACGAACACATGGAAGTCAAGATCCATTCCAGTGCCATGAAAAATGTAGTTTCCTTGGCAGTTAGTGGAAAATAGGTAGCACAGGTCCCCAGCCAGCTAGGAGAAATACAGAAGGAGGAGAAATCAGCCACAGGAATGTGGTCTGCCACAATCTACAGTCCTAGCCATAGCTGAGCAACCTAGGGGTGAAACAGGAGGAGGACTCTAAGAGGTTACTCAGCAAAGGAGCAACGTAGGACGGTCTGGGACATCTCAAAGAAAAGTGATTCCAAAGAATGATGGACTGGACATTCGCACAATGTCATACCCCCTCCATTCATTACAAGTTCCTCTAGAAGGACAGCTAACAAGAAAACATGACATACTCTTTGGGGAACTCACTTTTTAAATTAATTTCTTTAAATTAAGAAAATAAAAAATCCTCAACTGAATAATTTTGCAAAGCACTTTATTTAGACTCTCTTATTGTAGAATGAAGAAAATGAAACATGCTTGTGTTTGCTTAGGTCTTGGGAGGGGATGCTGAGGCTTTAGTTTTATCAATTCATTTTGTTATTGGGATGGAAGGGAAAAAGAGAAAGCAGGTGGAAAAAAATATAAAATCAGGTGGTGATTTCCTTGAATACATCCATATTTTGAAATGTTTTCTGGATGATTCTGACAGTACTGAGCTGTATGGGAAGCAACCATGTGTTTGCAAGCATACAAGTGCACTATGAAGCCATCACCGATACATGCATGTAGATGGGTAACTTACCACCAGTCTACTCCCACACCCCAAATCAGTGACTTCTCTGGCACTGAAAAATCAGACTGTCCCTCAGGTCTCAGGAACTGGTCCCAGAAGAGCAGGCCAGCAAATCATGCCATTTTCATCAGATGTAGTAATACCGATGGAAATCACAGATGTCTGGCCATGCTCATGGTCTTGATCACAGTGTCCCAGTACTATGTCAACAGACTTTTGCCAGCAGAGGGTGGCTCCATTCCCTTGGTTCTTGTTGAAGCTTCAGCACTAGGAAACCTTGTTGTGTAAGGACAGGCCTGGCAGCAGGAGCTCCCTGCCCCAAACTGCCAAGGGTTTGGTGTGGAGCACATTGGTCTAGCACCTCCTCTCCTTCTGGGGACCTTCCTGAGCTGCCCACTTGTGTGCAGTGCAGACAGAGGGACAAGAGAATCAGTGTTTGAGATCCATCAAACCTGCCTCCGGAGCTGTGCTGGCCGTATTTCTAGGCATTTAACTGCGGAATGTATCTTGTACCTCCCCTCAGCAGATAGACACCTCCCAAGGGAAAACATGGGCCACTCTTCTAGCCTTGAGAACAAAGCCAAGTCCACCTGTCCTTCTAGAGAGGCCCACATGGGAACTGGCAGGCTTTCATGATATAAGCAAGCGTCCACCAGAATGCACTTCCCAGAGCATCCATCGCACATACATCTCTGAGCAGATTTCAGGTGGTCATGGCTCAGCCAACACATAGCTCCCAGTGACATTGCACCAGTGACCCAGGGCTCCCTGATGCAATACTCCGAATGGTGACAATTACACCACTGTTGCTGGAATAGGACCATTCAGCAGTGGGTAACTGAAAACCCCCAAAGCAACTCATTTACTTAAATACTACTAAACCATCACGTCCACTCAGAGTAAGCAAGCACCTTCACACCAGGGGTGTAGCATACGCACCCTTACTGCGACATAAAGGTCAGCTGCAGTGTAATGAACCAGAACTATTACTGCTTTTTTGCTGAATTATGCTTAACTGACAGTCCTTGAGACAACCACAAAAATAGACTAATAGACAAAGAGAAAAGGAAGGAAATTACGTGAAGGGGCAAGCTGCACCCATTCTAGTGAGTGAACAAGGAAAGGCAAGCAACACTGAGAACGTATTTTTTTTCGGGTATCTAAGGACACTAGAAACTCAAGTCGGATTATTACAACTTCACCATGATGGAGACCTCAGTAATGACTGTGAGCAGAAGGATTTGTGGGCCAGTCTAAGATGATTAATTGCTTGTGATGCCTCCAGAAACTCAAGAGAGCCCATGCAGCACAAGAAGAAATTCAGATTCCCCACAGCACCACGAGCATATGCTTTACATCCTGGCAGTACAACGGCTAAGCGAGTTTGCTTTATTTGTGTAGCCCCTGGGGTGCTGGGAAAGATGGCAGGCAAGGGGTTAAGTAGTGGTACTGTGCTTTCTGGAAGGGAAAGGCATGCCTCATTAACTGGCTGGAATTCATCGAGGATATGAACACCAGGGTGGACATGGGAAAGGCAGCAAACTCCATATTACCGAGATTTTCAGGGTACATTGAACACAGGTCTGCAGAAGAGGTCAGTGCCGATGGACTGGATGATAGCGGGAGGTGAAAACGGCCCTGAGAAGTCAAGGGTGATGGGGAGCGAGTAGGAGAGCATAGTGGGTACCTAACTGGAACAACTTACCTCTCTGCAGTTTCTCCGTACGCAACTGCCACTTCTTCTGTAACCAGTCTCATCTGCCCCAGCAGACAACAGGATTACGAATGTGCAGTTGACTCTTCAAAAGTCTGACCCATCATTTCCACATGTTCAGCTTCCCCCAGGAGAATGACCCTTAATTTTCCAACCCATCACATTAATTTACAAGGCTAACATGGTACAAGTTATCAAACTGCAATTGAATGACTCTGTGGTTACTAATCCAAGTATCCTGTAATTTGTAGAGGCGTGAAAGTTCCCAGGTATGTAGCACAGGCACTTCACTTCCCAAGGGTCACCTGCCACGAGCTTGCAGCCCGGCAACATGTCCAACATGACAACAGCAATGCTGTCTCCTTTAAATATAATGACACATAGTTCTCCCTGTTAACAACTGGCCAAGCAACTCTGAGCCCAGGATTGCTGTGTTATCCTCTGATACAAAACTATAAAGGCAAACTAAGGCATAAAGAATAGATTCACATAGAAAATGACCTCAGAATCTTTTTATCCAATAGGTCACTGATTTGGAAATTCATTCATGAAACAGGAAAAGTTGATTCTAACTCCTTTATCCATCTCAGGGAATTTTCACAGTCTTATTCTGGAAACAATATCTCTTTAATGTAAAAAAAAATCAAATAAGCATGGAAGTAAGAGAGCGGAGCTATGCGTAACCTCCTACAAGAGGGATTCACATTAGCCTGGTAGAAAAGTATGTATTCTCTGCTCTATGGCTCTACAAGTGTTTAAATGTTTCATATGACACAGTGAGTACAACGCAAAAGATTGAAACCAGACAAGTCCAAAGCTCTGTGTGCTTAAGATACTCTTTTGTGGGGTGAGAAATATGGATCTGACCCCCCTCCCGTAGTGAATCCAGCTCTTCTGTGCTCCAGGTGAGTGTTTTGGCTCTGTTGGCTTATAGAGCTAACAGCAAACCACCAACTCTGGCCCCACAAATCTTGACTGTGTTTTTTCCCCCCCAAACTATTCAGCAGTTTTGGGACAAATCCAGAAATAGTTACAGAATGACTTAAAGTCTTTTACTTATGGTAGCTCAAAGCATTGTATTTTTTCTTTTTTCTTTCGTCAAAGCCTTTTCAGAAATGCATGGCCCTGAGACAAAAGGAGCTAGAAGGTACGTAAAAGCATTGCACGTGCTGAGAAGACAGTGAGTTTGCTTTTGTCACACCTTGTTACCTAGGGCAAGGCTGAGCTGGGCTTGTCCGCTCAGCTCTGAAAAGCTACGTGCGTGCAACCTGCTCCTTTGTATTGCAAGCTTCGGCTGGAAGATTTACAGCAGCACTAGAAATGCTATGGGAGGATTGTTCGTCCATTTGTAACTTGGGTTCAGTTGTGATTTACATTTGAAGCAGGTATTTTAATCCCTCGGTTGCATATGAAGTACACTCAGGCTTTCCGCACTTACTCTTTCGTCTGGTTAAAAAAAAAAATCATTTGGGAATATCACGTACATAAATCCATTTATAACATTTTTATAATCAGTTTTGCAATCTATCTCCCAGGACACAGGACTCTAAATCTGAAAATTTGCTGTCCCTTAATCACCAAGGTTGAGGGACTGTATCTTGTTATAGGGGAAAGCACACAGCCAACAAAACTGATCCCCCTGACCTCATCTTGTCATCTTGCTCGTCGACACCCTCAGCAGAGTGCATTAAACATTCCAGCTAAAGCACAGCACCTGGTGACACATCCATGGTTCGGGACCTGCCTCCTGCTTTATTTCTAACTATATCAGCTGCAAAATTACATCCCGGGTCAATACTGAGTCTTTCCATTTGAACGTTCACAGGCCCAGGAACAGGAATCGCTCTGCTGTACTGGTACTGCCTTCCCAGGTGAAGTGCCAAGAAGGCCCTTTGTGTCAGGGGGGTGTCCCACCATGCAGCCTTTTGGTAGAGCACATGGACACTTGCAGCCCCACTCTAACGTCCCCAGTCATTTTGTGGGCAGGTCCACCCATCTTCATCTCTCCTTGAGGGCAGGGGAAAGCTCCGGGCATTCAGAGCTTTTGGTCATTATTTGCTTTGCTGGCATCTTGTGAACTCCCAAGCCATAGGCATATTTAAGTGACAGAGGAACGCATCCCAAAGCCATGCAGGCCAAAGCAGTGTCATGCAGACTTGAAAAACACCAAGTTTTTTTGACTGAAGCGATGTGAACTGGTGCTTGGGAGTGACTAACAAGCACACAGACAGTGAGTAGCGTGGTAATGTCCCATCGAACCCTCCATGGGACAACTGAAGGTGCACTAAAATATATTTCACCTTTTTTCCATGGTTTTTTTTTTTTTGGTTCATTTAACATTTGCTTCTGGCCCAGACTTGGGTCTGGGGGGCAGACTCAAAGCATCATGAAGTCACTGGGACTCTTTCCCTTGGTTCAGGTAGGCTTTGGGATTGCCCCTTGAGAACCAACACATCGCTCAGCTGCTCCTGCCCACGTGCAACACAGAAGTAGACTGATGGGATGCAGCCAAAGAAAAAAGTGCCTCCAGGTTCCTGCATGCACAAGATCTCAGCCTTGATTGCCTGCAAGGTGTGCTGCTCCTCCAAAGCATCTCCCTTGAGCAACACCTATGCCAAAAGTGAGGATGCAAATTCAAATGCATGGAAGAAAACCAGAGTTTATTTAGCATTCATTACCCATTCTGTTGTCATATGTGGCTCCTTCTGCCTCCATTTTCCTCTGGTAAACATAGACCTTTTATTTTTTTTATTTTTTTAATAAAATATATAAAACATTGTGCATTGCTATCCATAGGAAAACTGTAGTTTAACAACAAAAAAAGAATAAGGCACATTCCTGTGCAGCATCTTCAAATATATATATATATATATTTAAAACAAACCAAAAGAAAACCCTTTTCAACCTCTTTGAGGTTGTTAACTTCTCACCAGTCACTGACACATCTCTTATATTACCATAATTTCACTGTTGGAAGTGGGTTGGGTTGTGTTCGACAGGAGCCAGCAGGGAGAACAGACTCAAAAAAATAATAGGATTTTATCCCTGAGGTGTCAGTTAAAAAAAAAAAAATGTTCCCATTGAAAAGGAAGATGAAAAGACAGCCATAAATAACTGAATACACTATGGCAAACATCCAAGCACCGAGATGATTTCACGATGGAAGAATCCCCCTCCCCCCAATCCCCCAGTTCTTAACAAGTCATATTTGCCGTTGGGTTTTAATTAGGTTAATCTCATGGCTTCTGAAGTCACAAGACAATCAGTCAGGATGCACCTCCCCCTCCCTTCCCAAATCATCTTTCCAGATTTTTTGTTTTGTTCACAGTTCTCCCACAGTCCTCAGGAAAGGGAAACCAAAAAGTCTTAAATGAACACCAAAATCTGGATGACTTCTCTCCCCAGCCAAGAGAGGAGCACTCGTACCGCAGCATGCCAAATACCATGTCCCACATGGGAGGACTATAACTGTTATCTTCCTGCCTGCTACTAAGAAATGAAGTTGGCAACCACCTCTGTTGTAACAAGAAAGTGTCCGTGAAGAGAGGTGATAGCAATATGTCAGGGAGAAGGAGACTGGGAAAGCTTTATTGCTGTCCATCCACACTGCTCCAGGTACCACGCCTGAAAGGAAAAGGGGAGACAACCACGTTGTATTCCTTCCCTCCCTTTCCTCTATCGTGTGTGGAGGAGCCCCAGGGTGCAGGGCAGGACGGTTGGACTCCCCATCGCTTAGTAGTAACGGTTGAGGCTCCTGGTCCCTGGGATGTCCGGCTGGCCATTCATCCAGATCTCCCGGATGATGCGCTCCCGCTCCTCCAGCCGCTGAGCTCTCTCCAACTCCTCTGCCGAAGTGAAGACGTTCATGTTCAAAGTCCTCTCGAACCTGCGGTGCCTGCGGGCCGACAGGTCCGAAGTGGTGTCCGAATCGTCATCGCTGTCGCTGCTGTCACTGTCGCTCTCCCGCTCCCGAGGAGGTTTTTTGGCGGAGGAGCGTTTGCAGTCAGTTCGGCAGGACACCCTCAGCACCAGGGCCAGCAGGGTCAAGACGAGTCCAATGCACACTCCAGAGACAAAATACAGAGCAGCCCGCTCGGGGTTTTCTGAAAGGGGAAAGGGGACAAACTTTTTAGCAGGGCCCGTTGTGATAGGACAAGGGACAATGGCTTTAAACTCAAAGAGGGAAGATTTAGACTAGGTATAAGGAAGAAATTTTTTACACTGAGGGTGGTGAGACAGTGGCCCAGGTTGCCCAGAGAGATGGTAGATGTCCTATCCTTGGAAACATTCCAGGTCAGGCTGGACGGGGTTCTGAGCAACCTGATCTAGTTGAAGATGTCCCTGCTTTTGGCAGGGGAGTTGGATTAGATAGATGACCTTTAAAAGTCCCTTCCAACCCAAAATATTCTATAATTCTATGAAATGATTATTGAGAACAACCCTCAAAAGAATAAAACCCATAAAGCTCCTCGGTTCACAAACCATCCACCGTCTCTGGAGGAGCAGAGTTTCTAATGGTTGCTTTACTTCCATGCCCTCCTTTGGCTCCATCCCCCAGGGAAATCAGGAAGGGGAATTTAAACGGTGGATTTGGTGCCAAGGCATTTGCCCACATGCAGAATGTGGGGTTGCTGCAGTCATGTCTTGGAGTTGTATGGAAGGAGAAGGAGCAGCCTGCAGAATTAAATGCTAATTCCAGTGGCTGCGCGAGCAGGGTTGACACCAGGGTGGTGCACACCCAGCAGCAGCTAAGTGCATCTCTCTGTCACATCCATTATCATCATACAAGGAATAAAGATGATTACAAAGCTTTACATGCTCTCTGCGCTGTGGCCCAGCTGAAATGGGAAGCCTTGCAGCATGGAAAAATGCGTATTATTTATTCATAGGTTTCATTTACTTATCTAAGGCAAGTGTGCTGGCTTTCCGCCCAGACCACCAAAATGTATACCTGTGCTACACAAGCACAGCTGGAGTCAGGGCACGGACAGGATGAATCCTGCATAGCCACATTTCAGAGGTGATATAACAAGACTCCAAAGGATCCACAGTGCCTTTTAAACTAGGTCATCTCGTTTATTTACTACTTTTTTTTTTTTTTTTTGGTTCATGGGACTACTTAGAAGCATAATTATGATAAATGAAATACTGCAATTCCCCTGGGCTGAATCATCTCAGTTTATAGGTACAATGAATGGGTGAAGGTGAACCGAGAAGAAGTGTCAAGGCCAGCTCCACTCCACTGTGTCTGTTGGGAGTCCTGAGTTCAAGGATGGAGTCGGTTCCTCAGATGAGTCTTATTCCCTTGAACTCAATGACTGAGCCGTAACAGTTCCCACCAGCTGAGAGCATGACATTCAGCCCTGAAAGATCTCTGTAACTAAAAGGCTCCGCTCTACCTTCATTTCCCCCTACTGTGCTTTTAGAAACTGCCCTCTCCAGCTGATTTGCTAAAAGCAAAGTTTGCAGAAGACGAACTGGAAACCATTTGGAGATATTCAAAACTCAACAGGACAAGACCCTGCTCTAACCTCAAAGCTGGCTCTAAATTTGAAGTTAGCCATGTTCTGGGTAGGGGGTTGACCAAGTGACCCCTGGAGGCCCCTTCCAGCCTAAATTATTCTCTGATTCTGTGGTCAGAGCCCAAACACTGACTTGTGTGTGGTTCAAGGCAATGAGTGGTTCAATGCCTGGAGACGCTCATGGAACAGTTACAGGGAGAAAATGCCTTTGTGCTCTTCACTCCTCTCCGACCAAATGACTCTCAAAGGTGACTGACAAGCCAAGGTGGAGGAAGATGTCATGATAGTCTGAAATTTGGCTAAAAAAACCCATGAGACTCTTGCTAGTGGTTGGTGTGGATGGCATGGGAAAAAAAAGAGATTGAAGAGAGAATACAAAAAAAAAAACAAACCACCGAACCTGCACCAGATGCATTCAATAAATCCAAAAAAAAACAAGAGGAGAGAAATAGAGCAGTAGTTGGAAAGTCAAGTGAGACCAAAGCCAGAGGTTTTTAAGCTAAGATACTTTTACAAGAATGAGACAGCAAAAATCCAAAGGTAAAAGAGAAGATACCAGAGCAGGCACGAAGGGTGTGCCAATGGCTCTTGTAGCAGTATGGCGAAGTGAAATCCTGGCTCCAATGAAGTTAGTGGCAACTCTAAACTCAAGGGGACAGGCTTGAATTAAAACTGCAGCCCTGCTGGTGCAGTAGCAAAGCTGCTGCCCATCTGGTACTGTGCGAACAGTAAAACGTCCTAAATTCCAGAGATTTGAAAACCCCAGAAAAAGTAGAATCACCATCTGATAGTGATTTTAGCTCCACGTGCAGTATAAGTCAGGACAGTAATGGCAAAGTTTTCTTTGCAAGTAGTCCTAAGGAGGACACCCAGAGTGCGGGAGTGCGAGAAGAACAAATGAGCAGGACTGATCTGCTTGTCCGGGAAGACACTTGGTCCAGTCAGCCTCCGCTCTGCCTGGCTGAGAGGATGCCACTTTCCCAACCACCACCTTCCTGCACACACATGGGCTTGATTTGGTTGCATTAGTTCCACTGCTCGCTCTTTTAAAGCAACTAAAAAAAAAACCCTTAGATTGGAGCCTGAGACGCAGACACATGCAGTTTCTCTTCCCCCGTTTTTGCCAATGTCCTGCTTTCCCTTTCTCCTTTTTCCATGCTACTGTATCCATGAGCAAGCCGCACCTCGATTGCTACTTAAGCAATGATTTTTCATCCCCTGCTTGTGCTTGTATGTATAGCCCTTCATGCAGTACGATGGCTGTAATTGAATCTTTGGGCTCCAGTGGCATTTATGAGCTCCTACAGCTACTCTGTCAACATCTGAGACACTGTCTGGACTTCCTCACTGAGCTGTAACCCGACGTTCAACTGCAGTCTTGGCATTTATCATACGGACAATCCACTCGCACGGCAACATCTCTTTTTTTCACAGCAGAAAGAGGAACTTAAGCTAAAAACCACGGGGTCTGCTTTTTCTCAGTTGAAGTAGCCAAGTCTGCAATAGCCTAGATTTGAGGGTTTGACAGTTGATTAGTGACTCTGAGAGCCTCCCCCATTGCATGTTCTCCTTGCAAGACGAAAAAGGGGCATCCTCTTCAGCAAATGGATGCCCAGCATCTTCCAAAAACTTGAAGGTGGCACAGATTCATCATTCCAACACTGAAGCTCCTCAAAACCACTTCATATTTGAAAAAAAAACCAACCTCTTTAAAAGCATATGTACCTCAGTAGCAGGAGTTAATCTAATTTCGATATGCATGTGTATGTGTGTGTCCTGTTATGCCCTTTAACACGTGGATTTTGACCACTGTAGGTTTTTCTTCCACTGCTGTGGACGACAGCTCAGAGCTATGTTTTGCTCCTGAACTTTTAGCAAGATCCAGTTGCTGTCAATCCCTTTAGCTGGGGTTACCTTTCCCCTTCCTGGTATTTCACTTTCTGGACTGAAAGCATTGATGAAAATGTCACTGATTCAAGCCTGAATTTAATCCATGCAGACAAAAGATATATGCTCTTTATAACCCTCTATACAAAAGCCACCATTTTCTATGCGCACAAACGGGCCAAAAATTAGAAACACATTTTGTTTTGTTTTTCCAACCAAACCAGCAGCAATTACGGAGCCTGTTTCCTGAGGGCTAACAATCTGCTGGGATCATCAGCCCAGACTGCCATTAATTCCCCAGGAAATGCCCCAGGCCAAGGTTGTTATTGCTATTATAATAAATTGTTTCAATAAATTAAAACCAATCTAGGCATTAGCGCTGCTGGCTTCCTGTGATGGCTTCATACATTCAGAAACCTCAGTGGGGAGGAAAATTTCTGAGGGCCTCAGTAAAAGGTTCAGCATAAAGCATGGCCAGACAAACAGTAGGACTAATACCTTCTAGGGAATTTACAGTTAGCCCCACAGGCTGCCGAAATCCCCTGGTAGAACAGAGGAAGCTCTCCAGGAGCCCCTTATTAATAAGGCTCAGGCCAAGCGGTCTAAAAGTTGGAATGCTCTCCCCCGGGTTGTTTTTTGGAAGCCACTCGTTAATAACTTAGCAGCAAAGCTTTGCTTATGGAAGAAGAATAAAACAGGGATTTGTGGAGGTTTCCCTCCAACTACTTCAGCCTGAATGCAATGACAAAACTGGAATAAGTTCCCTGTCCAAAGGGAGGCACTGGCAGTGCTCTGATAAAATTAGAACGTTTAATATTTATATATCCACCAGGGATGGTTCTGGTCTTGCTGGTAGACTGTGACGGCAAAGCCAGCTCCAGCTGTCACTGAGACTGGTGAAGTCTTTCCAAATACTCAGACAGGTTTTGGTCCATAACAAATGACAGATCTGAGGCTTGCAGGCAGAGATTACATACAATTAAAAACCTAATTCTATAACGAAAATCAGCTTTAAAATTAAGGGCATCCCTGAGTCTTTTGCAGGACTGAAGTCTAAATAATATTTATTTGTTTGATGAGCTGATAAATTCACTCCTCATTGACATTGTTCACTCTTTCTCCCTATTTCTGAAGAAATGTTGTTTTCAAGGTTCTGGAAGCTGGGGTAAGAGTAACACCTAACGGGCTTTGATACTCCTAACCATGACGATAGCTGCAATCAGATTTGATGGTGAAAACCAACACTCCTGCAGAGGCTTTGCTTCCTGCTGTGCTGTGAATTTTCACTCCTCGATAGGAACATTCCCAACTTTTATATGGGAACATCAGTCAAAAAGACGGTGGAATTGAGCACAGAGGCTTTCACTAATATCAGCACTTCTCCCCTCTGTGCACGGCAAGACTCCGCATGTGCCAACAGTGCGAGTGACCAAGCCTGCAGTCTCTGCATCTGCAGCTGCACACCCAAACTTGCCATGTTGTGCAGAAAATCTGAACGCCACTGAGCACAGAGGGGATACCAGTGATTTGTGGATGCTCTCCCCAAACTAAGAGACATCCCACTGCCTGGGGGCAGAAATAGTAGAGCGGATCATCATTTCAAGCATGCAATTTACCCATGAAATACCAAGTGCCCGTTGCTTCTTTTTTCTGGAGTGGCTCTGAGGGTATTCACGACCCTCTGCCCCAACAGAAAAAAACATCTTTATATGTTGCCCCCGTCTATTTACAGTTTTTTCTTGCAAAGTCCTGTTTTGAGCCAACTCCTGAGCACAGGGGAGCCCTGAATACAGCACTTTCAGTCTGCAGAGTTTACCTGAGGGACTTTTTTAGTGTTATGAAACAGAGAAGTTCTTCAACTAATGTTTCCCTTTGGCACCAAGGCTGTGGTCAGTAGCGGTGGGAAGATGTGTGAACCAGAACCAGCCCTCCCCACACGTGCAATACCCTACCTCTCCTGAGCCACTATAATGGCTCCTCTATGGACATCAACAGCTGCTGCGGCTTAAGCCGCCTTCAGGGTCCCAAACTCAGGCGAGCACAAAAATTTCCAACTGCTGCTCAAAATCTGTAATATGAAGGCGGATGGCGTTGCAGTGCTCTAGTTTTGTGCAGATGATATTTTTGCCCTGTGAGACAGCTTGTCTCTGAACTCATAATCTAAAACCTCTCCATATTCATGTATAACAAAATAAATCATGCCAAATCCCTCCTCTCTGCTAAAAGCAGAGGGCTAAATTACATGCAGCAGATAAAGATGTTTTAGGGCATCTGCTGTTTCAATACAGGGGGCAGCCATCAATTATTTCTTAAAAATAATGAACTGAACATATATATCACAGGCTGAGAGAGTTGGAGTTGTTCAGCCTGGAGAAGAGAAGACTCTGGGAAGACCTTATTGCGGCCTTTCAGTACTTAAAGGGGGCCTACAGGAAAGATGGGGAAAAACTTTTTAGCAGGGCCCATTGCGATAGGACAAGGGGTAATGGCTTTAAACTCAAAGAGGGAAGATTTAGGCTTGATATAAGGACGACATTTTTTACAATGAGGGTGGTGAACGACTGGCCCAGGTTGCCCAGAGAGGTGGTTGATGTCCCATCCCTGGAAACATTCCAGGTCAGGTTGGATAGGGCTCTGAGCGACCTGATCTAGTTGAAGATGTCCCTGCTCATTGCAGAGGGGGTTGGATTTGATGGTCTTTAAAGGTCCCTTCCAACTCAAACTATTCTATGATTTTACGATTCTATGATCATTGAGACTAAAATTCATCTAACAGCCACAGTTACATGCACTGGAAAACATGAGCAACCATCTCCTGAACTCATCACTAGAAACTAAAGTTGTGAGGTCGGAGTTTTAACTATTTGACATCCAGTGGATGTGAGCACATCACAGGGAGACCACATCATGAGAGGGCAAGCAAATCCCACAGCAACAAAACGGTTAAAGCCATCCTTTGCTACAGTAATATCTAGAGGCTTGTGCCAAGACTGACACCTTGTGAAAGAGGATGAATCAAAGCCTTGTGCCCCACAAAATGAATGCAGGGTCAAGGAGTCCTGCTGTGGTAAACAGAAGTAAAGTCCATGAGGCATCAGCAGCAGCCCTGAATCCTAGCCCCAACTGTCCCTGACCATAAATCCTACAACATTCTGCTGCCCATTACTGTTCAGATGGGGAAAATAATATTAACAGTATTTTATTTTATAGTAAGGATGGGAACGCAGGCATTTTCATGTCAAAAAATGTCAGCAGTAGGTAAGAGGGGGGAGAAGCGTGATAGAGAGAAGACTCCTTTAAAGTTTGCTTTTTCTAATCTTTCCATAGAGAAGCCCATGCAAGAAAAAATATATCCTACTCAGCTATCTTTTGTGAAGAACACTACTAATTCCACTTAAGCTGCCTGCTTCTTAAAGGTGTCATGAAAAGATGGAACTTGATGCCACCATTGGATGTGTAGAAGGGCAGAACTTTGGTTTCATCATTCGTGGTGCTTTTAAAAGGACCCTCCACCAAATGTGCAGGAACACCCTTACTAATCTACTCAGTGATTCCAAAATGCAAAGCCCAAGTTAGTTGTTTCAAATCCAAATACTTGCAAGAGCAAGACCATGGCACCAACAATGTGTTAGTATTTAATGAATTAGCAAGACTGAATGGCACACAGATGTGAAAAACACAAATATTGGAGTTTTAGTTATATAGACCTCAATGCTACAGAATAGCATAATTGCATTACAGTGGTGCTAGCAGACTGGCCGCAGTACACAGGATTATTAACAGCATGTAGTAAAAGAGCAACACATTAATATTACTAACAAGGTCATATTTCTTGGCAATAACCATTGCAAAGTAATAAGCATAAAAACTTTTCATTAAACAAATGGAGAACACCCTGCAGTCCCATAAGAAAAAGTGACCACGAACAGCATGTCCTGCCTCAGGAGGCTAGTTACACAGGAATTGGGGCCCTCCTTCCGGGGAAAGCAGCAGAGATTGACCTAAAATATGATGAATTAGTGCATCTGATGCTATTCAGCCAATGCTCCTCCTTATTTTGGGGTTAGTTCCTCCAACTCTGTAGGCAACCCCTACTGCTGACATGGTACCTCATGCAGTTGTGGGATGGGAAACATCTGCACTATGTCACCTGTCTGCTTTTTCCCATCAATGGTACTGACCCCAAGCACTCAGTAGGGCACACAACCTTTATTTCCACTTTTAAAGGGAGTCTTACTAGAAGACTGCTCTCCTGCTACTTGAAAGGTACACGTGGGTGAAAGATAAACTGTGATCCAAGGAAACTTTACTCTAAACTAAATTTAAATATAAAATTAAGCAGACTCTCAAGTTACTTCATCTTTACACTTCTACTGAAGATAAGCCAAGTTCTCTTAAGCAGGGTAACGATCCGAGTGGTGCTTATTTTCCAAATTATAGGACAACAAGCTTGCCTCCTTAATGAGTCAGGCTTTGATCTCCAGGAAAACGGAGCATTAAGAATAATACCACATGTAAGATTACATTGTATTTAACTTCAGATGAGAGCAAATGCAGGGGAAAGCAGAGCACAATAAACCCTGTTATATACTGTCTGCTGGAGCTGCCCTGGTCAGGTCTTTCAAGGGAGAATTTGCTGAGAGACGAATGAAAAATATGAACAGTTCAAAGAGGCAGATTTACAACTAGGTGTCTGTGAAATGTAGGCTCAATGGAGGGTCTACAAAGGGCTTGCGAGAGCCCAGAGGGACGGCAGCCATAAGACCTACCTGTGACAAAGGCATACGCTGCTAGGATGTTGCTGAGCAGTGCCATCTCTGTGCTAACGCCCACGGGCTCCATGCTGCTGTTGGGCGCCGGCGGTTGTGTCTCATCCACGGGAAGCAGGAAGGGGGTGTTGTCTAGAGGGTAGAAGGTGGCCGATCTCCCTTTCTTCTTCTCTGCTTTGAAACAGAAAGGGAATGAGGAACGAGGCACGTGCCCCAGCCCTACCCTGCCCTATCCCCACCGTGTCAGCATCTGCGTTCAGAAATCTGGAGCTGCTCAACAGCCATCCATCCAAATTTGTCCATTTCTGGGGGGCAACTAAACCTTCTCAGGTAGCTTCAGCTGAGAACATACCCTGCCTGCATCCAGGCAGCATCTTCTGTCCCGCGACTCCTGCTCTTTCATGTCACCACTCGGACACACCCACCTGCACTACAGCAAATATATAATCAGGTTTCTTCTCTCTTATGTAAATCAAAGGAGCCTTTATCGACTGTAGGTTCAGCTAAGCTTGTAATAAGGACTGGAAAACACAGGCAGAGCCGGCAACCCTCTGCCGGTGTCTCGCCATAGTGATCCATCCACACCTGGCAAACAGACGTGCTTTCACTCCAGCCTTCCTGGGGAAGGGCAGACCTGAGTTTACGACTTCCTTCAGAAGCCTGCTCGTATTGTGTTTCACCCAGACACCATTTCCCCTTTGGAGAGGTGAGTGAGCATGGGTTAATGATTTGATTTTATTTGTTGAAGACTGGAGCTAAGGAGGCAGCTAATTCCAGGTGGCTTAAAGAGACCCTTTCAGACCTTATCAGCTCGCTGCTGAGTGCTCCCTGCACCTTGATCTGCGGGCAGACACCCCCACTAGTCACAAACCCCTAAGTGTTTTAAGCACACGAAAGCGTCAGTGCACAGGATCCAGCTCCATCATCCATGGGATTGTTTAACTGTAGCCATTACAGTTTTCCAGGCTCCTTTCCCTGGGTGTCTGGTTCCATCCAAAAGCAAGCAGCACACCGTAAAAATCACAGGCTTGCACCTGGCTGCCACTTATCCACAGGTATTAAATTCAGGAAGCTGTCGGGTCCATCTCTGATAATGCCATGAGTGCCATGCAAGCAAAGGCAATCTGACAGCAGCCACGATGTGAGCCGGTCTGCGTTTGCTGGCTGCCCCATCCGTCTCCTTTCCCTGCAAACCCGGCAGCGCGAGACGTCACGTTCGGCTTCCCGCTGTGTGTGCCAGGAAGCGGCTCAGCCCAGGGAAGCAGTAACAGAAATTGAGGGGTGTCAAAAAGAACAGGTAATACAGGATGGAGAGGGACTGAGGGCATGAACATGCACGCAGTGATGCCAACTCCTAATCTGCCTCGGAGGAGAAGCAGGGAGGATGGATGTCCAGGTGTCACTGTAAGGGATCAGCCCCAAGGAACGTGGGCACAGTTGTATCTCTGATGCTGAACAGCTGCATGGCCTTGGGAAAGCCACACGTTACAAGCTACCAAGGTGTTAATGACTGGCCCTGAAGCAAAGTTTTCAAACATGGGTGCCTGAGTGGCAGATCCAAATGGGAAAAATATCCCAAGAACCCCTTGCCTTAGGAGAATGGAAATCACTGGAGATCAGTTGTACTAATGGAGGCACTGGGGCACAGATAGACCAGGACACATTCAGCAGGAAATTAACAGCAAAGCTTTGGAAAATCTTTTCATTCTGATGTAGGCACCAGAAATACCAATGTGCCCTCTAATCTTTCCTTTTTTCTCCCTGTCTGGTAAATCTATGTCCGTACAAGTGGTTGGATTTTTCTCTACCACTGTTCCTGCAAAGAAATCCATGGAAGCAGGGTAAATTTTTAATTTCTCCTGAAGATGTCCTGGATACTTCAGAGCGTCTCAAGTAGCACCATGCATCTAAACTAAGGCAACTGAATCCTGCTATTAGTTGACAGCTCTCCCCGTAGCAGACACTTGAAGCTTGATTTATTTGCTCATACAGAGACATCTAAGAAACCCCAGGGTCAGGAAGACATCCACGCAGAGATGGCAGGTATGAGAAGGGATGTAGGGGAACCTTCTACCCTTCTAGGGCAGCATCTAGAAGCCAGGTGAACACCGCAGGTCATCTCAAATGACACATTTATATGAAACCTGCCCAAGATGTCTGTCTACTGAGTCTGGTTCTGAACTAGTTAATCTAAAACCCCTTTACAATCAATGGAAAGGAAGGGCACTGCCAGAATATAAGCTCATATATATTTCATAACCATATATCTCATCGTAAAGAGGACTGCTGAGTTAGGTGCCTCCAGGTTCCTGCTAAGTCTTTAAGAGTTTTCTATGACTCTGCATTAAAGTCTAGTCAATGTGGCTGGACTGCAGCTGCACTGAGCTGGTAGGACACAAACCTGGGGGCTCTGCACCATGCTCTCTCACATGTCCAGTTCTGGGTTAGTGACAACCCACCTGCCCCTCACTGTCGATACATTCATGGCATCTCAAAGACTAAGGTTTAAATTATACTTCTAGCAGGGGCTTCCATGTGCATGCGCCAGATCAGCCAGGAAAGGCTCAGACGGACACCGCTTCTGTTGGGTATGGGGCATCCCTTGTAAACCATGCTGGGCAATAATGGCTTATTTTGGAGACAGAGTAAGATACAACTCCTCTCACGTGAAATATAAGAAGAATCCTTTTTTTTTTTTTTTAACTTCTGATTTGTCTAAAGAACAGATGCAATCAAACAAGTTTTTAAATGAATACTCGTCTGCATACACTATACTCTGGCAAAGAGCACCACAAAACCACAGAACTGGTTTTGTCATCTGCAGGACTGTACAAGCACAGACAGGGAACGCAGAAAATGACTGGGGTTACGCAGGAGGGAAAAAACAAACAAACACAATTTCACAAGGGCCATGTGTTACTACACTATGCAGTTCCCATTCATTCTGGGATCATACTAAAAGATGTCTCCTTTCCTGCTTGCTAACTTTGAAGAACATATCTATGCCTAATCAGCTCACCTACTACTGGTCTTCTCTTCACCACCCTTTCTTAGCTGTTCCCAGTCACTCAAGGTGTTTCCCTGTGACTTTACACCAAACTTCAGGAAAATTATTTCAGCTAGCAGTAAATTTGCCCAACACCACAAATTAAGCATAGGAGAGGTTATTCATGACCCCAGTCTGACTTTAGCAAATAGTTTTAATAAAAGAAATAAAATGGGAAAGGAGATTACAGAAATGTCCAAATATTTCCTTTTGCTATTTTCGAAACATTCTTTAAGCTCTTAATTTCAAAATGACATCTTTGTTTGAAAAGTGGTACATATTTTAAAAATTAATGAATAAACAATGTGAAAACTAAACAAAAGGTGTCATTTGTGGAAGTGAAATGTTTAGATGAATGAAAACGAGTTCACAAATTTTTTCTTGCTTAAAAGAATCACCAGGATCACAAAATTTGTTTCAGGCTGACTCAAAATTCTTTTCCTTCACAATTTTTCATTAAGGCCTCCAAACTGACATTTATGTTATTGCTGACTCTCAACTGACTGTGGATTGATTATCCAGGCTATGCATTAACTTTGCCAGCAGTGTAGACAGAGACAATACCCACAATGCCCATACCCACTCTAGAGCTGAATCTCTGGGAGCACAGGGTGGGAATTTCAGGAGCAATATGTCATACACCATCTCCTGCGTGTTGGGAAACACAATGCAAAACCACCGACTAACCCAATACGTGCTCACCTGTGCTTTTCCTTTATTCATACACCATCCCTTCCTCCTACTCACCTATCCCTGTAGATGGCTAAGATTTGACTTCATTCATATCTCTTGACTTTGCATTTTATGAAAATAGCATCATATTTCAAAGCTTGGTTGAAAACTTCTCTGTCCCCCGTGAGGCAGATCTACCATCTCTGCCCTGTTTTTTTCTTTGCCACTGTATTAGACAGGTCTGCAAAGTCTTTCTGTGATGAGTTTTGACATGCATGGCCATGACTGCTATTTCAAGAAACCTGGTGTGAGTTTCGCAGTTCACTTTAGTCTGTCGTTGGTCATGCCTTGAAGCTTCTCTTTCTGACTGTGACATGGACGGGGTTTGGGAGCAATATAGAAACCCAAATAAGGGGAGATGGAAGGGAACAGTTACCACAATGCCGTTAGGTTTGGGTCAACATCGCAATAGTCATAGCTACCTGGAAGAGCACGCCCTATGTTGGAAGGAGAGACATCAGAAAGGAACACGCCGTCCCCTATAACATTGGGATCAAACACTCTTGGCCGCAGTGGAAAATGTGGCTTCTGAAATCCTTGGTAATTGGTTGGTCTTGGCTGGGTTTCATGCAGAAGCTTCTTGGGAACTGAAAGAGAGGAGTAAGAAGAGCACAGTTGTTAGAGTGATTTATTTCAGCTGGTCAGAATGAGAATTATCACATTATGCTATGGGCTCAGCTGATACTTAATTATACCATGTGCAGACCAAACAGACACTCATTTACCACTATGATGAATGCTCTCCAAATGCCAGCACAGAGACAGTGAATGAGAGAACACTGGAAACTATAAAGTGATTAAGATATTGTTTATTTACAATTAAGCTTTGAGACTAGGCTAAGGATCAGATTAAGACATTTTATTTAGACACCCATCTTAGAAACTGAAATGCCTAGTAAGCCAGCCTTTGGCCTCAGCCCCAAGCTTCAGAGCACTCCAGCTAGATACCTCTGCTCCTACCATGATAGTGGGCTGGGCAGGATGCCACATATCAACGGGGACTATCGGGTACGCCTGAATTGTTGCCTCTCTTCGGCCATCAAGTTGCTGCCTCAAGACTGCACATCAGACGTTTCTGTTCACTCTGGATTCACAAAACCAGCCCCTGGAAGATGCTGTTCATGTGAAACCACAAAGCTTAAATCATCCACCACGCAAGTAAGAAACCTCACCTGTAAGAAACCCTCCCCACCCAGTGAGATCTAAAATACACTGTTCCCCATTGGCCTTCAGGCTTTAACTACTCCGGGAAAGGCCCATTCCCACCATCCTGAGAAGGAGGGTGAAAACTCAGCTAACCCCTGCTGCTCTCCGTGTTTCGTCAGCCACAGCGTTAGCAATACACGGGCGAGGTAGGTTAATAGGTGACAGTTTTGTCAGGACATCTACGGTCTCTTCTTTGGACCAAAGCATGCCTTAGTACAAAGAGTATTTCCTCCGCCTTGACGTTGCAAGGCCAGCTCTTCAGCTGTACATCCAGGCAAAGAAATCAAAGCCGGTGTAGCTACCTCAGTGTACCCCCACTGAAGGTGAATCCACACAGTAAATTCACTGATTTGCCCTGCAGGGACACAGCAGCATGCCATTTACGGAGCCGAACCAGTTCTCTGCCTCAGCCACGGCCAGCACCTGAGGCTATTTCAGAGCAAAGTGCTTTTCCATACAAAGAGAAGAAACACATATACAGGCCGTTCTGCTCAGAAATTAGAGGAATAGAGTGATGAAAGACAAAAATAAAGAGATTAAAATTTTCAGAGGAGAAAGATATATTTTCCCCGTCAGTGACTGTATACTAATATACACATAAAGGCACCATTTTAACCCTGCAGACAACCAAGACTTTAGTGTGTTAAAGACACAGACCGCTGAGAACTAGGCACAAGTTCAGCAGACCCACAGAAACCCCAGGAGAAGATTTCTGGGATGCTCAGGTCTCCTTTCTCCAAGTCTAACGGCAATGGCCTCTCTGGTCCCAAGCAGGCTGTCACCGCCTAGTGCCTCAGTTTCCCCACAGCTCCGTTGCCAATTGTGCTATCTCTCATCTCCACTCTTCACAGGGGCGTGAAGAAGCGCAATTAAAAATGCAAAGCACTTTGAGATCCTTGGCACAAGCATGAAGGAGGACTTGGAAAGAGTGCAGCCCTGGAACAGAAAGGAAATTCCTGCCTGCCCCCTGCAGCTAATCAGCTGCCAAGATGGAGCATGAGATTTAATCACGCCCATTAAATTTGCCTGCATAACTACAGATATTACTGGTGGGGGAAGTGATCCAACCACCTTGTTTACATTGTGTTCGACTTACTGTCTTTGCTGAGGCAAAGAAAATTGTAACTATATTTACTGACTGACCTCCTATATTAGGCTGCCAAGATATCAGCACTGAAGTTCTCCCATTATTAGTAGAGTCATGCTAGGTCAGGAAACAGACATAAAAACGCCGCAGCTTCTGAATATCAAAGAGCTGGCACAGCAGTTTCTACTGAAACCTGAATTGGCAACTGTCCTCTGATGGGGAGGCAGCAAAAGAAACACATGCCCTGTTAGGAACCAGGCAGAAGCCCAGGGGATACCTGTGCCAGAGAAATACCAGAAAGTCCAGGGAGGAGGTGGGTAGAACAGAGATTATCCCACAAAGCACACCGTCAGGGAGAATTGCCATTCTGGGTGCCTAATTTGAGGCACCCAAAGGGTGATGATATTCAGAGGGCATAGGGCTCAGCACCTTCCAAAAATAAAGACCCCTTTTGCTGTATCTCAGGCTGAGGACCTGAAAAGCATTTAAAAGACACAAGTCAGTTTTCCCTTACACACTTTTCATCCAAACTGCAGTGACCTGCTGATATGCATCCAATGAAGAAAATGAAGCAAAAGGAACACAGAGACAATTTTTTAGTGGGTTTTGGCTAGTCTTTCATTTTTCAGACTGAGTATTCTTCATAAACATCTCCTTTCACCTCCCAGTATTCGTGGTCGTCTCTGGGGCACAACTCAGGCTGGGTGGACCTGCATCTTTCTTCAAAAAGGTGATGCCACCAGACGCTTAAACACTTGAGCCAAGTGGGGGAAAGAAACACCATCTTTTCCTAAGGACATTCAGGGAATTGAGCTATGGCTTTTCCACCTCGGCATCTGTGCCACCACTGCTGCGATTGCTACCTACAGGACCGGAAGAGGAGTCAGGGTAAAGCAAAACATCACTAAGTCGATCAGCAACTGGTCAACAGCATCCCAAGGAAGAGTAGAGATGGAGAAGTACTCATACGGAAGCATTCATACAGACTATTTATTGTCACAGCACCTTAATGGGGTAGGGTTGTGCTGCTATGCCTCCGGGATGGCTGAGGAAGTAAGATGACTATCAAGGAGGCATTTGGTGCCTAGAAAGGCAGGTGGTTATGAAGAGAGATTCCCAAAATCAGGCATGTGCTTAATGTCTGTGATTAGCATGCATTTCGGTACTTTCAAAAATCCCAAGAGGTGCTCGTCTTCACTTCAGCAACTAAACCCCTTCAAAACTCCGGAAGCGACTTAGTGCAGCAGAGGATGTCTACAGCACATGAACCTTGGCCTTTTCCATTTCGAAGGACCATTTTTCTCTGTGGACTTCATAAACATCTTGAGGACATTTGCCAGGAAAGGCCTATCTTGGCAACGAGTATATAGAGTGACGGCACACAGCAAGTCTGTTCTTCTTCTAGTTTATACGATGCTAAACCAATACACAGCTTAGGTAGCTTGATTTAGAAAGACAGTAAGGCTTTCTCAAGTGCAAAACACCTCACAATTTCCAGTTAGCTTCTGTGTGGCAGCCAACTCCACAAGATTAAACATCTGGTTCCTTTGAAATGCCCTCCTTAAATTCTCCAGAGAGGAGTGCGTCTGAAACAAAGCATGGCATGAACTGAAGCAAGGTGTCAAGAAAAGTTATTTATGATTAAAACCACCAGAAAAAAAGTACCTGGGATTTAGTCTTATCTCAGCATTAAGCACAGAAATCCTGGCAGGGAAGTGTTGGCACTTGGCCTGCTCCATTCAGTCAAGTGGAGAAGTTAAAGCAACTCAGTCAGCAGAACAAGTGATATATGTGGACAAGAGAGGAAGAAACAGGCCTTCAATCAAAGTGTTAACACATCTGAGAGTCAGGAGCCCTGCACCTTAAAATGCACATGAGAAATGAGCTGGGATCATCTGGAAGAGAGGAGATGAGTGGTTCTGGGGACCTCTGGGGGTAGCAGTCAGCATCGAGATGTGGGTATTTATCCAAATGATAAAATTATCCACTAACTTGGGCTGGGCAGCTGAGCAGCGCAGGCAGAGGTGTACCTTTCCAGATGGCAAGTCATGCTCTGCCACCCACCCCAGGGTCCAACTCAGGCATCACCGCGTGAGCCAGGACTTGATCTGGAGAGTGAAGTGTCACCGTGGCTGTGACACACCATGAAGGCACTTGCAGAAGGTGGTTCTAGGTTATAAACCTGCAAGGGAGTTCCTCAATCAGTAGATTCATTGCTCTGCCATTACAGGCTTTCAAGTTTTTATATAATCTCTCTGTGTCCCGGCTTCCAGCTCCCACCACTCATCTGTCTGAATCAACATCATGATAGCAACAATTTATACCAGTTCCCAACCCAAGACCTGCATTACCCATTCGCAATGAATTAATGGTATCAATCCCACAATAGGACCTCACCATCACTGCCTGGCAGCTTCCCCCCTGCAGGGACAGAGCAAAGGAAAATCAAAGCTGGAGCGTGCTCTCACTGCCAGAGCAGACCCATCTGATTCGGGTACAAGCAACCAGCAGGACAGTGTGAAAAGGCACATGCTGGTGCTGCTGACGGTGTCCTTGTTTGTACTTGGTGGAGACTCCTTCTGCTGGGGTTTTCACACAAGCACTCTCTTGTGTGGCCAGAAAACTGAGAGCTGATGAAAAGAAAAAGTTACTGTGGCTGCAAGCAGCAAAATTCTGAGTTATGTTGCTAAGAGATGGAAAAGGCCAGGCGATACCTTGCCTCTTTGTTCATCGAGATCACTCGCTGCATGTTTTCTGCTATTTTGATCTATTTAGTTTTAAACACTCCAGTTCTGGAGGTTTGGCTAATTGTCACAAGAGATTATTTTGCAGAGGAATATTGCTCTTTCTGAGGAATTCTCTTTCAATATGCTGCTGAGTGTTTCAATTTAAGTGCATATGTTATTCCCCTAATCAAAACATTTGACTGCTATAGGCCCCAAATTTTACAGATGGTGAACTGGCTCAGGGACAGGCTTTTGAGAGTGTTTAAATATCAAAATGATTTGTCCAATCTCACAGACGGAGCCTGTGCCAAAGAAAGGAAACAAATTCAGGCTCCCTATATTTCAGCCTCGCACTCAAACCATCCCCTCTCTTTGCTAATTTGATCATTTGGTGGTTCCTGATCCCTGCTCAGTCCTAAACATGCTTAAAGACTTCCACTCCCAGTACTCAGTTATCCCCCGACCTCCATCTTCACCCCATATACAGATCAGTCAGCTGGAGGGGAGATCAATGAAAGCTCAGTCTAGAAACATACAGACTGGGGTTTTGTCATTCTCCAGTCCTCTGCTATATAGTCGTTTGTGCATTTCCAGCCCATAAGGTTTATTCTGAAACCTCAGTATGATTAAAGCAGATCTGCAGGACCTTCAGCAAATCCTCCTGTGAATGCCTGAAGCAGAGTGCAATTTCAACAAAACATGACTCCCTCACCGATGAAAATTACAACCAAGGCTTTTATCTGGGCAGGTTAGGGCCAGGAACTGTTGATGCTCAACATATTTTTAAAATAATAAAAAAAAATCCTACTGTGAGTAAACACCCAATATAAATTAGTGCACGTTTTTAGAGGTAGCAGCTCTGAAGGATTTTTGTTTGAGACTTGAAAATGCACAGATCCAGCCAGAAATGGAATCATTCATGTTTCCGAACTATTACAAGAAAGCAATTCCTTAGCACGTAGGTAAGGTATATGGCGCTCGCAGATTGCAGAATTCAAAGTGGTTTATGTGCTGTAAAGCCTAAATTTGCTCAGCAGTCAGTCAACAGTATCTATTTAAATAATGGATTTTGGCTGTGTCAGACCACAAAATATCACAATATAATCACAGAGCAAGAAGGAAAAAGCCCATATGTAAGAAGACACTGCACCTGGTGACAACAGTAACACCACTGTGTAGCTAGAAACATGGGGGTGGAAGATGCTAATTTGATTAACAAAAGTAAATTGAGGCACAGCCTACCCCCTTGGCTTTTTCCCAAGGGTCTCAGACGTGGCCAAGGAACAAGTTGAAACCTTTTCCAGGTGCCTGTGCCCCATCTAGCTCAGCGCTGGATGTGCCCCTTTCAAGTGAATGAACCCCATTTGCATCACATGGCAAGAGGTTTTGCCTCTTCTCATGATCATGTGTGTCATGTCAGACATCATAGAATCATAGAATCACAGAATGGTTTAGGTTGGAAGGGACCTTGAAACATCATCGAGTTCCAATCCCTCTGCTGTGGGCAGGGACAACTTCCACTAGACCAGGTTGCTCAAAGTCCCATCCAACCTGGCCTTGAACACCTCCAGGGATGGGGCATCCACAACTTCTCTGGGGCAACCTCAACACCCTGACAGTAAAGAATTTCTTCCTAATATCTAACCTAAACCTATCCTCTTTCGGTTTAAAACTGTCACTCCTCATCCTATCACTATACTCCCGGATACAGAGTCCCTCCTCAGCTTTCCCGTAGGCCCCTTTTAAGTACTGAATGGCCACCCTAAGGTCTCCCCAGAGCCTTCTCTGTTCCAGGCTGAACAACCCCAAGTCTCTCAGCCTGGCTTCACAGGAGAGGTGCTCCAGCCCTCTATCATCTCCGTGTGCCTGCTCTGGACTCGCTCCAACAGATCCATGTCATTCTTATGTTGGGGGCTCCAGAGCCAAAGCCTACCTCCAATTTCTGCCTTGCCACCAGGCATTTCCCCTTCATCTGACAGGGGAAGCTTTTTTGGTCAGATATAGGTATAATCACTTGATAGGAGACCATCAGATCCTACAGCTCTCAAATGCCTCCATGAGCAGCTAGATGGCCTGGGCATCCCCATGTAAAAGGCTGAGTACACTGGGCATCAACTCCATGCGTTGGCTGCAAAGCCATATCGTACCTCTGGGCATCCTATATCATGTTTAAAGTATAGTACAGTTTACTAGAAAGTGTAAAGTGTCCCTGGAGACAGCAGGAGATGTGAAGAGGCTTTCTGCAACAGAACATGTCTGAAAGCTGGGATTTGATTAACAGACTGCCATGCAAAATCTTCACTCTCACAAGAAAAAGCAGAGCAGAGGCTTAATGAACACAAGTGGTGAAGACCTCAGCTTTCCATCTCCTGCAGTCATTTTAAAAAGGGAATTTTTTTTCATCCAGCATCAATATAGTCTGCAATCCTGAAACTGAATGCAAAACCCAAGAGAAAGAGGGAGTTACTCAGCCTGCTGAAGGCGTGTTTTCCATGCACGGTGGTTCCAAACCACTGATAACAAGGAAGTGACTCATGCCAATTACAGTAAGTCCACTTCCAAGCACCACGCGGAAACCAAGTGAGACTGTCTGGGAAAATAGCCCTGTCATAGGCAAAGCCACCTACACCTCCCCGAGCCCACAGCCTGCACCAGGGCCCTCCTCCCCTGCCCCTCCCTCCAGACACTGCCCGAAGCAGGAATCTGTCTCTTCTGCTGGTGATTTTTGGGCTGGTGGGAAGCGGTACAAGCTGGGATGCCTGACACAACTCATACAAACTTTCGGAGCACTCTGCCAAGACTACTCCTGAAGCAGCCCAGATGCTTTGCCCTTTACTGCATCTTCTGACAGCAGCTAACTACAGCAAGGTTGTGCAATAAGAATATAAACGTAACACAGACAACCTTTTATCTTGTTTGGCCTCCATGGAAAAGGAGACCTTTTCTCATGCAGCTGCAATCAGAGAACTGACTTCAGAACTGGAAGCGATTCCAGTCCAGAAACAAAGCCCATGCAACACAAATTAGCTCAGTCTCACCGTTCCTCCCAGTGAAATCTCTCGCAGGTATATGGCTCTGTGATGTCCTCAAACCAGGACGGAGGTTTCAGGAGATGAAGATATCATGGTGCACCTCCAACTGAGACCCTCCACAGGACAGAGACAGACACAAGCACTGCTCCCCACCAACCTCTCCCTGCCTTTTGCACAGCGCTGCAGAACACCTTTCCCTGATTCCTCCTATTTCTGCCTGTCCAGAAATGCAATAATTTTATTAAAAGATCCAGTTCACCTAATCTGAGAACTCAACCCATGCATGCCCTGTAGGTACCGAATGAAGAAGTCCTCCTTAAATAAGCTACGTTCCTAAGCTCCCTGTATCGTCAGCGGTGAAAGGTGGGTGCCTTTGAAAGCCTCCAGGGAAGATTCTGTCTACTTAAATTTAGGAGCCTAATTAGGGATAGTTAATGAATCATAATGTTACCTTTGGATTTATTCTCCCGAGTGTATCTGAGTTAAAATCTTACGAACTGCTTCACATCTTTTACTCAGATATTTTTCTTCTATCTTGAACTTTTCAAATCAGGATTTGAAGCTACAAACGCCTTAATTTCTATCCAATGATGCATGTGCTTGATCTATCCACAGGCAGTTTTCCTCCTGCTTTCATAGCCATGAAAGTCAGTTGTTCTTCTTTCATCATCTTAAATGTAATAACAGAATATGAAGCATCTATTGCCAGCAACTCATAAATCTCCTGCTTGATGTGGCTTTTGGTCTCCAAAGGGCACAGTGGAAAGCATCATATGCACCAGTCTGCTCCCTACATGTTCTATTTGGAAAGAAAAATGGATCAAAAGGAAGAAAGCATTGTAAGAGATACCTGCAGATACGAAGAGTTACTTTCATCTGCTAGATTTCTGGCTGCTCCCAAAGTCACTAGAGTTCTCCATTTTCACAAGACAATACATCTTTAGGAGGATGAGACTCGAGCCGAGGCTTGTCCAAATTCCAGCATGCTCAGCCATATCTCCCATGGGACCTTCTGCCAGCCGGAGCTGTAGGACCTCTCTGGCAGTCCGGATGCATCTAATCTCCACCAGGCCCAGAGACTATGACAGTAACTTCATACACCTGAGCAGCAGTAGTGTATTTTAGGGAAATGAGACGGGTCTGGATCAAACCATCAATGTCACCTCCAGGTGCTGCTGCTAGAAGCATGGGCAACTACTATCAGCAAGGTCACTGCTGGAACAGAAATCTGACTCGGTACTCGCATGTGGAGTGAGTTCAACTCTGCTGAATTAAGCAACTTTCCCTTTATTTACACGCTGAGCTTGGTCAGAATCTGACCATTCAATCATGTAGCCTCAATTCCAGAAATGGCAGCAGGTGGGGGAGAAAAAAAAAAACCCTAATAACTACCAGGGTGCCAAGCAGGGACTGACAGCGCTTGGGACAAGCCACCAGTCTCCCAGACTAGGAAGGTTACAGCAGGAGAGTCCGAGAGTCAATTTTGGGTTTCCTTTTTTTTGCAGCACACAAGGATGCGTGAATCTGGGGCCTGGACTCCTTATTAGTGAAGAGGAAGACACAATACAGAGGATGGCACAAAAAGGAGAATAAGACTAATAAGGACGTCAGATTCATTCTTCTGGTCTTCCCTGTTCCCCCTATTTGGGCTGCATCTATCACAAACTTGCATTGGTACTTTGAAACACAGTCGACTCATGTATGGATTTCTTAGGCATTATAGAGAATACTAGTTTGTTGGTCTCTTCAGAGAAGATTTTTATTACAGACTGTAATTTTATGCAATGCTCTAAGTATATGCACTCCACTTTGGATCAAAGCAGAGTAATGCTAAATTTCAGATTTTAACACAATTCCTATATTTTCTCATCATGTTCAGTCATTTTAATCAAACATTTAACACTGCAAGACTTTACTATTTTAAATTACTTTTATAGTACAGAAGTGTTGCCCTTGACTTATTTAGGCTATAGACCTTGGCAGAAAGGTTTTTTTGCAGCTTATCTATTTTTCAGGAAAATACGTGACACAATACGTGGCTCCCAGGAGGATGCTGACAGAGCAGTAAGCGTTGCGTATTCAAGTGTGGCTGATCCAGAGCCAGGGCATTGCTCATGCGAAGAATTGCTCGCCAACAAGGGAGGAGAGTCTCTGTGCTCAGGATGCCAACACATACCCAAGGGGTTGCAGCCCTGCAAGTTACCAGGAATCAGCTGAGTCACAGCAACTGATTCTGTAAAACGGGGCAAAAGATATTCCCTTAAACTTTAGTGAAAGGTATACAAGCACTGCAGTGAAAGAGGCCCTTGGAGGTCTTTGTTATCACATACCTGAAGGCAGTGGCTAGGTATTATGTATTACTGTGAGACACCTAAATGATAGCCAGGGCATGGATATCCAAGATAAAATAAGGAGAAAGGGATGGAGTAAAGGGCTAGAGGCCCTGAAACATGAGGGGTAGCGGGTTTAAACTGAAAGAGGGTAGATTTAGATTAGATATTAGGAAGAAACTCTTCACTATGCGGATGGTAAGGCACGGGCACAGGTTGCCCAGAGAAGTTGTGGAGGTCCCATCCCTGGAGGTGTTCAAGGCCAGGCTGGACGGAGCTTTGGGCAACCTGGTCTGGTGGGAGGTGTCCCTGCCCATGGCAGGAGGGTTGGAACCAGATGATCTTTAAGGTCCCTTCAGAGTCTAACCGTTCTGTGATTCTGTGAGAAGCCCCGCCAACCTCCACCAGGGACAGGAGAGAGATGGCAGGGAAGCAGGAGCCCAGGCAGGAAAGGAAGGTATCAGGGAAAGTAAGAACATCCACAGCTACACTGCACTGCCCAAATATTTGAATAAAAAGTAAGAAGCCTCATGCTTCAGCACCTGAGCCAACAACTAGCCTCATATGATCCAACCATTATATTCCAAGAGTATCCTCAAACCAGGAGAAAGAGTTAGAAATATAATCTCTCCTCTGAGACTACTGACCAAGATGGACATTTAGGGGATTTCCTGTGCCCATCTCTGAAGCAATGTCACCCATCCTGTAGTCCACAGACCACTGGTGACCTGTAAGATATCAGAAAAGTGAAGCAGGAAAAAAACTAATTCAAAGAAAAACTAAAACCAGCATGTCCCTGGATGTTCCCCCATGGTTTGTCTTAGTGTCTGCTGGAAGGAGATTCTTCCCGTCTGCTCTCCTTGTCTAATTAAAAATGTTTGTAATCACAGCAGCAAAACTATGCTCTGTAAAAAAATATTTTCATTTTATCTAAGTACTACTTATCCGACAGTGCACGCTAGTTCTTTATCAGTTCATCAGCTTTTCCTCTTGGTAATCAAAGAGCAGAGAACTAGACAAGGGGCTAGAAATTTTTTTTCCAAAAAGATAGCAGTGCCTTGATAACACAAGCTGAGGAATGTCATCAGAAAGCAGCCGGTAACCTCTGCCATTAAAGGCAGTGACTTTGCCTGGTCACATGGTTGACTTAGTGTGGCAATTCCCAGGATCCCATGAGATGCCCAAAGTGGAAACCCTGCACAAGGAAAGGTTATCAATAGCATTGCAATAAAGACTAGCAGTGAACAAAATGGTATAAGGTAGCTACAGTGCTTAATGCCCTTCAGTTCTATACAGATGAATGCAGATTAATATTTACTGATCAAAAATACAACTTAGTTCGAGATCCAGAACTTGATGCAGGGACCATTGGCTCCTGTTGTTCAGGACGTGGCTTATACAAGAAGCCAGGCTACACTAACAAACTTGAAATCCAAGATCTACGAACAGAGAAGCAAAACTGTTTTCAATATAAATCCTTCTACTCACATAGTCATAACCTGTGAGACATCCTCCTTTGGGGCTGAGACTTCCTGAGCACAGTGGAAAGTTTGAGGAAAAACCTTATAGATGTTTTTGAATTACGAGAGTATTATACCTCCCCTGTTTTTTTAAAGTACATTTAACTGGCAGAATCTCTCTATCACACAGCATCAGCCTTAAATCCTTTGGCTTGTAGACCATGAAAAGTTCTTTGCATGGTTTATGTATTTATTTTTTTCTGGTAGAAAAACACGTAGCATGCATCATCTTGCTTCCATGCATATCCTGAGGCAGCAAAGACTGCGAGCTCAAGTGTTACTACAATTGCTGCTGCGAGTAACTGCCAGTTTTGTGCAACAGCAAATTGTAGTCACTTTCCTGACGCCACATAAAAGCAGATACACACCATGGAAAACAATGCCAGGGTTTTGTTCGAGCCCAGCGAGGATGTTACTGAGCACCTACCCTACGCTCTTATGCAACTTGCCCTGCAGCTACTTCCACCAGCGCAGTCTGGGAGCACTGGAAAAAACTGTGGGAATACGCAGCGCTGGATTATTGTGGCAGCTTTCCAGTACTTAATAAAGATTATTTTTTTTCAAGAGAACACAAGGTTTCTAAAGCTAAATGTTTGTTTCTATTAGGCTTCATGAAATGTTCAGCAAGGACGATATTTCACGCGCACTAGTCTGCTCTTTGCCACCCTTCACACACGTAATTAAGATTCATTTATATGAATGTCCCTATCTCAAACGATACCTGGATTCACATCACCTAATTGAAGGCACTTTACTAGGATGGGAGGTGGCTAACTCACCCCTCCATCGATTATACTGATAGGCTGACTAATCTCTCAGTTTAACCACTTCATTTAAATACCTGCAGTAGTGTGAGTAAGGCTTTGCAAGACTGAGATGCAAATACACAAGTTACATATATATATATATATATATATATGTGTGTGTGTGTGTAGGACATTGCTGGACAAAAGATTTATCTCATTTATTCCAATGTTAAAAGAGCTAAATGATCCTGAATCAAATCCTACTGACGAATTAGCGCAGAAATTATTCCAGGACTACTTACAACTCTCTTGAGACCTCTCTAACAGACTAGCAGGTCTCTGACACATCCCAGCTACTTGTAATACTTGATTCACTGGAAAATCTTGACCACGTTGCCACCCCAGCCGAGCCCCAGGGCAGTCGTTCTGGGAAGGTCAGCAACGCTCCCTTTCTAGTGGCCTCTGCCAGTTTCTGCCTGTTTGGGTAGCAAGGCCCGTCAGCTGCCATCTCTCCTACCTCGCTTTTCAAAATGATTTAATTCAATCGGTCAAAAAAGTGTAAATGGAGACACATTGTAATCTGCCACGTGTTTAAAAGTGTTTCTTATTACATATTCCCTAGGAAATGCAGATTGCTAACTCACAACCAAGGAACTCTCTTCACGCTCTAGCACCTCTATTTTTAGGCTTCCTTTCTGGGACTGTTAAAAAAAAGATTAAGACTTTAACACATACCTTTGCTGTTAGTAACTTGAACCCAGTGGAGATCCTTTATCTGGCATGCACTCAATTTAAGTTGCCACTTCTTTCAAGTGGAATATAATGCTCCGTATCGCAGTATTTGTTCCCTCTACTGAATATCTTGAGCCCACCAACCCTGATACCTTATCATGAGATGAAAGGATTAATCCAACACAAAGAGGCTGTGAACATCTTTTGAAAAAGTAAACCTTTAACAAACAAATTTCCAGGAGGTTGTATAGACAGGGATGGTTTACGAGACCCTGTAAACAGCAAAAAAAACTCATAAATACAGTCCTTCAAAGTATTTCTGCCCCATGCTGGGATGATCCCTGTTCATACCAACAGACAGGCTGCCCATCTCTGTAAAGATACATGCTGCAGGATCTGCTGGGCTCACAAGTGAGAGTGGCCGGTCCTCCAAAGGAAAATGAATCCTTATAAACACAACTGCACAGGATAAAATCTACCTCACAACCTGCTTGGGTTATAGGGACAAGATGTTATTAATTGCAGTTCCAATAATCATCCACGTTACTTAAAATCTGAAGTAATTCACCTTAATTACCTAATAAATGCATGGGACCATAACAGTTAGAGGAGAAAAATGGTTGTTAACTTGTTGACTGCCAGATGCAGATTGCTGATAGGAGATATATCAGATATTAAAGTATTAAAACTGACCTCAACCTGGCAGGAGAGGGCTGTGATTCATGCCCATGACTCCTAGGCACAGGGGGAGTACAAACAAATAACTGAACAAAGATTAAAGCATTAGCTGTTTCAGTGGAATAGGCAGGAGATTAATCTCTCATTTACTCTCAGGTAACCTCCTTCCTAATTTTCTCCCAGTTCAGCAGGAACTTCAGCAAGTCCAATGTAGAAATCTGTTACATTGCCACCTTGTTTACACCTCTGCCATCCAGTTAAAATTATCGTTACGGTGGAGGATGAGAACCAGCCCGCCATTCTGCTTAGTCAGAGCTTTCCATCTTTGAGTTGCTTTGGACTTTTCTCTGCGAAAAATAAGGAACCCATCTGAAAAATCTGTATTCACTTCCAATTATGTCCCAGGTAATGGAAAGTCTATGACAAATAGAGTTCAAAGTAAGGCACATTGTGAAAGGGGTACACTCTAATTAAAAACGCAGCATGTAGAAGAAATGTCATCTCTGTGTTTGTACAGCAGTCAGTGCAAAGAACTCCCTGCCCAATTTCCCAAGAGCAATACAAGCTTTGGAGGCACCTAAGTACAGATTTGCAGCCAAGTTTCACAGAGGTGGAAATCAAAACCTATCATCGGTCTAGTCTCCATATAGCTGGCTGATAAAAGGAGTGAAATGGCTACAACGTTATTCAAACTCAGACATTTAATGAAAGGTAAGAGCGATAACTCTGAAATATCACCCGTAAACAGCTTTCCTGCCTCTTTCAAGGGGAACCACAGCAGTTTGCAAAGCAGGGTCTGGCACCGGTCATCATGCAGCTTGTCCCACCCTGTCAATCTCCTGTCACAGACTGAAAGGACAGAGGTGAGACGAATGGTCAGCCTGGCTCTTCCTGGCCTCGGAGTCTGAGACCCAGCCTGGATGCTTCCCTGCCGGCCAAGCAGGCATGGAGTGGTCTGAGCTGTTTGCTGGGCACCAAAACAATGTCTACCCTCAGGTTTTGCATTTCCGCTGATCATCTTCAGAGGCAGAAAGGGTTCTTCTTCCTCAGCGAGGGCCTGATGTCATCTGAGGACATTTTGGTTTGTTTACCTTCTTCTGGAAGGTCGGAGACTAAATATACAATATCCACAGCTATCTGCAGGCAACAAGCACCTGGCCGTAGAGGAAGAGGGAGGCTGTGATCTGGAAAGGAACCCACGTGTAGGAGGGATGACCCCAGCCTCATCAGCAGACCCTGACCTTCACGCAAAGGGTGCCTGAAGTGATGAGGAAACCCAGGAAGGAAAACTTGTGTGGTCCTTCTGATGTTCTGTTTAGACCCATGAAGATTTTGTGATAGATAAAATAAAGATCATCTGATCTTTGGAACCGTTACAAAGACACAAGCAGCATTAGCCTCCACTCTTACATGTCCTGGAAGAAGTAAACTGTGGTTGCTGTGATGCAAGGAACTTAAACACATCATTCACCTGGTACAGTCTGACAACCTTTGTGCCTTTAAACTCTCTTAGCATTCAAAACAGGGTGGCTCCACCCAAAACGCCTGCTGGGTATAGCGTGTGGCCCATGCTAACTTCTAAGCCATGTCAGGACCATGCAACACCAAACACTGTTCCTGCAACTTAGCAGGACAGTCCACTGAGTTCCAGTGTCAGGCATTCCTGGGCTTTGGCATTATTTTATCCATCAGTGCAGACATACTCAGCTAAGTCCAGAGGTCAAACGCGGAAGACTAAGCAGCTGTCCCAGCTTGGGAGGTCAGCACTGTTCCTCAGGGCTCAAACCATCCGGGACATGAAGTCACAGGTCTGTAGCAACACAACAGACGTGGGACCCGATGACCTGGAGATGTGCCAGGCCAAGAAAAGAGCAGGATCTGCTGCCTGTCCGCAGCAGAGGAAGCTGGAATAGCCCTGTGGGACAGTACTCAGACACAGGGCCATGGCACATATTCAGCTCGGGGACGTTATCAGCTCTGTGATATAGGAATGGACAGCCCTTTAGAAACACGGAAGGCTGAAATACTCCACGGGGGAAGACGACAGCTGAAAAAATTCCCCTGGTTTCCCCTGAACTGTCCCTGCACACATGTTCCAGCCATGCATGTAACACAAAAAAAAAAATTATTTATACAAAGGTACCTGCCTCCGACGGACCATCTGTGCTGCACCATCTGCCCTCGTGGAGCAGTACACATCCCCTCAACTTGTTTGGAGCTACACGGAGAGCAGTGCTCAGCCTCCACCGAGAATGAAAAGAGACTGAACTCAGCCAGCCCAAGCTGAACGCTCTTATCAAACTACTTTATTAGCACAGCGTAGAGCTGCTACTGCCCAGAGACAGGAAGGAAACGTATTACCGTATCTTTCCCTAACACTCCTCCTTTCCCTTTAAACACAAAGAACAAAAAGGTTGTGTTAGAGAGTCCAGCAGGCTCATGCGATTGTAAAAGGATATTATACTGGGCACCTCATCCATCAAAGAGACCAGCATGGTTTAAGGGAGAGATAGTGGGATAAAATAGTCTCCAGGGCCAAATTCAAGCTATAAATGTTGCTCTTTTTATGTCAAAGGGAAGTCTTTGACTTTTAATCTTTCCATATTTCAATTAAATGATGCAAATGACAGAGAGCTAAAATAGATGACAGATGCACAGTTAAACTCCCCCATGTTCTTGGGTTCCTAAGATTTCTCTCTTAAATGCCTTTACAACCACCCTGTAAAATTACAGTGGAACTTATTCTTAAGCCATGCTTATATCAATCATTTGATTTAATGAGCTATCCAAAGACTGCTTCCCATCGGTGCTTTTCTCCAGTCATGGCTTTGCTAGAACCAACTGCAGAGATAAAAGATAACTTCCTATGTGGAGACTCTCATCCCCCATCCACTCCCACCCAGGCAAGGCTTTAGAGCCAAACTTGTACACAATTAATCATGATGGCGTTTTTGCAAAAATATGATGGTATAGTCTGATATTAAAACTCCTTTTCTCTCTCAGTTTGACTGACTAAAAACAAAAGTCCTGTTTCTGATGGAGCTCCCTCAGACCAAAACCTCCAGCTGTTTAAAGAACATCTCTTACAGACATGTTGTGCATTTGGTTACCTTCTTGTTCTCCTATAGGTATTCATCAGGGTTTTCCCAGCAAGGAAAACCCTAACTACACTATCAGGAAAACCAACAGAAGAAATAGTCCTAGAGAAATAAGTCCACATCAGCCTTGAGCGTGTGGAGCCAGAGACACAGCTCTGGCAAGCCGATCACCCACAGATGGGATGAACTGCATCTCCCCACTTCCACAACAGCCACAGATTTACAAGCACTCCAGGTCTCTTGAGACAGAAACCTTCCACCCAATCTACACACAAGCATTTCCCTTCCCTGGGTGACAAGCTTACCACAGCTGTGCTCCCAGGTCCGGCTCCAACTCTGGAGAGCACAAACTCCTCCTAGAAATAATTATTAGTGGAAGTCTTGCCCCAAGACACCTTGACACAAAGCTCAATAGGAGGTCTTACACTGACTTCTGCTAGTGCTGGCACATGCACACAGATGGACACAAGCCACCATGAGGACAGACTGTCAGGAGAGGGATGAAAAGCTGGCTGGGCAACTAGTCCTGAACCCAGCCTTCTTCTGCCTCCCTTGTTCTGTGCTCCAGCTTTAATATTAATTGCAGCAAAGAGCTGCAAATATGCTGCTGATAAATGCGGGGCTTAATCAAACAATGCACTCATAATTATTTGATGAAGAATCATTTTCTTTTTACAAATACAGCAAAAATTCAAAACAGTTGTGCCCTTCTGCATTCATAGTGTGGAAGTAACTGCTGTGGAATTTGAACAGAGTTAGCTAAGGTTTCTGACTGCCAGGCCAGCGTGAGCCAGACCATGTCCCCACCTCTTAGGAGGAATGTTTGGACACAGGAGTTTCTGTTTTCCCTAGGTGGACACAACCAGTCAGCTGGCCACATAACGGGCATCAACAGACTGGGATTCAATCACTGCACAGATGTCAGTCAAAAATTATGCAGAAGAGGCAAAAGATGATGTCTGAGTAATGAATTATGTGAAATGAATGTGCTACCCTCGTTCCAGTAGTCAGTAGGAAAAGCCGTAATTACAAACAACGTTAATGGGAAGACTTGTTGGCTGTCACAGTTTACATGCCAAAGACATAATGAATGATATCTCTACCCTGGGACAGCATGACTCTCATATCCAGAGGTGGTCCTTCCAAAGGAAGCTCATGACAGGCAGGTGACGTGTGCAGGAAGCTTACATGGCTGAGCCTGCATCAGCTCTGCAGATAACCACAGCACATCTACCCCAGGCTACAGGGCTGTCAGCTCCACCACCAAGTCCCCACTTGTAAGCCAAATGCTGAAGGCAATAAACTGTTTAGAGACCGGTCCTATGTGTCCGCCTGCAACAGAACTGAAGAGTATAGCAGAGGATATAACCCAGAGACCATAAAAAACAAAGTAAATCTGATTTACAGGAGAAAACATTTTCTTTTAAAGTCTTCAAACAGCCTTGGTCCATAGCTGACAATTACCATCTGGTTTTCCTCAAAAACGAACCCAACCAAAATGTTTCCCAAGCAGTACAGTATGTTAAGTACATGGGCACGTTCTGCCCAGCCACCAGGCCTTAGGAGTACACTGGGCTCACACCACAGGCACTGCCAACTCTCAGAGCAAACACAACACAAGGGGAGATGATGGGCTGAGAACTGGCACCCGGCCTGTCTGGGTGCTCCAAACTGAGGGGCTGGATATCTGGTCAAAGCCCTGGGAGCACTGCAGGCAGAGTTTGTCATGAGTTTAGAAGAAGGTTTGAACATCAGATTTCTAGTGTGAGTCGCTGGCTGCTGCATAACTAAAGGCTTCACCTGGGTGACGTGCTGTCCACCCAGGACTGAACTCCGGAGTGTCCTAGAGATGAGCTGCATGGTCCTCCCAGCACCCAGCTCCCTAGTCTGCCGGCACTGCTGCTGTAGGTCCATGAGCTACACTTCTCCTTGCAAACTCAGGAGGCCCGGGGCATTGCTCCAAGCACTAGCAAATGAACACTTTTACTCTTTAAATGTTCACATAGCCCTTGACAGAAACTTGGCCCATGCCAACTGGTGCTCTCCCCAGTCATGGCTGGCCATAGCCTGGATCATTGCCCTCAGGCAGTTGGGATACATATGATTGCCCTGTTTTGAAGGGAAAACACCTGGCTAGATGCAAGTGCTGCTGTGCCACTCACCCCCAAGACCAGAGAGGCTTTGTCACGTTATATTTCCCAGCACAGGTGCAGCCTCTCTGCTCAGAGCAGTGCCCTTTCATCACCATTCATTAACACCTAACTCAAGAAGTTTTGGTAAGGAGTAAGACCCCCAATGCGCTTGGTCATACCTTCCCATTTGCACAAGAGAGAGCAAGCCAGAGTCTGAGCTAATTTAAATCGTCCTGAGAAATCTGGCTGGGAGTCCCATGCTGTAGAGTGAAGCCAGCTGGAAAGTAAGGCTTTCTACTCCACAGTCTGCATACAGAGCCAAAAATCACATGTGGGTAGCGTCGCCAAAAACCAAACACCTTCTCCTGTCCTGCCTCGAGTTCTGTATGAAAACAAACGACCGCCTTCACAGTTGGAAAACTCATATTTCAACGTAGAGTTTTGTGCTTCAGGAAAAAATACCCCAAAGTGAAAGAGCAGCATTAGCTGCTGGCACTGCTGAAGAGAAGCCCAAGGAGAGATGTACTGGCAAATAGTCATGGGAGAAGCACAGCAAATCCTGGCGCTATGAACAACACACTACGTAGTTTTAGGCAAGTCACTAGATCAACTTGAGGCAACTGCAAAATAAGTTGAGTGTCGCAGAGTAATAGGGCTGAAAACAACCTTGGAGGGTCATCTAGTCTATGCTTCTGGTCCTGCAGCAGGATCCAATCGAGCTCGTTTTTAAAGACTCCTGATGATGTAGACCCCACGATTACCATTCAGACTCTTCCAGAACTTCCCACTTTTCACCACTATAATATTTTTTTTTAATATATAACTCAAATTTCCATTGCTACAATTAATGTTCTTATCCTCTCCTGCAAGGTGGTTAAGAACAGGCAGTCCTCCCCATCTCTGCGACAGCCTTTTATGTATCTGAAAACTACTAACCTACTCTCTTCCCAGACTTTTGTTTTTAGGCTAAATGACTTCAAATTAGGATTCATATTACAATTGTACCCAAAGGCAAAACCAAGGCTGAGGTCCTCCCTGGAACCACACAAATGTAGAGTGCCCCTGCTCCAAAATGCTTAAAATTGACACAGAAAAGAAAGGGAAAATGAAAGTAAAATGATCAAAGAAAGAGATTATTCCTATTTGGAAGGTAGGAAGCTGGTACAGATAGACACGTTTAATCTTTTCAAGAACTCCTATAGGTGCAAAGGAGTTTACAGAGGGATTAGTACCTAACAAAACTATTGCATATAAAAATGTGGTTATTTCTGCTTTTACTGAGCTGCTAGATAAATTGTTTTCAAATACAACCTGAAGATGTACAAATGTTTGTGACAGAGCTGGGAAATACAAACCAGATCCTCCAAGTCCCCCCTCCAAAGCCCTAATCTCAAAACCATTCTTCCTTGTAGGGGAAGCAGTGATGATAAATGATATTTTTCAAAGCTCTCCAAAGATCATATTTTTTTCTACAGGAGCTTGAGACAAAATGCCCATTACTCGCTTGAAACACTCATATGCACCCTCCCTTGCATGGCAAACCATAACAATGAATACAAGTTTAAATGATTCTGCACATCAAATTTACTGTACATGCAAATTTGCTTCAGACAGAACCATTATTAATTGCCTGAATGGTCAAATTTAGGATTTTCTAAAAATGCCTTCTGAGTTTGTATGTGCATTCCTTATCATCCATATGCTTCACTGAGCAATCACTCACCATTTTAATTCATTCCTTTTGACATTAGCACACACAAATTCCCTGCTTGTTACAATTTTATGCTTTAGCAACATTTTGCATGCCCTGCACTGTCATAGCTTCAAATTTAAAATAACTCACACAGTAGAAGTGAGCATAGTTCCAGCATATCCACAGAATATGACATATTATGCCAATCTGGAGGACTACGGTATTAGAAAATTAGCAGACCCTGAATATATTGTAATAAACGCAAAGTTAACACTAATGAACAAAACAAATCGCAGGGAACAGAACGCCTCTAAATAAATGTAAACACTACATAGTTTGATTTTGTCTCGGGGTATGAAGTTGCATGTGAGGATAGAGTTAGACAAACAATTTGATGAAAAATTCTGGTCCTAAAAGAACCTCAGGGGAAGCAATACATCTTGCATTGTTCAGATACAAAACATATCCGCCAACTGGAAAATCTGTTTGGGGTCAGTTAGCCACAGAGCGTGCTTGCGCTGACGACCTCCATCTGTTTGTGCCCACGTAAGTATGGCAGCAAACAGGAGTCAAGTCAAATTGCACCTAAAGGATGGAGAAGCTGTAGTACCAGCACTGGAAAAGCACATAGAGGTCACAGTAGATAAAGAATACACAGTGCAATGCTCTGACCGTGGCACATTACTTGGAGACATAAAAGGGTGGAATATTTTAAGGACTGGCCATGTTACCTCTCCTACGTGGCATGGGTGAGACGGAAACTGGAACATCATGTAAAATTCAGGCAGTCTATTTGTTTTAACTTGAAAAAAGATGAAAGAAGAAGCACAGATGAGGCAGCAGTGTGATTTAAGACCTGAAAAAAATGCTTTATGCTGGAAAATGGAAAGAGCATGATGTTTAGTGTGTCAACATGGAGCCTATGAAAGATGATTTGATGTATTAAGAGAAAGAAACCATCAGCTTCCAGTGAACACTTCAGTCTAGCAGAGGGAGTCATAACAAGAACCACTAGCTGGACACATCCCAGATTAGAGATGTAGTGCAAGTCTTGAACACTCAGGATCACTAATCTTTACTATCACTGCCACGGGTGACTTGTCCTTCTTACGGGTTCTTCAAATTAGGCCTGAACCCCCACATGGGATGTGTTTATTGTAGTGAACTTAGTATAAAAGCAACTGGATAAGATATAATAACACATATTAGATCATGTTGGATGATCCCTTGGTCCCTTCTGGCTTTTAAACTCTAAGAATGAACCTATGACCTTTATAAAACACTGGTTGCACTGGAGAAGATATTTAAATGTATGCATAATGAGTTTCCCATTATGCTAAAGAATGTATCTTCAACTCTGTTTCTAAGAACACTTAACTTCATGTTTTTCCAAACATGGCCTATACTCCCATACTGTCAGCTCCTGCATTACTATTACTATTTCTTTGCACGCTGAGGTAGTATGTCCTGTGATCTCAGCACCACCAGACTCCTTTCTGTTCTGCCAAGATTGTCCTGTCCCCTCCCGGCTCTTCCCCACGTACTCATGCAGCCAACGCTCTTCCTTCTCCTGTTTCCCCTAACTGGTGTCCCTCTTGCTGTCCCACCCCGCTGTCTCTAAGGAATCCCCCAAATTAGACTTCTTAAATTCTCTCTCTTGCTTTGGGCCAGTCCTGCAGGACCCAGCTTTCTCCCAGTACACAGACACACACCCCTTCCCCAGTTTTCAATCCCCTCTCTCTTCCCGTCCCAGACCCTGCATTGACAACACAGACAATTTAAGGCACTTTGCACCAGTTGTGCCGTATCCATGTCTATGTGTATGGTATTAGCTGAGGATGACTCTGCGGCAAGGAGACTTAGCTCAAAACTCTTTAATTGTGGTTCAAACAGAAATGCCTAATTTAAAAGTAGATTGAGCCAAAGCTAAAGGCCGAGATTTTCAGCACGCACACAGAAAGAAGGGCCCGTGTCTAATTCCTATAGACACCTTGTAAATGCTTGTAAGTATATTGCAGACCAGTCCTTCACTGACACACAGATTAAGCAGGCAACCCCCAAGCACAGTCTGTCTTCGCTCCGTGGCTCTTGGATGACATCTCTCAATGTGGGTACATTTTCACTGCATTCCCTTTAAGACTGAGCCAAAACTGTCCCGATGCGAGGGACAATTCGAAGAGTAAAAAGTTTGTTTCCTTTCCTTTACAATTTGAAAGTGGCAGGAGGCACAAGAGCTACATACACCATCTCAGCATTTGTCCCGTTTTCCAACATCCTATACGCTACCTACTGTAAAGCCCCAAGCAACCCAATCTGCCCTCAGAGCTGAGCCTACTTTGAGCAGGGGGTAGGACGACAGTCCTTCAGAGCTCCCTCCCAACCTGAATTACTTTATGCCCTACGATCCTATGATCCTGTTTCATTGCCCCTCTGTGATGGAGCCTGGAGCCCCTGGCAAGAATGATGGTTTATTTTACCCGGTTTCTCTTTGAGTATGTTACTGCTTTCAACAGTATAGATCACACACTTCGGGGTGGGAAGTCAATGAGAAAGAAGGCAGGCAGGTCCACCTGACCACAAAAAGTATATTAAGCAGGCAATGGAATCTTCTGCATATAATCCTCTCTCTAGGTGTAGCTAATAGGACTCTTTAACCTAAATAAAGCAATTTTACATGTGTTTGTTTCACGCTGATGCTCTTTTCTCCTAGTCCCTGACTCCTGAAGCCTAGCTACAACCTTTCTGTGCTTGCATTTGTCCCACGGAGGCAACACGTACGTTAGTGTGTCATACTCCACCGCCTTTGAAAATCAGCCCGCAGCCCCGTGGACGCCAAGCCCCTCTTTGTTTAGGGCCTTGTTATTTTCATTCACTCTCGCTTGCACTTGCAAAGCGAATCGTTAATGGCAATCACATGTGCGTAGGGTGTCACACCCCAACACATGCCTGTCTGTGATTTATCACCCTCCACCTCCTGGCACAGAAGGCAAGCCCAACATCTGGTTGTGACTAGTGCCCCATTTTGGTTTGAGGTTCCTTTTCTCCCGCCGCGTCTGAAAAGCACTGAGAACCAAAAATGATATCAGGGAGCAAACCAGCCCACTCCGTGCTGGAGCAGGGCTTGGGTCTCGCCGTAAAAGCAAGTGGGGAGCGACTTCCAGCAACACGCATCTACAAAACACACTCTGGTTAATTCCTGTTCACAGTGTTATATGACCACACACCCCCCTATGCCCTCCTGACACTCAAGATGTGGTTTGCAAACCACTCAGAAGTGGCTTGTTGAAGAAAAATCATTTTTATCCCCTTCATCATTAACAATTTGAGGAGCTTCCCAGTCTGCTTTCACAGAAAAATAGTAACTTACGTGATGGAGGGTTAGATCAGATTGCCCACTCTCACGGTCCAACTCAGGCATCTTAATTATCACGAAATCTAAATTCAAGATGACGATGAGCAATTCGGAGAACTGCCAAAGGCTCAGAGCTTGGCTCCTAACACTGGAGAAAAATAATCACTGATTCTATGCTGGAAAACTTTAACAGACAGACCTCATAATTGCCAGTCAATCAGAAGTGTGAAAAAAATCAACCCTTAATAAACATTACAGAGCTGATAAACCCTGAGGGTGTACCAATTCCTGTTGGAGCTACAGGACAGCTAAGGACATTTCAGAAGGTTTATCTATAGGCAATGATCAAAGTGGGGACTTAAGAGAGACTTGTCTGAGAACTTTTAGAAGTATCCTGTGCAAAAAAGCAAATATCCCAGTGTACTTCCACTCTCTTCCATTATGCAATTACCATGGGAGTTCATATGTCTCGTTAAAGGTGCTGGTGTGATATAGCAGGTCGTGGAACATAGGGACGTTTCAAGACTCTTATGTACACAATGTCAGAAGAAAAGCAGTATCACCACTAGTCTGAAGACCTGAAATGGCCTCTCAAGGCAAGAACTGACAGACAAAGCTGAGAGCTCTAGTACAACACACGATAGCCTGGGAACAGCAGACCAGTGGCTAAGGTTACCGTCAACGCACCTGAACTCCAAACGGAAACCACTCTTCTGATGAAATGTTTCCCACTGAGGAATTCTTTATATCTCAGGGTGGGTTATTCTTTATTTCATATTTTGGTTTTGCATGCTTCCCCAGACAGCCTTCCTGACCCTACAGAGACACTTAAGAACAACAAGCCCTAAATCTGAAAAAGAGAATTGCAAAGATGTGTGACTTATAAAATAAACTGAAAACTAGTATTGAGACATGCTAACAGGAGTACAAATTGCAGAATCATAGAATGGTTTAGGTTGGAAGGGATCTTCAAAGATCATCTTGTCCAACCCCCCTGCCATGGACAGGGACACCTCCCACTACACTACGTTGCTCAAAGCCCCATCCACCCTGGCCTTGAACACTTCCAATGATGGGGCATCCACAACTTCTCTGGGCAGCCTGTTCCACTGTCTCACCACCCTCATTATAGAAATTTTTTTCCTTATATCTATTCTAAATCTACCCTCTTTGAATTTAAAACCGTTGCCCCTTGTCCTAACACTACAGGCCTTGGTAAAAAGCTTCTCTCTGTCTTTCTCACAAGTCCCCTTTAAGTATTGAAAGGCCGCTATAAGGTCTCCTCAGAGCCTGCTCGTCTCCAACCTGAACAATCCCAACTGTCTCAGCCTTTTTTCAAGGGAGAGGTGCTCCAGCCCTCTGAGCATTTTCATGGCCCTCCTCTGGACCCGCTCCAACAGGTCTGTGTCTGTCTTGTGCTGAGGGCCCCAGGGCTGGATGCAGTACTCCAGGTGGGGTCTCACCAGAGCAGAGTAAAGGGAGAGAATCACCTCCCTCGACCTGCTGGCCACGCTGCTTTGGATGCAGCCCAGGATATGGTTGGTTTTCTGGGCTGCAAGCACATATTGCGGGCTCGTGTCCAATTTTTCATGTACCAGTATCCCCAAGTCCTTCTCCTCAGGGCTGCTCTCAATTCCTTCATGCCCCCGTCTGTATTGATGCTGGGGATTGCCTAGGTGCAGGACCTTGCACTTGGCCTTGTTGAACTTCATGAGATTTTCATGGGCCTGATCCTCAGGTACCTCTGGATGGAATGATTTCACTTACAAATCCAAGCAGTCGCTTTTTTGCCTTTTTAGTTTTCTGCCATTTCAGTGAATGGAATGGACTGATTTATCAAACAATCAGCAGGAGCAAGCAGCCAGGCTTGCCCTGCTTTGGTGGTAAAGAGCTTATAATTCAGCTCAAGTCATGTCATGAACCATATGGGTAAGCATCCTTGTATACAGGATTACTCATCTGCTCACAGAATAGAGTTAATGAGCTAAAAATCTAAACAATAAACTTTCCTTTCTCCTCCTCCACACCATAAATTAGATATTAATAACACTCATGAAAATACTGTTTTGAAGACAAACCCATGGCTCATGAAGTGCTAAGCCTCAAGCACAAAAAAACCTTTGTCCAAACAAAGTCAGACACACGTGAACGGCAATAAAAGTCACCTATGTGCAAGTATTAACATCTGGACTTAAAAACAACCCTGGTGGATGCACAAGGGGAAGTAGACCTTTCAAAATAATTTAAAATGCATATCTAAGGGGTTTTTTTTTACCTTTTCTTACAATTGTAAGGGTGCTGAAGTTGCTATGTCTATGCTTATAATAGGCCAGGTCAAGACTCATGCTCTGACCCTCAGGGCAATATGCACAGCACAGCTTGTGTCCATATGGCTAAAATTTCTCCCTTGCACCCTCCCACACAGCGTGGCTTCATTCATACTGCTTGCTGGGAAGAGTCGCTGGCCCACGCTAACTCCTAGACCATGCCTGGACAAGGGCTAGTTAGCAGGGGACAAAGCCAGGGCAAAAAGCACAGGAACACTTTAACAGTTTGGGTGATGCAGGGCTGTGCCTGAGCCCACCCCACACCTTGAACCTGTGCAGTTTGCTAGTATGGACACAGCCAGTCAGAGTAGTTAGAGCCGCAGATAAAAAGTCATGTGTCTGGTTATTTAATATAGATACAGTTTGATCAGAGGTGAGCTAAAGTCAGAATCGGTGATGCAAACACCATAGAAAGAAAATTAATTTTTGCCTTCCTCCCAGCGAATGCAGTTGCACCAGAAAACTATCCTACATATAGCATATTCCTACTTAGCACCTATTTATATGCAGTATCATATATTCCTCCTGGCTGGATCTCACTTATTATTGTTGATAAGTAATCTGACTCCTATGTTTTAATCTACAAAAATGTCAGCGCAAACTAGGATTTACCAAATCCACAAATAAAATCTATTTCTCAGGCAAGGTTGGCTTCCTACTGTGCAGCTATTCAGAAAGGTGTGGGAACACCAACACGCATTCTACACAGTATTCCCCTGTCCCGGGAAAGGTGTTTGGGAGAGGGAAGACTTCATGTGCCTCTAGCACAAAAGTCAAAATGAAATATTCTGAAAGATGCACTGTTTGCCTTGCAGCATTAGAGTCAAATGCCGTCTGGTCTTGAGAAACAGAGCTGTGCTGCTTCTCAGAAAATGAGGAAAGAGAAATGAGCAGTAGCCTTCAGTCTGACCACTGTGCGTTCTAGCATTTCATTTATGGTTTGCCTTCACCAGAGGATTAATTTGCTGTTAATCTGAACCCTCCCTGTTCAGAGGCTCCACATCGGCAGTGTCTTGGAAAGAATACCGTCTCTCAGGACCTTCTCATAATCAAACTACAGAAACATGGTGCGCAGGCACAGGAACTGAACTAGCTGGAAAAGTGTTTAGAGTGCAGTTATCAATGATTCATTTTTCACAGTGAAAGGATACATCAAGTGGGGTTTTGGAGAGGTCAGTCCTAGATCCGGTTCTAATGAAAATATTTTCATTTTCCCGGACACAGAGTACCTGGATGATTACCAGGATGCTGGAGTATAGATAATGTTTATTACATTTACAGATGATACCAAGCTAGGAAGGACTGCAGTAAAGGGGGAGGGAGAGAATTCAGCATATCTTGAGAGGTTGGAGATACAGACAAGTCCAAGATACCAAAGTCAGCCAGGAACAATCCACTAGGCAAATACAGGATGAAAATCAGCTGCCCACATAGCAGTCCTGCAGATCACAAGGGTGAACATCAGCCAGTGATGTCATGTGTCTGATGGATCTCAGACCAGAAGATCGAAAGCCCTTCCTTTTGCTCAACAGTCGTAAGATCTCAGCTAGAGCACTGTGCCTGGTCTGGGGCTCTTGGTTGCAAGTGAAACATGGACCTGCAGGAGATAAACCGGAGGAAAGAAGAAGAACAGTAACTTCAGCAATACCAATACTGTCACCATAAACAGCAAAAGACTGAGAAGGAACATGGGAGACATGAAAACAGGCTTTAAAAATATGAAGGTTACTGGATAGCAGAAAGAAAGAATCTGTTTTCTGTGCTCATTTGGATACATGAGAAGTAATGGGCTAAGAGAAATTGCAGCAGGAAATTTTTGGTTAGTCACTAGGAAAACATTTCTAATGGAAAGGAAAGAGTGAAAGTACATTGCCAGAAGAGTATCCCCTGACCAAATATCCGTCAGGAGTGGTCAGTGTCCACCCTGCTTGGTGACAGGAGGGTGGACTAATGAGCTCTTGAAAGGATCTTACAGTTCCATGACTCAGGAGTGAAGCAGTTACTTCTCCATGTGTCCAAGAAGATCCTGACAAAGTCAGCCTGTGTTAGCAACTTTAAATCGCCTGCTAGCCATGGACACGGTACTATTACAAATCATTCGTGGTTTTCCAGTCGCTTTCGCCAAATCTCCAGAGCCTTCCAGACTTAATCCAGCCTAATTCAATCCCAGTTGTTTGCTCAGTCATCAAGTCCCCTTACCTGGATATGACAACTGAGCTTTGATTGTGTCTGTTCTCCAAGGTGGCAGTAATAAGGTCTATATTAAGCCACCGAGGCATCATGTTGCCAGCTGATCAGGAGCTCTTATCAAAACACTCTTTAACCTTATAAGGATGGCAGAAAAGCATGTGAGTTAGGGAAGCAGATAGAAAAATCTGCCCAGTGGGAACTAAATAAAAGCTGAATCTTCAGATCATCTCTGCGGGTCAGCTACAAAAGCCAAAGATCCAGTGAGCAAAGGACTGGAAGAGGCAATTTGGGTTTTCAAGTCCTTACAGACATGACAAACTGTGTACTAGAAATTTAGTCCAAATGGACTTCCATCACACTCCCGCATGCAGCCAACCAGCCAACCATCACCAGCAAAGAGATGTTTCAAATGTACAGCATGACAGAAGAAAAGCAAGAAAGACCAGAAGCATTCTCCAAGTATTACTGGGGAATTTGGGGGTGCACATGTGCAGAGGTTTGTAGGAAATGCCTTCCCATGCCCCAAAACACACCTCAGCAGGATCAGACCTCCCAGCCCCTGAACATGAAGAAGGCAAAGCACTTGAGTCACCTTTGCGTCCCATCCTCTCTCTTCCATAAATTGTCTAGGACTGTGATTTGAAACAGAAAACTTCTCATTAGCATCTCTTACTTGTGAGACAGCTAAGTGTTTGACTACTATTTTCGAGCAGTATAAAAGCCACCAGTCGGCAGCCTGACAGGTTTCACCCTTGAAGGAAGAAGGCATTTCTATTTACTTTTTGCACTTCTGCCTTGGAACAACAAACTGTCATTTCTTCATAACAGGATTAAATGACCCTACCACCCACCTCCACATCTTCCCTCTGCGTCTTTGGAGCTGCTCAAACTGTATTTCCTTTCCTTTCTTCTTGCTTTTTGTTTCAAAGAAGCACATCTACAAGTTTACTGAGGGATGTATCCTGCCTTGCCTCACCCCTGCCCGACGTGTTTCATAAAGCAGAACACCATTTGGATGGGAGCTTCCACAGTGCGACGTTTCTAAATCATCATCTGAATGTTTCTGAGTGCCAAAGCCTGAAATAACCAAGCAGTCAGCAAGTGACCAGCAGTGACCTGATTCTGGCAGTCAGCGATGTTGTTCTAGCGGTGGATGTTGCTTGACGCCTAACCCAAATAAATGCATCATCCTAGCAAAGCAAAGAGAAAAAGAGAAGATGCAGACAAGGAAGCCTTTCTCTGCAGTCACTACAACAGATAGAGGAGAGTGCCAGAGTTGTGACCACGAGCATGAAGGGTTTTGCTGGTGTTATCACATCAGCCGTAGCAAAGAAAAAGCCATAAGGTTGGTCCCAGCTGTACAGGATAAGGAAAACCTTGGAGCAGCAGCTTGGGTTCTGCCTGCCTTTTCTTTGTGCTCATTTTATTTCTCACCATGGGTGTACCACTTAAGGCAGGATTCATGACACAGCAATCAGGCACACGAATTTCACTTCAGGGAGAAGGTAAGTGCTTAACGCTAACAAAATGAGTCACAAAACCAAAAAAAATATACTGATTTCCTGCCCAGGCACCTCACTAAATTTCTTCACACCTAAACTTACTTTGACATCTAAGGTTGGCATCCACTGCGCATGCCCGGGCACGCCACCAGCTCGGCTAAGCACCCCTGAAGGACCCATCTCCTGAAGCCGTCTCTTGCCACATTGACAGCACCAGCTTCGGCGCAAAGCCCAGCAGTCACAGCCACTCTCCATCAAAAAAGTGCACGCAACGGCCACCTTCTGCAACCTTGTCACTGGAGCTCAGGAAACAAGAGCTGCACTTCCAAACCCCAGCTCGGCCTCAGGAGGACTTAACAATTTCCGCATCCTGAAGGGACCAGAGAGCCCCGCTGAAGGATTTGCCTTCTCCTCCTGGGGAAGCTCAGCAGCCGCACAGCCCTGACCCCACAACGCCGCGGGGCAGAGCCTTGCTGTGAGGCTTCACCACGGCATGAGCGGATTTGAGTTTTGCAACCCAGGTGAGGACAGGCTGTGTCCCTTACAGCAGCCCTGGTGGCTCATACTGTTGCTCTTCTCTTGGAAGCAACAGCAACAACAGCCCAGCCGCCCAGGGAAAGAAGCCCACAACCATTTTGTTGCTTCAGTCATCAGCCACACATGGCAAACACCTACTGAGTGCCTCAAGCAGGCCCTGGTCACAGAAGCAGAAAAATTGCTGGCAGCGTGGCGTTTGGCTCCTCCAGCCTTCAAGCTGGGAAGGAGAGAAGCGGTGTCTGGTCTCGATTCCAGGCTGATGCACGCAAGCACCTAAGTGCTCATGCGGATCATGCTTTACATCCCTCCTGGCCTCAGTTCTCCATACAGGCAGGATAAAAGCACCTCCCAGCACCCTGTGGGTCACCAAAGGCTAACGCAAAGCTTTTGAGTGACAGTGAGTGGGACCCGTAAGTCGCTCTCATAGACAGGTACAGCCTTTTCCATTGCAGGGGCTGCAGGAGCAAATGAGTAAAAACATATCCACATCCCCTTGGACTTCTAAAAGAACAAAATCTCAGTTGAAACTCTGTAGTGAAGGCTGCAAACTGAAGGACTCCTTACAGCAAAAGTCAAAAAGCATCTTGAGAAAAGAAGAGCTACAGCTCCTACTGCCCTGTCACCCTCTCGGGATTGTATCATTCTTTCGCTGACCCCCACTATGGTGTTTTTATGGTTTTCTTGCTTTCCTTTCTGCTCTCTTTCATGGTCCCCCAGAGTTTCAAAGTTGCATTTCCGCGCTTCTCATCCTCCCCAGCCCCTTGCATTCCTGGAAGCAAAACAAGGGCAGACGGAGCTGGCTGGCCGTAAAAAGCTGTTCTCACAACGAAAGCAGCGCTTTCCAATAAAACTTAAGCAGTCCGGCTGCGCTGCCTGAGCTTTGCTTCCCTGGTTTAGGGCACATCTGCACAGATACAGCAGCCTCAGATGGGTGACATAAATAATAAAGAATCATTCTTAATAAACAAGCAACTTCAGCCTTGCCAAAATAGTAGCCAATACACCCATTTCAACTACTGCACACTTACAAATATGTTGATCTCTGCAGCCCCCTTCCCCCCAGAGCTGGTAACTGAACCAATCCCAGGCTTGATTTTTCTCTTAGTTGACTTGTTTATTGCCAAATTCCAAAACCAAAAAAAAAAAAAGCCCTTTTCAAGCGTGACTTATGAAGTGCCTCTAAGTAAGCGCACGCATGCACACATAAAAACACACAGGGCTGTGGTTGCAGCTGCATGGGAAAAGTGGCAACAGGGACTCTCACTGCATAATAAACACTACCTGAGCAAACCCTTTTTTTTGTCTGTGAAGGCTTCGGGCCACATCTTCGGGGGGAGGTATAACTGCATCGTTTCATTAGCTTTTTTCGGGTCGTGAAATGACGCTTTTTTTGGTTTCATTCTGAAAAACTTCTCTTAAACACAGACACACACACACACACAAAAGGCAACTCTCGGCCCTCAGTCAGTTCAAACTAGGCCATCCCTGCATGGCCAAGCAGTTTAACAGCGCCGGTCCAGTTCTGGGCTCCCCGGTTCAAGAAGGACACGGAACTGC